>OY740718.1:90267107-90831874 GCA_963513945.1 Hydrotaea diabolus
TAGCTAGACCATGGCGACATCTTTAGTATGATCATGTACTATATCCTCCGCAGAATGACCAGGGCGTCTACCCTTTCGATATTTTTCGCTACAGCTTCTGCCAAATCTATGTATAACATGGGAATTTAACAGATCGCTTACTAAACAGTGATGGCTTTTAAACGTGGAGGATACAAACTCCCTAAATGACAAACATTGTCTTTAAAAAAAAGTATCCCTCTTATCGAGCCGTACTTTTTTTGCTAAGTCCTTAAAACTGTTCTCTGGGTTTGCTGAATGAAATGCATTTCATTACATTTGCCTTATTACAAAGAAATTCTTATTGAAATTAAGAACAGAAAAAACCTTGTCTGTTTTCAGGCTGAATAGCTAATAAGAATCCGCAGACGTTTATATTTAGGCATTCATTAAATATTACCGCCGCTGTAAACGAAACCTCTCAAGTTGGTAGTATTTTCATTTCAACAACTTCGGCGAATTTCTTTTTTTTATCAAGTTCGGGGAAAATATTGAAATACAACATCTTGGAGTACATTGGGGGAGTTCCTCTTTCTGTAGCTTTACAACCAGAAAATACAGTATATTTTTTTTAAATATTTTTAATGATGATGGCTTTTTATATATAGACTGATTTTCATTAATGATATGCACATACTTAAGTAATATAGCCTGATATATATTCAAAGAAGCCACAGACGTCTATATTTTCGCGCTCATTCAATATTATCATTCATATTTAAAAAACGCCAAAATGTAGGCTGTAGTTGCCTTTGATTTTGTTTTTACACATGCACCCTAAAAGTAGGCATTATAGGCATTATAATACATAAAAAAAACGCCCAAATGTAGGCTGTAGTTGCCCTTTATTTTGTTTTTACTTATGCACCCTAAAAGTAGGCATTGAAATTTCTTTTTAAATTTAAAATGGAACGTCTCAAAATTTATATGACAGTCATTTCAAGAGTAGAACAATTCTTGAGGTTGCTCTATTTGTCGAAACTGAAGATTAATTTTAAAAAATTTAAAAAAAAAACATTTATTTTCAGCATAATGTTGGTTAATTGGTTAAAGGTCTTCTTTTCGGCTAATATATTTTAAAAGATTACATAGACGTCTACAATTCGGCCTGCGAACGCCCAAATGTAGGCTTTAGTTTCCTTTGATATTGTTTTTACTTATGCAGCCTAAAAGTAGGCACTAGAATTTCTTGATTTGAAATATTAATTAAATCGTCTCAAAATGTAGGTGACACTGATTTCGAAGAGTACAAAACTTCTTGAACAAAAAGGTTGCTTTACTTGTCCGGGCGGGATATTGTGCACCAGTCACTGAACGTGCAAGGGCGTTCGCTACGAAAGACTTATTTAAAATTTAAAAAATACAACATTTTTTGGCTAATATTGGTTAAATTGAAAGTGAAAATATTCGTATCGCTTATGGAACACAATTTTATTTTTTTATGTGGCAGCTCCGGCAGGCTTTGCAGTACGGCATTCTTTCAAAGAACTTGTTGACAGTTTTATGGCTTTATCTGACCAATAGTTTGTTCCATTTCACCCGCCAACAGAAGTGTTTTATAAGGACTAAAGAAGAATAGCATCTGTATGAATAGATTTATTGTTACTTTTTTTAACAGAAAATTTGTTCACTCTGAACCCTTTAAGCTAACTCTAGGCAGTTTCCACTAATAAATTCTAGTTAATTACATTTTAACGAAAAACGTTGCCTACTTTAAGGCACGAAACTCAAATGGAACTCAGAGACTATCAAAAGGAGTCGTTTAGGGTTTTGGCGTATGGGCAAAATTGGAAAAATCATAAGAAACTGTAATATAAGCCTTAGCTTAATAAGCTCAAGCCCAGACTTTATTTTAACTAAGATTTCTATTGATCGCCCCAACTGGTCTTAACTTTTAAAGTAGAATTCCTTCTGGATCGAATAGCAAGATGAACGATGACAACCCTCATTAAATAGGCACGATGGTCGAGAGTTTAGGTAACCCATCTTAAAGAAGCCGGGATGTTGAAGAAAAGGAAAAAGTGGAGCATTTACTTCAAGAATTTAAAATTGACTATATTTCTTATACTTTATGGAAAGATCAGGCTTGTTTTAAGCTGCTCGAACCAGCGTATCACCCTAATGGATATCTGTCAAACGAAACAAACCAGGTGGCAATATCTGGATATATATATCTTCTCCTTCTTTTTCCCTTTTAGCTCATTTACTTCAAGAATTCTAAATTGCCAGTCTATATTTCTTATACTTTTAATAGCGATCAGGCTTGTTTTAATCTGCCCGAACCAGCTTATCACCATAACGGATATCCGTCAGACAAAGGGAACCAAGTGGCTTTATCTAAAAGTACATATTTATCTTCTCCTTTTTCTTCTCTTAAGCTCTTCACTCACCCCCACCGTGCAAGGCCAACGGTTCCAAAATTCGAGTAAACTCGTCAATTATTTCTTGTATGGCTACCCTTTTATTCTACCTTACCTTAGGGTTTACTAATTCGTTTAACCAATTCAAGGCTTTTCTTGTATTCCAATCAAGTTAAAAAATATAAATTTATCGTCCACCAAACTCCTGCATACTTTTAGGCTTAAATGTTTCAAGCAATTAGAGACTACCTTAAGGTGCTCATTTAAGATTTCGCATTTTTAAGGCCTTATCAAATTGCAATAATTGAAATTTTGTACGAATTTGATTGCCTCCAATTAGGCTATACGGTTAATAAGAAAATAAAATTTGCCTACGGCGTGTTTCTTAAATTTCTTCGAAACATTCCAGTATCTATTCAATTTTAACCTTAAGTAGCCAAATCAGAAAATTCCAATAATTCACTTGAAGTTTGCCAACAATTTTCCAGCAATAATCTAAAGCAAATAATCATTAAAAAGATTCTCTAATCACGGTGAGTGGGTGTTGTGCCATGTCCTTTGTTCTCAGTCTAGTATCCATTGGTCTATGCCAACGGCTCGAGCTCGTTGGCCTTCTGTTTATCCTTATGAGTGTGAGAGAGAAAAACCAGTAAATAAGCGGCAAATAGACTTTTGCCGGTTATTGAACATATTGAAGCTCTGAAAGCCTGAAAGCATTAAAGATAGCAAAAAAGAAGAAAAAGGGAAAAGCTACAGCTTAGATGAGGAGGTAGGGCCGGCGGTCTAAGAGATATAAAGCGTTGGAGCTATAATTGAAACGAACGACTGTTAAAGAGAATAGACAGATAAATAAGTGTTCTATTTTTAAGTACTTACACCACTACGCTAACCGCACACACTCTCACTCACACACACACAGATAAATTGAAAGTCCTGTCATCTTTGTATGACACTTCCTGATTTCTTTCTTTCCTTTCATTTCTCTTTTGAGCTTATGTGTTGTTGTTGTTTTTTAATGACAATGTTAGCAGCTGTTTTAAGTACTTGGCGGTAGTGCGGGCAGGACGGACACAGTTGACACATGTCCTTCTAACGTATTTCGATGTAAATGGACGGGGATTTAAAAATAATCTTTCAATAGGATTTCTTAGCGTCGCTGTGGTCTTAGATCTTCTTGTGATGTCTGGCAGTTCTGCTGTGTTTGCTATTTTTCGCTGTGATTAAAACGTAGACGGAAGTTTTTTTAAATCCTCAATTTGTGATAAGGACAATATTTAACCGATATACTTATATGCTAAAGACTATTATCTTTGAAGACACAATATTGAGAACAATGGCTTGCAATTAATAAGGTCAGCTTTCTACTGGTTTTGGAGAAACCTTTGGATAGTTCTCTATTTTAATAACTGCCAAAGTAACTAAGAAATTTCCTGATAATGAAGAGTCCAAAAAATCTTGCATACCTTAAGGCTTGGGAAATTGTATTAAGCTAAAGTAATAGCTGAAGGCTAGTTATTTGTTAACATTTTGGTGAAAGCGTTTGGATCTTTTTTCTTTTTGTATGGGGTCCAAAGAGACCCACAGATTTCGAAGAACAAACAGTTTTCTGTTTGAACAAAAAAGTTTGCATACTTTTAGGCTTGAGAGTTCGTAGCATGCCGAAGTCTACCTTTCCTATCTCTTGGAATGGTTCTTTATATCATTATTTATTTTGAGCCTGTCAGGAAAACTAAAATATTAAAGCTAATAAATAATATATGTTGTAAATGTTCCAAAAGCTCTTGTCTACTTTAAGGCTGAAGCGAGTATCGAAAGCCAAGGTCTACCATTGCTATATCTGGCAAGACTTCTTGTTTTTTTTTATTTTTTTGGGTTTTAAAAAATCACGAAGTTTGACGACATTAATATATATTAAATTTGGAAATGAGTTAAAACAATTGCCTACTGTAAAGCTGGAGAGAAATTAGGAAGTCAACGTCTAGCTTTGTTATATTTTGGAATCCTTTAAGCTTTCTTTATTTTTAAAAGCTTTTGCGTTTTTTATTCATATTGACTACAGAAAAAAATCCAAATGTTTCGATGATTAAAAAATAGATAAAATTTGTAAATGTCTTAAAAACTTTTGCATACTTTAAGGCTTGAAAGATTGTAGGACTTTCAAGTCTATCTTTGCTTTATCTTGTTTAGTTTTTCAAGCAAATAAGACTTCAAAGGCCTCTCTCGCTGAAGGCACTTTTAACTAATAAATTCTAGGAAATTAATTATAACGAAAAGTTATGTCTACTTTAAGGCTTAAAAGACAAAAATAACTCTATTGTTAACTACCAAAACTGTATAAATCATAAGAAACTGTATTCTAAATTAAACCAACAAAAACTGTTCAATTTGTAAATATTTCAAAAATTGTTGGTTAACTTTTTACTGGTTTTGGAGAAACCTTTAGATCGTTCTCTCCTTATATTACAGGCAAATAAAACTAAGAAATTGCGATGGACAACAAAATTTCCATATCAAGAAGGGTTCAAAAACTTATAAATTATATAGTTTTTGTAATTGTTTCAAAAGCTCTTGCCACCTTGAGAAATAGTAGGAAGTCAATGTCTACCATAGATATCCAAGCAAACCATTGTGTCCAAAAGCAATCCAAAACTTTAGTCAGTTTGGCTAGAAAAAGATTTAGGTGCCTGACATGCCACTGTGCAATAAGTCAGATAATCAGTCCTCTTCTTTAGCTATATTGTTTAAAAACTATTGAAAAAACTGCAACGACGCTGTATTAAAAGTGTCAGTACAATATTAGATGTGTTGTTGTTATAGCGACAACTTTGTGCCGGGTTGACAGTCGCTGGCCCAACAATTGGTGCCTCGGATCAGTCCGGTGCATAGAATCGGATGTCGTGGGGTTGTGTGTACTACAACGGCGACTGACCTCTCCTGAAAGCTAGTTTCTTGTTAATCTCGAATAGGCTGACCACGAGACCACGAAAAGGCTGTCGATTCAGTGATTTATATCCTCAGTTCCGATTTATATTCTCAGTTCCACTCATTCTTTTCTTCCTACAAACTTTGTTATGTTCTTCCATTAAGTTCTTCTCTTTAAGTTATTAGAAAGGACGTCATGAGAATTATGTCAGCTCCTGTGTTTTTTTGTTAGGTTCTAATATTAAATTTTAGTTATTACTGAGATGTGTGATAGAGAGTTTACAATAGACAAGCGGTGCTTCTAGAAATGCAAATCTTAAATAGAGGCCTAAGGGCATTTTCTGATGCCTTTAAAGAAATTCAGCCCGAAAGTATACTACACTTACTTAATTACCTCAACATTTCAATATGTTACAAATGGGGAACATCTTTTAAAATTATAGGTGTCCCTACTGGTGGATTAAAAATATTCCAAAATATGAGCTTAAAGATGGTCTATGTTTGTCGTTAAAGCAATTTAGCCTAAAAGTATGCTATTTAAAGAACTGCAGTTATACGATTTATCGGTCCCCTTTAGTACTCATAAAACTTTCAGTGAAATTGTGTAAATTTTCAATGGTTAATGGCATAAAATGCTTGAAATTGAGGATACGACTTTTTATGGAATTCCTATTCAATTCAATTCATATTGCCTACTTTTAGGCTGAATAGTTGATAATTAACAATTGCCTACCTTAAGGCATTTAATTAAATGTAGTGTACTAACCATCATTGTCTTTCTATAGGAAATAAAACAGAAACACCAATAGCAGTTTATGAATTGTACCTCCACTGAAAGTTAATGAATTGTATCTCCACTATTAACGTAATGAATAGGAAATTTAATTAAGGATGACATAATGGTGGAAAGTAAATACTAACAACCAGTACAGCCTTTAAGTATGCAAAATTTTTTAAGATATTTTTTAAAATAGTGTCTTGAAGTTGTAGCATCCTTTAATACTTTTAAAGAATGTCTTCTAGACAGGAGAGATTCCACAAAACTACTCTATACCTTTAATAAATTGTTGCATACTTTAAGGCCTAAATGGTAGAAAGGTTACTTTTAGTAAGTTTTCGTTTTCAAATTTATAATGGGTTTTAAATATTTAAAATTTTTAATGGATTTTAGCAATTTACGCTTACTTACAGGCGGAATTGCTTATTTGCAATTAAAGCCCTTATAAGGGAGTTTAATTTAAATCCGAAACAGATTTTTAAGCAAGTTGTCCTCTTTCAACTACTGCTTTGAGTATTTTCCCAGAGTTCATAGCATCATTGCTTTAACTCTAAAGCTGCTTCCTATCTGTGAAATTCGTATTTTTTCCACTTCCATTAGCCTGGACATGTATGGCCCACATCCACTCAAAGTAGCTGGTGGAATTAAAAAGGATTACGAGATGTGAACGTAAACTTATATGCTATTGATAAGCTCTGCTCAAACCCACTCAAAAGAGTTCATTGCAAAAGAAAATGTTTATCATTCCCTTTCTGTAAAGTTTTTCTTTTCTTTTAATTCCTTTCTTTGAAAATAAAAATACGAGGGTCGTTTATTTAAACTTTTACAAAGACCTTATGAAGTAATTGCGTCTCTTGGTAACAGCATGTACAAATAAGGGATGTATCGATATAATTATATAGTCGGAAATCTAAAAAAAATGGAATTTAATATTTCTATATATGTGAAAGCGCATAGAGAAAGGGACCTAAAGGTAAAATAATCAATTTTCACTTTTTCTTTGATGTGGACATTTGAGCATCGAATGAGACCGATCTCATGCCCTAAAAGTGTTCCCTCCCAGAGATATGCGCGTTTTATGAAATTGATGGTACACCAAAGATACACGTATTTAAATCTTTCAAATGGCTCTCCTCAACAAAACTGGTTTTTACCCTTAGGTCCCTTTCAATTTTGCGCATCACATATAAGTTTAAAATCCCATTAGTCGGAGATTTAAAAAATTTAAAATATATGTTATTTTTATATATGCGCTTAAAATCCAATTAAGGACCAATCGGGTAAATTATCAACTTTGCTCACGGTATTTTTGGAATATAGAATGTGATATAATATAATTGCAATTATAATTTTTAACGAGGTTTCGTTTTTCAAAACTCTTCGAAAACCCGCCACTTTAATTATTAATACTTTAATTATTGATAGAAATAATTTCTGAAACAGGACGAAAACTTTAATTTCTGTTAAATGTCATTAAACTTGTCATACTTTGTATACTTTTAGGTCAGATATTTATTAAAAATTAAATAAAACAAACTTTTTTTTTTGAAAATTAGGGCAAATAAGAGGTTAGGGACAATTTAAAAACAAATTACGAGTATGTATATAAAATTTTAGGTTTAAAAAATAATTATAAATATTTTATCATATCTGTAGTGAACAGAACGAAAAATAATCAAAACATTGCAATAGAAAGATATTATTTACCATAGGAAGCAGAAAAATCTTATTTTAAGTTAAGGTGAAGTATAAGTTCCTATGCTCCTAAAAAAAACGACCAAAAGTTTCAACAAACACTGACATTTTTCATCGGCTACGGACCCTCTCATTATCACCTTATGACGAACGACATCAAGTCAAAGTTTGAACTTTAGCAATGAAGATAGAAATAAATAATGAAGAATAAATAAAAATTTCTGTTGAATTATAAACAAAATATAATTTTATTGAGGATTTTAGTAAATCGAGATACATTGCCTTCTTTTAGTCTGACTTTATGTTTAGATTAATCATAGTTTACTTCTAAGCGTTTTAAAGTTTCCAGTTTCGCCTATTAGAGGGGTACATAAGTTTTCCACTTTTCCTTTAGTGATTGCTCTGGATTGCAGAAGAAATGCATATCTTTAGGCTGATCCGATTTTAATCGTAATCATAGTTTACTTTAAGGTGGAGTGTTAATTTTGCAGACCAGCATAATACATTTTCTCACTTCCTGCATGAATCAGAACATTTCTTTTTTCATTAATTGCTCAGCCATTGGCTTGGAATATTATTTTAAAGAGGGAATAAGGAAAAAAGCGAGAATTACAGAAACAACTCGGGACACTGCCTAGGCTTCGTTAATGTTTCAACTGTTTTTATACCCTCACAGTTGGAATTCTTTATACAATTTGCGGAAAAAAGAAGAAATCGAATTTCGCACCCATGTCTCATATTGCCAAAAAATATAAACCGATCTCGATGATCTCATTCTTATTTCCACACTATTTTGTTTTCAGCTAGTGACGGTTAAAATTGAGATTGGGAGAAATCAGTGTAATTTTAGATTTAGACCCCATACACATGTGCCACCCGAATTGGTGTCAAATTTTATCAGATTTCAAAAAAAGTTTTATTTGTGGCGATATTTCCTACACAAGAAAATATCATCAGATGTTACTGCAATTTGTTTTGCTGCTTTGTTTTTCACTCAGGAACAACATTATTAAAAATCGACGAAATCGGGTCATTTTTTGATACAAGTATAGCCTCCATAGAAATGTACCTCCATTTTGTTGTCCAACTTACTTATGAGCAGAAAATTTTTATTAGACCACACATAGGAAAAACCTGCAGAAATTAGACCAGATCGATTTTATAGACCAGAATTGGCGTCTTTCTCTAGATTCTAATGACATCCGGTTTGTGTTTTTTGTAATTTGCGATAGTATCGGACTAAATGAACGAGATATAAAGCTCTCAGACATATGAGAAACTAACAATTTGAAGATATTACTTTGGAATTATAAGTGATTAACTAAGACTAAGGAGTTTTAATCGTATGATGTAGTCGGTCCCGCCTGACTTTAAACTTTCCTTACTCTTTTATATTGACGGGGACCATAAAATAAATTTCTGCAGTCCTTGGAATGAATTAGGAAGAGAAATTAGGATTTCGAAAACATTGCCTGCTTTTAGGCTGAATTGACTTTGACATTAATTCTAGTTTACTTTAAAGGGCGTTAGCCAACCCACTCCTCTAACTCAGCTGATTACGCCGCCCCAACATGCACTAAGGACATGTTATCCGAATCTCCACTCCTCTTTTTGTTTGAGTGACTTTTTGTGCATGCGAAAATTGGGGAAAAAAGCCCAAAGCAATTGAAACAATGGCCAGAAAAACCGGACGATGACATGAATGAATTCATGGCAATGATGATGATGATATTGCGTTGCTGGTGATGTTCGTTGTCGCCTGCATTGTGCATGTTTGTACTTCTTATCAACACTTTAACACTCAAATCAACACCAGCAAACTGATACGCAATTGGACAAGTCAACACTTGGCACTTGTTGGACGAAAGGGTATTAACTCAAAATTACCAAATTTAAATTTTTTATAAAAAAGGCATACAGTGGTTATATGCACCCACTGTTAACACTTGCCATCGTTTTTTCCACTCTAAAGGCTTAAGGTCCTCTGTGTTTGAAGCCAACATATTTTTTTTTGCTTTTACAGAAAATTTAAAATTTTCGATTTAATACCCTTTTGTTGAACAAGTACGGCATGTTGTTTTATGCAAAGTGGTAATTGTTGTTGTTTATCCATATGTGTGCAAGTGTTTGTTTTTCGATCTAAAATTGATTAATGACTCCGAAATGAACTCTCGTTCAATGGTCCTTTGAACTTTGGGGTCATGTTGTTGTTGAGCTTTGGTGTGTTGACGCTGGCGCTGCAACGAGCGCGATTTAAAAGTGCGCTACAGTGTGGTGGTAAAATATTGGCACAGCCCCAATGAATTGGCTTTTTGAAGGATGAAAAAGATACTACTCAGAGAGAATAGGAGGAAAAGGTTTTTAAAACAACTACTAGGGACTCACAAAACAAGTGTCTGCCTTTCCCTAATTCAGAAACACCATTTTGCGGATATATAAAAGAAAACGAGCTTAAATACAATTAGATTTATGAGTCTTATTAAGCCTTAGCGAGGTTTTATCATTTAAAACACATACAAAATTCGTTGCCTATTATAAGGCAAAATTCAGAAGCAACAAAGTGTGGCATACTTCTAGGCGACCTCTAAGATAACTCAAGGTTTTTGGAAAATTTGTCTTACCGAGGTCTGTTTCAGGCACTTCTTAAAAAACTCCTGGCAACAAATTTCAGCAAACATAAATACATAAAACAAGGCTTATGGAAATTTAAGCCCCGGGAGCAAGGGCGTTCTTTTTTGTTAATGTTTATGATTTTTAATAAAATCTAGAGGTATTTTTTAAAAAATAAAAAAAACGAAAATTCAAATCTTTATTGGTTATTCGAAAGAACATTTTATGGCATTTATTTTTTGAATATAATTTCCTTCTAATTTTGGTCACACCTACCCCTCAGGGTGTTCATTCTGAGGGTCCAATTTTGAATGACTCGTTCGAGCATTTCTACCGGTATGGAGTAGATGACACGCGTAATGTTGGCTTTCAAAACCTGAATCGAAACTGGTTTGTCAGCAATTGAAACGTTACGTAGCCCTAAAGAAAAATGTCTAAAATGTCCGGTCCAAAACGTGAAATAAGCTGCTTTTCGAAATGACAATAGATATATTGTTTGAGAAGCTGTATGGCAAATGGCACTGTCCTGTTGAAACCATTTTGATACCAATTTCAGGTAGCAAAAAGTCCGACATCATGGCGCGATATTGAGCCACTCCGGCCATTATCATTTTTGAAAAATTATGCACCGATGCCCATAAAACGCACCATGCGCAATGGCAAACAATAAAAAAATACCTCTAGATTAATCACCCTATAATATTATGTGTTATATATAAGGCTCGTGTTACTCAGCACCAAAGGAGTGTAAGAAATCCTCTACGAAAAAAGGCATATTTTTGAGCGTCCACTATGATTACTCTTGCTCTTTGACATAAACCATTTCTACAATAAAGAAAGGTATACTTTAAAGTGCTCATTTAGACATCTCAAAGTTTATGGAAAATCGACCACGCCCAGTTATATTTTAGGCTCTCTTTACTAATTGCAGCAAAGGAGAATAGAAACTTGTTTGGCAACATCATATAAGGCGTCCGTTTAGAAAACCAAGAGCTTTTGGTAATAGGGCCATATCAGGTTATACGTAATATGGCAAACTTCAGGACTCGTTGCAGCAAAGAAGTATAGAAATTCTTTTGGCAACAATATATAAGACGTCCGTTTAGAAAACCAAGAGCTTTTCAAAAAAGGCCCATACCAAGTTATACGAAATATGGCATACTTCGGTACCGTTTTACTCATTGACACCAAGAAGATAAAAAAATACTCTGTGGCAACAAACCAGGGAATACTTTTAGGGGCCTATATAGAGAACCCAAATCTTTTAAAAAAAATTCAAGCCATTACAAGTTATAGTACAGGCCCTTTAAATTCGTCTACAGCAAGTGGAGTTTTTCCTCACCAAAGCCTTTTTTCTATTTATGTATTGTTGCACCAAAATATGGTATACTTTTAGGCGTACATTTTGATTACTCAAATCTAATGAGAATTAGAGGCTACCGAGATACCATACAAGCCCTATATATTAATCAACCGGTATCTATAAATCCTCCTAACCTATCAAAGATTAGGCACTTATGTCCCACCCAAAGGCTATTTGAACTTATGTATTTTAGCACTAAAATATGGCATACTTTATGGCGCCCATTTTGATAACTCAAATCTAATAAAAAAGATGGAGGTTAAAATTAAGCTACAAGAGTCGATAGACAACGCGGTTAAGAAATCGTTGGTCACCCTAAATCTATTTTATTTTTTGTATTATAGCACCAAAATATGGCATACTTTAGGGCGGGCGCCCATTTAAAAACACAAATCTATTTAAAAAATAGGGACTAACGTATTATTATTTAGGCAATTGTAGTTAATCGACAGATAGGGAGGTAGAGAAATCCTTTTGCAATGAAAGGCTAACTGCTATTTTGCCTTATGCCAACAAAATATGTTATACTTAGAGGCGTCCATTTTGGATCACTCAACTCTAATAAAAAATATAGAGGGGTTATCGCGTTAAAATTCAGGCCCTTATAGGTCCTTGGCAGGAAAGACGGTTAATAAATCGTTTTGAATCCAAATGATATTTTCTTTTTTGCATATTTTCACTAAAATATAGTATGCCATATTTTAGTGCAAAAATGCTAAAAAGAAAATATCTTTTGGATTCAAAACGAGGCTTTTATTTGACATCTCAAATCTAATAAACAATTATGGACCTTACCGTGTTATTATTCAGTCAATTGAAGTTCATTGTCAGGAAAGAAGGTTATGCAATTATTTTCCATGCAAAGGCTTTTTGCATGTTTGTCTTCTGCCAACAAAATATGGCATACTTTAAGGCGCCCAGCTTGGATTACTCAACTCTAAAAAAATACAGAACCCACTCGCGCGTTAAAATTAGGCCCTTGTAAGTTATCGACAGGAAAGACGGTTAAGAAATCGTTTTGCATCCAAATGCCTGATTTTTGTACTCTAGCACAAAAAATGGCATACTTTAAAGCGCTCATGAAGAAACCCAAAGCATATTAACCAGAAGGCCTAACCGAGGTGAAATGCAGAATTTAGTAGTTCTTCATCCACAAAATAGGCGAAGAAATCATTCTTCACCATGGTTCTGTGTTTTTAAATTCTACAAAATATAGTATAAGTACTCGTATACTTGTAGGCATCAGCTTTCTGCAGTTTTGAGTTCTGCAAAAGATGGTATACTTTTAGGCATCGTTTGAAAGGGTTTTAGAAAAGGGAGGCCAAACCTAGTTATATTTAAGGCGATTTAGATATCATTCCCCAGCTAAAGGCTAGCTGTATGTGTCTTATATTAATATTGCAAAACTTAGGGCATACATAGAAAAACCTGAAATTCATTAACAGGATCTATAACGCCTTCCAGGTAAACCTATCTTAATGTTTTATTTTTATATGGCATACTTTACGGCGTACTCCAAACTTGTTGCATAAGTTAAGGCCGTTATAAGTCTTTGGTTGAATACTGTTTACCTACACGATAGTGTATAAATACATGCTGGTGTTTCCTGTCCGGCTCACAATATCCTCGTTGCAGGCAATTGTACATGTGTTTGTCTGCAACAAGGACATCTACATACATGCTGGTGGAGGGCGAGTAGCAAATGATTCTGAACATTGTACCTACTGCAGCGCGCTCAAGCATTTGTCAACACTTAACAATTTCAATGCGTCTATTTGCATACACTCCTTTAAGCTGGCATCCATGAAATGGTGGAATGGCAGCTCGACAACAATAACTGAATATTTAGTCGTGAATATTGTTGCGCACTGCTCGCTGGTAGTGCCAGCGAGTGGGTGTGGCAATAAATCTCCGTGTGTAGTGCTGGTCTACGAACGTGTTATTTTTTCGGAGTGGGTTGTCATCAAAAATTAAAAACTCTATTATATCGTGCTTTTTGGCGCAGATTTTGCCTTCATTGTTTTCAAGCTCGCCACCCCCCTGTATGAACAGCATCATAAGCGTTGTCGACACGACATCATGGATGTGTATGTGTCGTTTCAAATTGCTTTGAGAAATAGTGCGATTCTTGGGATTTTTTCTGTTTGTTTTTAATTATCGATGACAATCACTTAAAACCAAATAAAATCGCGACAATGTAGGCATTATTGCATCAAATCGGATAGAGAAGCTTTGACGTTTGCATAAACTTTATGGAAATATCTTGGGTTGTTGCATAGAAAACGCAGGGAGGAGAGTCAAAAAACTTAATGTTTAATCTATGAAAAAGGCCTAAGCTTTTGTTTCTCATAAATGTTTTTTTTTAAACAATTCCCCAAGTTTTCCTTTACAACACAAATTAAATCGTTTTTCATATAAAATAGAAATATTTAGAACTGAAATATTTAAAGATTTTTTTATATAAGGCAGAAATTTTTAAAGATTTTTTTTAATACTGCAATGCTTTTCTTAACAAAATATAAAATTAACAAATTTAGGCATTTTCCTCATAGATGGAACTTAAATCTTTTGCATATATATGTAAACATTTTTAACCCTTTTAAGGCAAAAATAAAAAGTCTCTTATTGATAACATTTTCAACATTGTCTCTAAAAAAAAACTAAAAAATAATATTTTTTTAGTTGCAAAAAAGTAGAATTTTACGAAATTTTTAAACTTCCTTTATATTAAAAAATTTATAAAATGGAACCAAATAGAGCTTTACCATATTGCAAGCTTTTTCCATAATTATATGCTTTACATTTAATCTATATGTCGATTAAAATCTTATATGTGTTAAATATGCATTTTAAATAAAAACAAAAGCTTTTTAATAAGAAAAGTCTAAACTTTTTGAATAAAAAAGTACACTTTTAATAATGGTTATCTAGAAAAAGTATTTGTTTATAAGAAAGACATTAACGAAGCAAGCCTTTAACATAGAAGACTACTATTTCAAATCGGAAATAAGTAAAGATTTTTTTTCAATAATTATTTTTATTGTTTTTCTTATAAAGAGTAAATTTTTTACAGACAAAACAAGTATTATTTTTCTGATATAAAAAAGTGGAAAGAATATTATGTTTTTCTATAGCAGGGCTTTTTGAAAGAAACATGTTTGCTTTTTTTAAATTAAAAAAATAAAACAATAACCATAGAAAAAGAAAACCATATGGAAAAGCTAAACACTCTTTTTTAAAGAAAAATCAAGCTTTTTTAGTACCAAAAATGTAAATAAAAATTTTTTTCGTAAAGAAAAAATTTATTTTTGTACAGAAAAATGTAAAACTTCACCGGCAAATACCAATTCAAAATTTTTTTAATTGAAAAAAATAGTAAAGCTTTTTTTGGTTTGGAAAAAATAGTAAAGCATATTTCATATAAAAAAAAATATTAAAGCTTTTGTTCGCATGAAAAAAAAGGTGTTTCGTATAGAAAAAGTAAAATTTTTTTCGTATACAAAAAGTTGATTTTTTTCGTTAACAAAAAGTACAAATCTTATGTATAGAAAAAAAATCTTTTTACGTGTAGGTAAAAGTTAAGTTATTTTTCATACAAAAAAATTAAGGTTTATTTCGTAGAGCTTTAGTTATTTGTTTGTAATATTTTGTTTGTTTTTATTTTGAAAGTTGTAAAGCTTTTTTGTTTAGACAGATTTAAAGGCGTATTATTGTATAGAAAAATATAAAGCTTTTTTTTTTGTAAAAAAAATTAATGCTTATTTTTGTAAAAGAAAATGTAATGCTTTTTTAGTACAGAAAAATGTAAAGTTTTTTCGTTTAGAAAGATGTATTTCCTTTTTATATAGAAAACTTAAATCATATTTCGTATAGAAAATTTTAGATTTTTTCATAAGCTTAATGATTTCTTGGTATAGAAAAATGTAAAAAAATCGTATAGAAAATAAAAATCCAGAAAAGTGTAAAGTTTCTTTCGTATAGAAAAATTTAAAGCTTTTTTCGTATAGAAAAATGTAAAGTCATATAAAAATGTAATGCCTTTTTTCTACGGAAAAAACTAAAGTTTTTTTCGTATTGAAAAATGTTAAGAGTGTTTCACATGGTACAAAAGTAAGGCTCGTCTCGTTAAGGCAAAAGTTAAGCCGTTTTTGTGTAGAAAAAAAGTAAGCATTATAGGGCATATTTTTAATTTAGTGAACGATTTTTAAAAATCATAGAAGAAGCTCCATCTTTGGTATAATGCCAAGCTTTTTCCTAATTAATATAGATGAACAAATAAATAGATCGTAAGAATGCATGCTCGGAAAGCTTAAGACTTGAATGAAGGAGGAAAATACTTTACCTATAAAATAATTGTATGAATCTTTAAGGCGTTTGTTTTGTTGGAAATAATATTCTTTAATATTCTGCGAGGAAAGCTTTTTTCTTGTTAAAGAATATAGTTTTAAAATAGAACGGAAAAGTTTCTATTATTGCTATAGACGAACAGTACTTCAGTAATATATATTTTTATTACAACAATAACATTACTCCTGTTCGTAAGTTTTTCTAACTGTAATCGAAGAGTTTTTGCAGAAGTTTTCTCAAACTGGTTAATATGGTTTTCTGGAATTGAGGAATGAAAAAAGCTTATAAGGAAATGTTTAAGCTGTCTTTTTAATTTAAATTCTACCGTTGCATTATTGGGCATCATTCGCCTACATTTCTGTTTAAAGAAGTAATTTAAAATAAATTTCTTCTTACTAAAGATGTAATTTATTTTTTTGGAATTTAATCCAAAAGAGTATACGTATGAGCACTAGCTATAAGTTCACTTAGAAAAATATAGATTTACCTGAGTATCAGCATGTTTTCTATTTAAAGCTTTTTTTTTAAATGGGGTTTACGTTTTTGTCATCAAATGTGTAAGGATGATTATGAGGGTAGTAAATCAAATTGTAACATAGAAAAAAAGACAACCCTTAAATTTAAACCAAAAAATTGGTATGTGCAGTTTGGTATGCCAATTAAAAATATCGTAAATATGCTAAACTATTTATCAGATATTGCAATGATATTTAATAAATAGAAACAACAAAGAAATGTATGCACAGTATCGTCTGTATGTGTTTTAGTTTGTACTCAGTGCAAGGGATTTTCATTGTGTTCGGTGAAAAACTATACTGCCGACAGTTCTCGTTGAATGCGAAACTGTCTGCCATTAAGTGCATAGCCGGTAAGAATAGCTGCAGCACATTCCTTGCCTAGGGTCTTATTATGGTGAACTGGAGCTCACCGAAACTGCAGTCAATCCTGCTTGTAACTAAAAGTCATTCCAACTGCTTTTTGGAAAAAGTGTACAGCCTTTTTCTAAATATTTGAATTTGTTCTTATAACGAAAATATTTTCCATAAGCGACATTCTGTGTACGATGATGACATGACCGAAGATCAGCCGCATTGTCGCATATGTAATTCTTCTTCATCACAATGTTGCTGCCAGTGAAATAAATTCCCTTAAATGTGATTTATGACAACATTTATATATTTTAAGATCTATTACCTTGTAATTTTTTCAACCACCAAAAAAAGTTCACCTAACACGCACGCACTTATTTGCGTATTTATTTAGACAACAACAAAAATGATGGCCACAAAGGAAAAAAAATAAACAAGAAAAAACAACGTTTCATTCATCTCAGGTTTTGGCCATAAAATTTAACTGCCATTAATTTTACAAGTCTTTCATTAAATGGCTTTTTACACCTTGGCAGGGCAAATAGGCCATAGGTAGGCTCTAGGCATCTTTTAGATGAATTCACTCTTAGAGGGGAGCAACAGCAGCAGCGGGAGCCATGAATGATTTCACACTCAATTCTCGGATAATTGGCTTGCTCAGATGGGTCTCTAACCAAATGGAAAAAGAGGTGCTTTGTTAGGATGTAAAAAATGGATATTAAAGAGAAAAAAGCCCCATTTACATGGAGATGATTTTCACTTCAACAACTCGAATTAGTTTTCATTTTGGTGTAACAATTCTCAAAACAAAAGCGGCACGTTGTCGGTTTTAGTGCTGGTTTTTTATGGATTTTTTTTACTGGCGCTAGTGTTAACATAGCGAACGGATAAATGGAGGGACTGGTGGGAGTTCCCTTTTGTCCAGACTGAGTGTTTTATTTTTTGGATGTTGTATTTAAGTTTTAATAGTTGTACGTTTTTAGAATTTTGAACTTTTTTTCTTCTTATTTTCATGCGTTTTTTAAACTAGTCTGTCGTTGTTTTACGATATTTTTCACTATCATCAAATAAACATTTGTATTTAATTCCTTTTGCGTTTTTGTCATTAAATGTGTGAGGATGATTATGAGGGTAGTAAATCAAATCGTAACATAGAAAAAAAGACAACCCTTAAATTTAAACCAAAAAATTGGTATGTGAATTTTATTACCACTCAATTAAAAATATCGTAAATATGCTAAACTATTTATCAGATATTGCAATGATATTTGATAAATAGAAACAACAAAGAAATTCATGCACATGCGTTCATGCATCGTCTGTATGTGTTTTAGTTTGTATTCAGTGCGAGGGATTTTCATTGTGTTCGGTGAAAAACTATACTGCCGACATTTCTCGTTGAATGCAAAACTGCCTGCCTTTAAGTGCATAGCCGGCAAATATAGTTGCAGCACATTTGTTGCCTGGGGTCCTATGATGGTGAAGTGGCCCGAACCAAAACAGCAATTACTAACTAAACTAAAGGTCTTTCCGACTGCTTCTTGAAAATATTTTACAACAAATATCACCGAAAAATATACTTTTAGGTTTTAAATCGGAGTTTGATGTTGTGTAGGAAGAAGATAAATGTGTACCTCTTCCTCCTGAGATACGAGGGCATATATATATTTCTGGCGCCTTCTTACATTTCCGTTTGACATTTTTTTAGTATAAACGTACTCCGAACGTTTCATCATTTGTGTTGTTTACAGTGACTTGAAAAAATGGAATTAACTCGTGAAAATTTTCGTGCGATAATTTTTCACAACTTTCGACGTGAGTTATCACGACAAGAGTACATCGATGAACATAAATCTTTGTATGGCGATGAAGCACCATCTTATAGCACTGTGAAAATTTGGTTTAATGAATTCACTCATGGCCGAAGCTCGCTCAAAGACGAAGGTCGTGAAGGTTGTCCAAAAACAGCCGTTGAGCCAGAGAACATTGATGCCGTGCGTGAACTTATAATGCAAGATCGTCACGTGACATACCGTGAGATAGAGCCATCCTTGGGCATTTCTTTCACTAGCATACAATCGATATTGCATGAACACCTGGCCGTAAAAAAGGTTTGTTCTCTGTGGATCCCGTACAATTTGACAATCGCTTAAAAACAGACTCGTGTCGATTGGTGCAGATACATTTTGAAAAAATATGATCGCGGTGCTTCAAAAGACGTTTACAAGATCGTCACAGGTGACGAATCATGGATCTATGCGTATGAGCCTGAAACAAAACAGCAATCGACCGTAAGGGTCTTCGAAGACGAGCCAAATCTAACGAAAGTTGTTCGTCGAAGAAGCACTTCGAAGCAAATGGTCGCCTGTTTCTTCGGCAGAACTGGTCATGTGGCGACTGTTCCGCTTGAGCAACGTAGGACGGTCGATTGTGAGTGGACCACCACAATTTGTTTGCCTGAAGTCTTCGGAGAAAGAGAGGAGGAATCATTGTGCACCATGAAAATGCGAGCTCTGACACATCGGCTCAAACCAGTGCCTTATTGACTGGAAAAAACGTTGAATTGATGGGCCATCCGCCGTACAGCCCTGACTTGGCACCCAATGACTTCTTTTTATTACCACACATCAAGAAAAAATGCGTGGTCAACGATTTTCGTCGCCAGAAGATGCTGTTGAAGCGTTGAAAAACCATGTTTTGGAGGTGTCTCAATCGGAGTGGAAAAAGTGCTTCGAAAATTGGTTTGAGCGCATGCAAAAGTGTATAAGTCATGCTGGAGAATACTTTGAAACACAATAAAACCAATTTTGATGATAAATATTCGCATGTTCATTATTAATCCAGAAATATGTATAGCAGCCCTCGTATTTCCTATTTCCAAACCTAAAGAAATGGTGGAAGGAGATTCAGCTCCAACGATGTAATTATTACTCACACAAATGACTATTTAATGACCCTCGAAAAATTCAATTTTTTAAAGGGATCCATAAATTGGAGAAACGTTGGACTAAGTGTACTAAACTAAAAGGAGATTATGTTGAAAAATATTTTTTTTTGCAAACAAACTGTGTTTTATTCGAAAAGTCACGGAATTATTGATATGCACTCGTAAGAAGGATCCTGGGGAAAAACGCGTATAGACATTGAAAAGTATTTGTTTGAAAAGTTTCCTTTAATAAATTGATTGTTTCGTTGGCTGTACGGCATGTAGCGCCGTCTTGTTGGAACCAAAGGTCGTGCACATCAACATCCTCTAAATCAGGCACGAAAAAGTCATTAATCATGGCTCTATAGCGTTGCCCATTGACTGCACGCAGAAAAAAAGTATGGTTGGGGTAACAATATTCGAAGAGCATCATACTATTGTTGGTTATATGGTTGTGGCACAACAATATTATGATCATCACAACAATAGTATGGTTCACACACAACCATACTATGATCCCCATAATAATATTATGGTCCTCACAACAATAGAATTATTCACACACAACCATACTATGATCCCTACAACCATATTATTTTTCACATTCAACCATACTATGACCCCCACAACCATATTATGGTCCTCATTACCATAGTATGTTTAACGTACAACCATAGTATGATCCACACAACCATAGTATGACTTACACACAATTATACTACGATCCCCAACATTTTTTGTAAAGATTGGGTAAAGTTGTTATTTAACAATAGAGAATTTTATTAAGTAAGTTATGTAGTAATATGAGTGATTTATTGAACAGTAAAAAAATTATTAAAAATATTTCAGTTATACTAATTCGTAGTTTGTTTGGAAAAAATTTAATTATTTTTACTATTATTACGTAAGATCCGTAAAAAAACATTGTCAAACTAAAAAAAGTACAATTTTGCTGGTATGAATGCCGTAATCATGTTATTGTTAACATAAAGGCCATGAAAACAATACTTTTGTTCCACCAGCCATATTTATATTGTTGCTACAACCATATTTTCATTTTTAAATTCGGAAACAATACTATTGTTACATTTCAACAATATTATTATTTCCGCAATCATACTATTGTCAAATTGAAATTCAAAAACAATACTATGGTTGCGACTACCATACTTTTGTTGCAGAGAACATACTATTGTTGCCGTGACCATATAGGAACCATATCTTTTCTCTGCGTGTGTAACATTAGGGTCGGCTTCATTTTTGAATAAATATGGACCAATGATTCCCTCTGCCCATAAAGCACGCCAAACGGCGTCTTAACAATCGCTTGTGGGTTTCCATTACTCCAAAAGCGACAATTTTGGTTATAAACGTTCCCATTCAACCAAAAGTGTGTTTCGTCGCTGAACAAAATTGTCTTTTAAAAATCAGGGTCGATGGCCATCTCGTTTTGGTCCCATTCAACACGATTTGCAAACTTTGTTCAGGAATAAGTCTATTCGTTATGAAATGGCAAACCAAACTAAGCATAAATCAAGTGACAGCTGTCAAAAAGACCAACTTCGAATAAAGTGTGGCCAAGTTTTAGAACCCTGTGGTTTAAAAAAACAGCCTTTATATAAAATGTACTCTGTTTCAAATCTTCTCGCAATTTTATCCTATAATATGTGACATTTTGTAAAATAAATTTCACTTACTACTCATATTTTGACTAAATACGTTACATTCAAAGTCAAACACAACAAGTCACTGAACTTTTTAATGGCACAATAAAAAAATGTGTGTGTTTTGGTTACTAAACAAAAATAACAACATTTTTTAAATATCTGAAATTCTAAAAATTCACTCAAAACCAAAAAGTCATTGAAATTTGCAGACAGCTTCAATAAAATTCCATGCCACAGAAAAATCAATGCAATAGAATCTTCCCACTTGCAGCGTGGAAATATGCACATCAAATCGTTTGAGGCACAACACACGGTCGCCTGCTTCTCATTCTTCTTGTATGCCCCCTCCTTTGTCTCCCCGTGTGACAGGCAGAATGGTGGTGATGTGCCTAATCGTTCGATCCACAGTGAGTGCCAAATAGATTAGGGATGCTAATTGTCGATGTCGCTAAAAATCTGTTGAAAATTCCTGTCAACCGTTTACGGAGTCAATTGTGCATGTCCTATTTGAATTTTTGTTTCTAATCGACCGATTGATGGACCGAACATATGTTGCTGTCAGTCACTGTGAAAAATTAAGACTTTTTGTGTCGGTTAAAAATAATTTCAATAATTTCTATTTCGGTCTAAGATTCTCATATTGTGCAAGTCATTTTTAAATATTATTCCCGCCTTTACTCATTTAATTTTGTTGCCCTGCTTTTTTTAATTATTATTAACATTGTTATTGTTGTTTTTTTGTTGGTACTTAAGCATTAATTTGGCTTAAATATCGTAAAGAGTAGGTGCCGAAAAGTTGTAATGTTTGACTGCAATTTAGTATTGACCCAGGTCATTACTACCAAGGATAAAATGGGTCAACGAAACTTGTCTGTCCTTAAAGGGAATTACACAAAGTGCCTTCAGAAGTAAGTTAATACAGGGTGGGCCAAAAGTTACCATGGGGTTAAAAGCTTTTATAACTTTTTCGTTTATTAATTTTTTTTAATCTTTTTTTTCAGAACATAAATGGGGATAGAGGTATTTTTTTAGAACAAAAAAATAAAAAAAAATTCAAATCAAGTAAGGAATCTTTATTGATAATTTGAAAGGACATTTATGGCGTTTATTTTTTGAATATAATTTGCTTCAAAAGTTGGCCGCAACTACGACTGAGGGTTTCCACTCTGAGGGTCCAATTTTGGATGACTCGTTCAGCATTTTAACGCGTATGGCTTTAATGACACGCGTAATGTTGGCGTTTAAAACCTGAATCGTAGCTGGTTTGTCAGCATAGACTTTGGACTTTACGTAACCCCAAAGAAAAATGTCTAAAGGTGTGATATCACACGATCAAGGTGGCCAACTGACCGGTCCAAAACGTCAAATTAGCTGCATTCCGAAATGACCTCTCAATAGATCCACTGTTTGAGCAGCTGTATGGCAAGTGGCACTTCGCTGTTGAAGCCAAGTGTCGTCAAGATTACGAACGTCAATTTCAGGTCGCATAAAGGTCGATATCATGGAGCGATAGAGAGCACCATTCACGGTTATGTTCCGTTCAGTTATGAAAAAATATGCACCGATGATTCCACCAACTGGTGGCCAACTGACCGGTCCATAACGTCAAATTAGCTGCATTCCGAAATGACCTCTCAATAGATCCACTGTTTGAGCAGCTGTATGGCAAGTGGCACCGCGCTGTTGAAGCCAAGTGTCGTCAAGATTACGCGCGTCAATTTCAGGTAGCATAAAGATCGATATCATGGAGCGATAGAGAGCACCATTCACGGTTATGTTCCGTTCAGTTATGAAAAAATATGCACCGAAGATTCCACCAGCTTATAAACCGCACCAAACCGTGGTTTTCTCTGGGTATAATGGCACCTCTTCAACCTCTTCCGGTTATTCTTCAGCCCGAATCCGGCAATTTTGTTTATTGACTTTGCCGTTGAGACAGAAATGGGCCTCATCACTGAACAAAATTTTGGTCGAAAACAGCGGATCTTCCCGTTTCTCACCGAACGCCTATTTCCATAATACAGTTGACAACATTTGAAATTAATTATTTTCAAGAAATAAATGTCCTTTCCAATTACCAATAAAGATTACACACTTAATTTTAATTTTTATATATTTTGTGTTCAGAAAAAATACCTCTAGATGGATCACCCTATATAATATACAAAATGGAATTTTTTTTACACTTAGTATGAAAAATAATGTTACTTAAATGTCCTCCGTTTTCAGCTTTTCAATGCTGGGCTCGTTTTAGAGCATTTTCCATATCATCTTTCAAAAATTTGTGGCTCTAGCGTTCGAATTTCTGCACCATTGTTGGCCTTGAGTTGAAAGATTTTCTAGGGCTTGTTCACGTATACTCGCTCCTTCAAATAACACTAAAGAAAATAGTCGGGTGCTCACAAATCTGGCGATCGCGCTGGACAAATAATTTCCGAATTTCTGGATGTAATTCGCTCTCCAAAAATTTGACTTAAAAGTGCCATTGTGTCTCGGGCAGTGTGGACAGTGCTTCCGCCCTGCTAAAACCACATCTCAAGTCCGTTTTCAAGAGCAGGGCGTAAAATGTTCTATCGGTAACCGATACCGCTCTCCATTTACGGTTACTGCTCTTTTATCGTCATTATCGAAGATGTAAGGCCCAATGACATTTGCAGATCTGATCCTACACCATTCAGTACACCTAATGGGGTGCAATTGGCGTTGGTGGATGGCTCTTGGGTTTTCAGAACCGCAGAACCTACAGTTTTGCTGATTAACAAAGTCATTGAAATTAAAATGAGCTTCATCACTCATGCTTTTGCTTTAAAATAATTGATCGCTGATTTAAATAATAAAGTTTTATTATTCTGGTTCATTGTTCAGTTGTGATTCTCTCCGTTATTTATATAATCCAAAAAAATACAAAAAAATATAAACGAAAAAGTTTTTGAACCCCCGTCTTTGCAACCACTCAATGACAGTATGTCGGCCAATGTTCAAAGTATTTAAAAACAAATTGTTTAAAGACTTGAATATTTATATTGTCTACTTTGAGAAAATAATGTTAAGTTTGACCTCTTTTGAATTGTTATGCACATTTATATTTTGATCCCTTGATATTTTAGCAGATTGAATCATAGAATTAACATACATATTTTCATCTTCTTTACAGCAACATCATTCTTTCAAGGTAAGACGTTTCTTAACTTTTTTTTTTTATATTTCCAACTATTCTTCACTTTTAGTTTTCCAAAATAAGATTGTCCCATTTCTTCTTTGCATCTTTTATTTTTGACTGTAAACCAGGCAGAATCTTCAACGCGAACTCTCTTTCTGGGTGTTTTCAATTTAGGCGGTACCTCACAGAAGTTTTTAGAATTACTAGATAAGCCGAAGGGAACAAGACCTGTGACACTGTCATCTAATTCAATACCAAAGCCACACCAATCGCTTTAAGCAGAATCCATGACGGCTTTAATTAATTAAATAATACTCGTATAAAAGTCAAATACGATATCTAAACTGTATTGTCCAATTTAATATGGTATATTCGATTTAATTTATTTAGCTGAACCTTGTACTTACCACCTGTTTTTTCTTTGGGCCTATAAATAGGTTTGCCAAACAGCCGGGTTTTCGTGGCTTTTCATTTTGCAACAAAACTGACCTCTATTTGTGTAAGTCGCTTTAACAGACAATATCAAACGTTGATTAAAAATATTCAAATATCGAACTGCCCTTCAAAAAAAATTTAAGTTGTTAATAATTTTTTAATTCCTTGTTATTTTTATTAAATCACAAAAATGGTCGAAAATTCATGAATATTTAGAGCTGAATCGAAAAATTGCTTTAATTTTTTTTTGCCCTTTCGGTCATTGCTTTCACCCTTAATCGCCGCCAAACCTTAAAAAGATTGATAAGATTTGAATTCGCACCAAAATTTGATTTAATTTCAGTACTCATGTGTATATATCGACTATTGATCGCCCATAATGACCATACAGGACGTTTTTGGAGCCACATGAGCCAAAATGTTCAGCAGCTTTGGTCTTATAAGAGACCCTTGTCATTTCGCTTGCAACACCACGGAATATTGATCTGAGACCCTATACATTTTGCAGAAACATGGGTCGATGGGCCGCTCTGGTCAAAAATGGACCAGAGCGGCCAAGAGGTAAAAACGGAACACCACGGAATATTGATCTGAGACCCTATAAATTTTGCAGAAACAAGGGCTGAAAAAGTTAGTGTCAAAAATGGACCAAAGCGGCCAAACGGTTAAAATTTTCCCCATACCAGGACCGAGTCAACCTCTGGAAATTTCAGTAATCTTAAACATAAAAACCTAATATCTCATAAACTATTGGTGATATGAGACTGATATTTGGAATATATGATATTGGCATGGATTGAAACTCTTTCTGGAGGAAAAGTGGTCGTTGCCTTTAAAAATCGCATTTACGGCCAAAGAGTAAATTATAAGATGAATCTAATGACTAGACAATTTGTTATAGACCATGTAATTGTATAGTTAGACAGGGTGCGTGGCATTTCCCTTTATGAACTTATAGAGATGTGGCAATGAGATTTGAAACATATGATCTTGGCATTAATCAAAACACATCGTGGAGGAAAAGTGAGCGGTGCCACGCCCCTTAAAAATCGCGCATTTATGGCCAAAGTAATGGACTGATTGTTATAAAATTTTCATAAAATGAAATCAATGATTATAATATTATTTTAAATTATATTGTGTTTAAATTTGACGAAAGGGCGTGGCCCCGCCCTCAAAAACCTAAACTTTAAAGGGATATATCGAGAAAACTAATTCCAATATGAAAGTAGTTGGAAAAAACACCCCCCGATCGAAAATATGCCGGTGCTACGTACCACGTCCAGACAGTACGTATAGGGTGGGCCAAATGACACAGTTTAACCACTACAATAAAACCAGTACTTTTATTAGTACAGTAAGACCTCGTTAATCCGAATAATTGATTGCAGATCACAGTTCGGATTATTGAAAATTCGGATTATTGGATACTCTTATCTTCACGTATTGTTCAAAATAATTTCCTATACGTAGTCACTTCAGGGTGAAGCGCGGTAATTTGCTTATTTGCGAATGAAATGAAAAAAATTATGAACCTCAGAAAAATTTATTTTATATTTTAACTATACTGAACAGCAAGGGAACTTGTTCACATCACCCCTCAAAGATATAAGCCGCCCAGAAAACATTTGCCTTAGAAAATTCATGGTAACCCTTGCTGTGTGTACAGTGGCATCATCCTTCTGCATTGCCTCTAGAGCCGGCTGAAAAAAAGTCTGGAAAGGCCAAGAGCAAGTGATTGCTTCCGAGCAGAGTGCTTCTGAGATTGCAGTACTGTTGCTCTAACTCTCTCTATGTCTTGTGGTGTTGAACTCGTAATCTTTCTCTCAGGTCTCCTTCGTACACATGCCGCATTCCCTGCTGTTCTCACTGAAATTACCCAATTTACAATTGATTGTCGCCCAGGAACACGTCCGCGTGGGGGAACAGCAAATCGTAAACGAAAAGCACGCTGCACTGCAATGATCGATTGTGCATTTGAAAAATACGCTACAACACAAATTGACCCCTCCTCCCATGTCCAAGGCATGATGGACCATCATTGATGGTAACTGAAGTGCAGACGAATACAAATCTACAGTCAGCCACTGTAAGCCACGCACGCTCTCCACTCTCTTCGACCAACAGTGCCGCCACAGCCTGCAGTGCAAAAATGCAAATTATCGCGCTCCACTGTGTAAAATAAATAGGTGCGTCACAAATGATTGTTCACAGTAAAAATAATGTTTAAATATTATAAATTATATATTTTAAAAATGAATTATAACATTTGTTATTTTTAAAATCAAAAAAAAATATTTATTTATTAAAAAAAAAACAAAAAAAACAGTAATAAACTGTAGTTTTATGAGAATTTATAAGAGATTTTTCAAAAAAAAAACAAAAGTTTCGATAAAAATTGTCTTAAATTTACTGAACGCGTTTTGAAGAATGAATTCAGCAAAATAAAGCAGCACTCGAAATATGACAGACTAAAAATAATGTCTATTATTACCGAACCATATTTTGATATCAACTCGGATTACAGAATACAATGAATTCAGATTATAACGAAAGTAGTACAGGGAAAACCCAATACGGATTACTGGATAATTCGGATAAGCGAAGTGCGGATTAACGAGGTCTTACTGTACTTTTTTTACAACCGATTCAAAATTAAAACGTTAAATCGCCCAGCCTGTAAATTACAAAATGTAGATGCAATTACGACAACGATAATTTTACTGGGTTCAGGCTTGGTTTAAATTAAAGGCATAGTGTGATAACGGTGGATTTGGTCCATTTGTTATTAAAAGCTTTAATTGCTAGGAAAGTCATTGCGCTTTCCAGCACTAATTTCTAAAAGCTCGAGCCCTTGCTACTAAGTTTATCAGTCCTCTCGCAGCCTTTCGTATCACAGTGTTTCACATGAGAGACTTTAAAGTGATTAAAGACCGCTAAGTGGTAAAATTTGAATTCAAATTTTCTTATACACTTTAAGAAATCCTAACTGTATCAATCCCTTACCTAAATCAAGCTAGTTTAAGCTTTTCTTTAACTTTGTTTATATTTTTTAATTTCAAACTATTTTTTCTAACCCCCAAATGTATGCCATAAATTTATAACCGACTTTAAACCTAAAAGTATGCACTTAAAATTTGAATTAACAAATAACTGGCGATTACTTCCAAAAAAGAAAAAAAACCAAAAAGAAAATTATGCTGAGTTCGCACTAAATCTAAATAAATGTTATTAAATTAATAAAACATGAATTTTGAAGACGAAAAAAAACTCCGGCAGCCTAAACATATTTTCTTTATTTCGGAAAAGAAAAAAACGATTGGACAAAGTCAGACCACAATTCGCATTAGTTATGTTTTTTTGGCTGTTGTTAGATTTTTGCACAGTTGGCTGGATTTCATATTACATATTTCGTTTTTTTTTGTTTCTCAATTATTTCAGGCTTTCTGTTTGCTCTTTTTTTGTTCTTCTTTATATACGTCCTTTTCAACGGCCACAGTAATTTTCTGCCTTTTTATTTTGTTGAGTTCTTTAGGTTTTTTTTGGCATTTTTGCTTTTTTTCTCCTGCTTTATCAGCAAATAAACCATTTGTGGCACAATGAGAAAGAAACATTGACGTTGATTTTGCCAGCCAACATATTGTGTGTATGTCGTTGATGACGCTGATGGTCTGGCGTTGCTGATGATCATCGTCTTTTTTTAGTGGGTCAAAAAGCACATTCACCTAGATTTCCATTCATTTCTCAAGCATTGAGTAGTTGAGAACTGTGCTGCTAGTCACGAAAGTGCTTTAGATTTTACCTTGTGTTGCATAATTTTAGGCGCTTTAAATTACGAGAGAGAGAGAGAGAGTTGGAGCGACTCATGAAGGGTTTTGAAATCTATTTGATAAATAAATATTCAAAACGAAAGATGGAAAACATAAGGGTTAGCTAACAATTTGCATTTAATTAAAACGTGGTATTCGTTTTTTATGTTGCCTTTTGTAGGCGTGGAAAAACTTTAAAGGAAGTGATTTTCTTCTTTGAGATAAACCAAATTGAAGCATACTTTAAGGCCATCCTTAGGGCAGGGGGGGGGGGGGGGGGGTACATAGTTCGTTTCAAGTATTTTAAGTACTAGGCCGGCACAAAAGCCGACGTAAACGTTTTTTTTTGGAAATACTTTTGGCCTTAAACCACCTCTTCAACGAAAAGATACCGGCTTTTTTTCGTTGCATACCTGTAGGCTCTTGTAATGTGTGTAATTTTGTGGTTGAAATTGATTTCTGCAGCCCGTGTTCCACTAGGAATTTATTCTCTGCATATCTCTAGAGCATACTTTTAGGAATTTTGACAATTCGTTACCCTGAAAATGGCATTCAACAAACAATATTTATGGTATGCTTCTTGGAATGCTTTTTTGCTGTTTTGCCTTTTGGATGACAGTAGCAAATGTTTGTCCTACCTCTTAAGGGGACAGTAAGAATACAGAAAAAAAACTATTGATGCTTACCGCAAAGTCAGCATTTCTTCCACAAATTGCCAATGAAATTGTGAACAACACTTGGCCCATAAATTGTGGCATACTCTTTTTTTTTCTTCTGTGCGGTAGTTTTCCTATTACAAGTTGAATGTTTTGTTACACAGACAAACGAGAGGTGAGTGAAAAGTGCTCCGAAACTAACAAATTATTGTTATAGTTAAGCATCAAAGGGATCTGCTAGCGGTTGTTTGTTTTTTCAAATCTTAAAATAATAAAGGGTGATTTTTTAAAACTAGCCCTAAAAATAGGGAAAAAGGCCCTGATAAATCTAAAACGATTCATTAGAGAAAGTCATTGCGGCAATATTAATTTTTAAGACTCATTTATTCTCTCTTACTAATTATTCCAAGCAGAATTTAAAAAAAAAGGCATAAGGTTTAAAAGAGTCGAAACTTATAAACTCCGCAAATTGAAGTCGCTATTAGAAGAAAACCGAAATACATAAAAAAGGCATTAGGTTTGGAAGGGTTGAAAATTATAAAATCCTCACATTTAAGATGGTACTCGTATGGGGAGAGATACTAAATCGTACGAGGTGGCGCAATAGTTCTTACCCGTTGTAGATAAAGCGTCGGCTATAGTAGCTAACTCTTGATACATGGTCCGCACCTAGTAAATATATATTTTCAAGTTGTTCACCACAATATTCTGTAAACTCCGCCGATTTATGTCTTACTAGGCGGGCGGTTGGCTGGTCGATCCAAAGTCCTCTCAGGCATCATTCGACACATCTGCGATATCCTCAGCAGAAAGATTGTTTCGGGGTTAGCTAGATTTGACAGCTCTTCGTATTGTCCTGAGCATATCAACGCGGTAATGTTAATGTCTAAATTTAAGCTGCGCTCTAAAAACGTCGAATAGCACAGTCGATCCCAGGGCAGTCTGTTTAATGCATAGGATAGACCCAAATCAGCACTTCTTCGGCCACTCCGGCAGTTTGTGCAATTATTCCGGACACTAAACACAAAGTGGCTAGGTGACAGCCCCTGGCCGAAGCATTTCTGCTTCAGGTCAAGGCGGTAAATAGAACTGTCGTTCGGGTGATTGCATAGCAAAAAACGTCCAAAAACTAGAAGATCATTCGTTAGAAGGAGTACTAGAGGAGTAGAGGCTACCGCGACAAACTCCGGTAGTTTTGGCTCAACTGAGATCCGGCTAGTGTAGTCGCCTCAATTGTCATATGGAACAAATGCTTCTAGTCAAGCCGGTACATAGAATCGTTTTTCTGGGGATTGCATCGCAGATATTAGATATTATTATCTAGTAACTCGAAATTATCCGCCAGAGGGAGCACAAGAGGAGTAGAGGCTATCCCGAAAAAACTCCAGAGGTTTTCGCTGCAGTAACACTCGGCTAGTGTAGTCGCCTCAATGGGCATAGGGAACGAATTGATAGTAGTGTCTCAAACACTTTTCCGTCTTACCAGGGGCCTACATAATTAAAATGTGCCAACACGTACAAAATATTAATAAGCCTTAAAATAGGGTGATGTTTTTTGTGACAATTTTGTTTTTAGGAATTTGCTATTTAGTTCAAGGAGCCTACTCCTTTTTTACCCTAAAATTATTAAAATAAGAGCGTATTTATAATCGCACTTATTTCTTTCATGGAGTATCAAATGTCCATTATTGCAATGGACCCAGTTTTGGAACCCTGTGGTGCGAACTCCAAATCTTAGCAAAATCTTAAGAATACATTTTCTTATTCGTCATAAATATTTGCCTCAGTTTGATAATCTGCTTTAGTTTGATAATCTGCTTTAGTTTGCTAATCTGCTTTAGTTTGTTAATCTGCTTCAGTTTGACCATACGGGCCGTTTTGACTTTACCCTGCTCTCAACAAACAGCAAGAATGGCAGACGAACGGACATAGTAAGTTCACCTTAAAGAATCTCCGAAAAATATTTTGAGGTGTTGCAAACGGAATAACAAAGTTAGAGTACGCTCCATCCTGTAGATGAGGGTGTAACTAGCGCAAAAGTGGAATTATAAAGGGGGAAATACAGAGATGAGTTTGGCAACCATGAGTTTTTTTCATATATAACGATACGCCGAGTTTCAGTTTCTCGGATTAAACCTCCTGTTTGTTACAGAAATTTCTGTATCGGAAAAAGATAGAGAGAAAGAGAGTGAGAGAGAAAACGCTTTTATTATTTCAGGCTGTGGTCCAAAGTTAACCCAAAAAGATCTAAAATACACTTGGATTTATCGGCAACGGGAGAATTAGCAGTCTGGCGTGAGCTATTGCAGGATGCGCTTTGATTGAATATGCATGATAGTCGAACGATACGCCAAGTATATTGAAACGAAACTTTACTTTCTAGGGAGTAGATTAGCTGATGCCCCTGAATAGCCTGCAGCTGACTTCTTAGCGAGATTTAATAACTGTATAAAAAGCTTCTTTTTTCGTAAACTCGTGTTTTTTTTCTGGACCTATTTTTATATTTAAGGTTGGACAATTGGCTTTCTCATGGCCTCACTCTTCATTAAGAGGCACAGAGTCGTCGACAGAGCTCTGTAGACTTTGTGATTTTAGGGACCTCGCCGATCTGCGCAGACACTCCAACTTGCTCGGGCAGTGAGTCTACAAGTGATTTGCCTACCCCTATCCTTTTCGCCGACACTGCGACAGATGGATGAGGACACTCCAATTTAATGGTCCCTTCTAACTGCTAACTGTGGATAAACTACAATTTGCACTGGTACTGAAAACCCAGAGATCAACAGATATACTCCAGTTTGCAGAGGCTTAGATTCGGCGGTATTTCTACTGAAATTCCGTAGTTTTCACTTACACTAGTAAGTGATGCCTTCAATTTATACGGCTACTTAATCTATTTGAGGACTACGGAATGACTCTTATATACTCTCGCACAGACGTGTGTAAAGACTATCTAGAGTTCAAATTGTAATCTGTTGAAATTATATAATTTCGGTCCAAGTTTCGATGTAGTTCTCATACAAGCGTTCGTTCCGCTTTAAGGTCTGGCCTCTTTTTCGGACACCAATAAGGTCAAATGGGGATTAATTTATGTACAATTTATCGATTTTAATACAATTCACCAAATTCGTGGTGAAGGCTAAAGGTTTGGGCTGTAGGCGAAATCGGCCCAGGGAGAAGAAAATTTCCGCCTATGGGACTAAAGGTGCCTCGGTAAAAAGTAGACCTTTTTGAGTATTTGCTAAACAAATCATAATTTTTTGTGGACAAAATTTGTTTTAATTGGTTACTGCTAGGACGCTCTAAATACCTCAAAACAGAGCATAGTTGCTGGATGTTTTGCCTCAAGGGACCCAAAAAATGACCCACATATTAAAAACAGTCGATGAATAGTCAATATGGACACATGGCTTCTAAAATGAAAGAAAATTTTTGCTACGAATCCAAATAAAGATTTATTTTGCAGTTATGGTTGAGATTGGGAACGAACGCGTGGGCCGTAAGGGGCCATAAAATTGTCCTTTTTTCTTAAGTAGCGGTGGAGGCTATATAAGTTTCGGCCTGACCGATATTAACGACGTTTACACTTGTTTTAATTCTGGTTGGTCTTGCAAGTATTGCCAGCCTGGTTACAAAGTGTGTTCCACACTACAATAAAGACCATCTAGAAGCTACCATATGCGGAACTTCTAGCAGGGGACAGCTGTAGCTATACTCGTATGTGCAAACAAGGTACTAGCTGTGTTCGATAGTGATTACTAAAGTACCCTTTATATGGGAATTACTCGGCTTGCAAGCAAAATTGTTTCAAGGCGCTTAGAAAATTATAAAGTCTAGCATGGCACACCCTGCGATATAAAACATGTATTTTTGTTATTTAAACAAAAACATAATCAAACAAGAAGAGGTCTTATTGTCGAATTCGTATTAGGTTCCTGTGCACGACATAGGAAAAGTGAATAAATAAATCAACTCTAAACTGATAGTTCAAACAAATTAACACATATTTTTAATGTTAAAGTGTAGCAATTTGTTCATTGAGTATATTTTATGCATTATTTTATAAAATTTTTAGTTTTCATTTGTCAACATTTGACGAGTTGGCAGATAAAACCTCTTGCCAACTAACTAGATAATCATATTGCAAAAAATAAGCCAACTAAGCTAGCTAACCCTAATGCGGTTTGATCATGCTGCTTCTCTTACACCTAAATGATGGGAGTACCCTTTATTAGATTCTAACTGGTATACAAAACGACCCTTGTACTTGCATATACTATAAGTTGAATTAGAAAAAAAAGTCTAGCTTCTACGTTCGATTCGGTTCGTTGCCAGAACAATTTTGCCATAAATTTCATTGGCTTTAGCATAAATAGTTATTGAATTTGTTGCATACTTTATGGCATATGTTTTATTTGTTCGCTATCAATTGAAAAGGATATATATATAGCATGTCTGTTCTGACTTTGTGGTATTTATTGTAAACAATTTTAGTCCATTATATAATGGACAATGTTGCCTTAATGTATGTAATATGTTGATTGTCAAGTTTTTCAAAAAGTTTATAATTTAATGTGTACATTTCATTGGCAAATCTTTGAATTAAATACTCAATACAATATTTATATTGTTCAATATGGAAGCCTTTCTTAGGACTAAGGGGGGGTAGTAGGTTTGGCCAACAGAAAACTTTGGTCTGCATTTTTATGTTGTTACTTTTTGGATATTTTGTGGTTCACAAAAATTTGCATATTTTCCCCTTTTCTTGTTTGCCGAACAAAAGTCGTTGGAAGAATTAGCATATGTTTTGTGAATTTAAAAATATTTTGTACACATGTCTGGGCATTGAAAGAGAGCTTTAACATAAAACTCTTTAAAAGTTGTGGCATACATTCGGAGGCCAGAATGATTTTGAAATGCTTGCATACTTTGGTAATGTGGTGGAGGTTGATTCACAGCATAGAGAGCCTTTTATGAGTACTAGTTTTTTTATTCTATAGCTCTTGGCTTAGTTAAAAAAAATCATTGTCTACCTTTAGGTGTTTAGTTGGTCCATAGACTGTGACATAGTTTGGAAGTGCGTTAAATGTATGTTTTGTGTGTGCCAATGACATGATTTATTTTGATTTTATGTAGAGCATACTTTTAGGGATTTTTCACAATTAGAGACATAAAGCATAAATCGTTTTTAACCAGTTGTTGCTCTTGACCTATATAAATAAGGCCTTTAACTCGCTTCGATCGTGTTTATGTTATCTTAAATTTGAAAGACTAAGGACATTCTCTAGTCTACCTTAGCAAAAAGAATAGAATCCATGGCCTTAAAATTACTTTTTACCAAATCCTAAGATGTTATTGCATTGTACCAACAATTAAAAGTCATATTTAGAAAGCTTTTTTGTTGTTTTATATTTAATAAGACACGTTTGCGCTGCGAATTCCCACGAAAATTAAAAGCCATAGAAGCCAAGCTTTTTAATGAAGGTCGACACGGAGCCGGAGATAAAAGCTGGCTGCTGGCTTGAAGATTATTTCATGGACCGAAAGCAAAGATAATCAAAAAGGCAGACATTCGTAATCAGATTGGGTTTCCTGTATCTATATTTTGCGGACTTACTAGTACAGGGTGGACCAAAAGTCACCATGGGACTAAAACCTTTTATAACTTTTTCGTTTATTAATTTTTTTTTCAGATTATAAAATTTTTTTATTTACTAAGTATGAAAAATAATGTAACCCCCCGATTTCAACATTTTCCATAACCTCTTTCAAAATTTGTGGCTCTATCGTTCGAATTTCTGCAACAATGTTGGCCTTGAGATGAAGGATTGTCTCGGGCTTGTGCACATATACTCGCTCCCTCAAATAACTCCAAAGAAAATAGTCGGGTGCTGACAAATCTAGCGATCGCGCTGGCCAAATAATTTCCGAATGTCTGGAAATTATTCGCTCTTTAAAAATTGACTTTAAAGTGCCATTGTGTCTCGGGCAGTGGCTCCGTCCTGCTGAAACCACAACGCAGTTCTGTTTTCAAGAGCAGGGCGTAAAAAATGTTCCATCATAAACCGATACCGCTCTCCTTTTACGGTTACAGCACTACCATCTTAATTCTCGAAGAAGTAGGGCCCAATTATATTTGCAGATGTGATCTGCTGTGGGATACTGTACACCTAATTGGGTGCAGTTGGCGTTGAATGACTCTTGAATTTTCAGAACTCCAGAACCTACAGTTCTGCTTATTAACAAAGCCATTGAAATGAAAATGAGCTTCAACACTCGCGCGTTTGCGTTAAAATAATTTATCGCTGATTTAAATAATAAAATTCTATTATTCTGGTTCTTTATTCAGTTGTGATTCTCTCCATTCTCCAAGTGTTATTTATATAATCTGAAAAAAGAACGTTATTGAATATTTAAACCCCATGGTAACTTTTGGCCCACCCTGTATTAACTGATTTCTATGAAATATTGTAGATTGTTCAGTATTTGGCTAAGGACAATCTTATAATGATAGATGGACAGACGGACTTCGCTCAATTGAATCATATGGTGCTTATGAATCGATCGGTATACTTTACATTGGGTCTATCTTCATTCTTTAACTGCGGTGTGGGGTATGAAAACAAGTATAGCAATTCAATAATCCGGATAAAGGTTTCCAATCAGTTATCCGGATTATCGAGTTTTTATGCTCATTTTATGAAACATGACCATGACAACTCTTGCCATATAACAATGATTTTATCCCCACGATTAATTCAACACTACCCATCACCAGCGAAAACCCCAATAGTGTTGAAAAACATATGCAGGATCAAAAACCAAATACATTGTAGTATCACCATACCCCTACCCCCCTCCAACACACTGCACACTAAGGATTGGGCAGCTGTCTCTCACCATTACAGAAGAGCAATCTGAATTACTAAAACATACCCCCATACCCTTCTCACACACTCTTCACACTAACGATGGGGCACCTGTCTCTCACCATTACAGAGAGCAAGGTGAATTACTAAAACAGCTGACAGGGCCAACAACAAATTTTCACTCCAAACGTCCAACAACTGCGTAGTAGACTCTGCTCTTCAGTAGTAAAGTGAGCTGCAATTCTAACAAACATCGCGGGGACCACCATCAATCTCTTAATTAGTAAAAAACAAAGTGAACGGAAAACGGTTGTGTGTTGTGCATAAAAGTGAAGAAAAGCTCAATAAAAAATGAAAGAAACCCACATTGAAGTGAATATCATCAACAATTGCGGAGGAAAAAATTAACGAAAATTGCATAATTCGTCTTTTGGACCAAACAAAAAAGAAGGTAAATTGTAAAGAAAAAATTCCTAAAAGCGAAGTAACTAGCTAAGATCTTGTTTGTGCTCGTCTGCCTTCCACACTATATTTGTTGTTGTGTTCGTTCTTCCTCTTGTTCCACATCGTATTTGTGTCGTTTTCGCGTGTGTGTAAATGAGAGGCCGAAGTCGCCTGAAAATTATTGGCGGCGGCGGCTAAAAAAAAATGAACGGCGGCAGCTTAAAGCCGACGCTATTTCTGAGGTTTTTATTACAAAAAAAAATAGTGTAATTTTATAAATTAAAATAACAAAATTGAGAAGGAATTCATAATTTATTAAACACGTCATTGGCGCCGGCATTATTTTTGTATATGACTTCGGTTGGAAGTTTTCCTTGAAAGATGTCAAACCCTTATTTACGTAAAGTGGGAACCGTTGGTCCTGTTTGCGATTTCCAACTTGACTAGGTTTGAAAAGGGGTGTCCTTTAACCCCAAGGGTCCATGGGTCAAAGCTTTTTTTTAGAGAATCATCACATAACAAGTAGCATATTTTGATTCGTTACAATTTTTATTATTTTTTAACAAGTTCCCATGAGTTTTTGTTCAGCAAAGATAAATCGGAATGAACCAAGCTCAACTTGAGCGTAATCAGGTTTATTTTATGGGAGGTGCCTTTGTGTAGGAGCTCTTCAAAAACTTGTACCGATTAGGCCTAATTACATCTTAAATGGGATTTGGCCATTTGTAATAAAGTTTTCGAAATGTGCTAGGAATCAAATGTAATATGTGGATGTGAGAGCTATAGGCTCTGTACAACCTGTGTCTGAAACTTAAATATGCACCAATTTCAAAAATGTTCTTTCCTGTCCGAATCCTGCATAATCTCTAACGTTTCACCGAAATCGGTTAGTATTTGCGACCTGTACTTTGTTTACTCGTACAATGATAAATGGACCGACGGACTGGCGGACCTCGTTCAATTGAAACAGATTGTGCTTCTGAATATATCGGTGTTCTTAGCATGGAGTCTATCTCCATTCTTTTAATTATGGTGTGGGGTATAAACACAAGTATAGGTTGATCCATCTAGAGGTATGTTTCAGAACAAAAAAAAATATAAAAAATCAAATCAAGTGGCGAATCTTGATTGGTAATTTGAAAGTACATTTTATGGCATTTATTTTTTGAATATAATTTCCTTTAAATGTTTTGCCGCAACTTCGCATAAGGGTTTCCCTTCTGAGAGTCCAACTTTGGATGACTTGTTCGAACATTTCGACCGGTAAGGCTTTACGGTTACGTTCCGGCCATCATGATTTTTGAAAAAATATGGACCGATGATTCGACTAGCTTATACACCGCACCAAACCCTGTGTATAATGGTACCTCTTAAACCTCTTCTTGTTGCTCTTCAGCCCAAATGCAGCAATTTTGTTTATTGACTTTGACGTTGAGCCTGAAACGGGCCTCATCACTGAACAAAATTTTGGTCGAAAACAGCAGATCTTTCCGTTTCTCACCGAACGCTCATTTCCATAATACAGTTGCCAACATTTGAAGGTAATTATTTTCAAAAAATAAATCCTTTCAAATTACCAATAAAGATTCCACACTTGATTTAAATTTTTATATGTTTTTTGTTCTGAAAAATACCTCTAGATGTATCACCCATTAAAACAATTCGATAATCCGGATTAGGGCTTTCAATCAATTAATCGGATTATTGAGTTTTGACGTTATTTTATGAAACACACCATTCTTGCCATTCAACTTTTGTTTATTTATTTTATCCCCACCATCAATTCAACACTACGATCACTATCGAAAACCCCAATAGTGGTAAACAACATGCAGGAACAAAAACAATATGTATACAACAATGTATGTACGAGTAGTATCACCATACCCCTCACACACTACACACTAACTATGGGAGCTCCCCTCTAAGAAAACCGGCACGAAAACGAAACGTTGGCGAAGTCATTTTTTCATACAAGACTACGAAAACGAACCGATTTTGCGATACGTAAATGCACCGTAAACGTTAATTTCGGAATAAGAGAATTAGAAAAAAAAGTAGTAGTTTGAATGTATTGGTAGTACGCCAAGGCTTAGCTAAAGTAGTACTTTTACGTAACACTAAAGCGGTCCGTTTTCGTAATACCAGAGTGTTGCGTTTACGTAACACTGAAGCGGTACGTTTTTGTATCTGCAAAACGTTCTGTTTCCGTACTGAATTTCTTTCTCTATTGAAATAATATAAGCTTTTTTATACTGAAGAATTAATGTTGCATATATTGTGAATGATTATAAATTCTTTGGCTATTACAAAATATAGATATGTAGATATAAATATACTACAAACGTTTTATAAATACCTATTATATTAACACTTACAAAAGCTGATTTTGTTTAACAACAATCAGATCATCACACTTCAAACATCAACTAAAACAATTAAAGTGTTCTGTCAACATGGCTGCCCGAATAAGAAAAAAACAGTTAATGCCGTTACCATTAAGAAAAAACAGTTCGTTTTCGTATCGCAAAAACGGCACGTAAACGGATTGTTTTAGGTACTTTTTGGTTTAAATACGTTCGTTTCCGTTACGCAAAATCACTTCCATTTCGTACCGTAAAAAACGGCACGTTTACGAAGAGTTTTACGCAGAATTAATTTCGTCGTATTTTTATATGAAAAACTATGCAAGTGTTAGTGATATGGCGGTCCGTATGCAGTTCGTTTTCGCTCCGCAAAATGCGTTACGTTTATTTTTCTTGGAGGGTCTCTCTCACCAATACAGAAGAGCAAGGTGAATAACTAAAACAGCTGACAGGACCAACAACACATTTCCACTCCAAACGTCTGACAACTGAGAAGTAGACTAAACTCTTCAGTGGTACTGTGAGTTGCAACTCTGACAAACGTCTCGTCAATCTTTAATTACTAGTAAAAAACAAAGTGAATGGAGAACGGTTGTGTGTTGTGAATAATAGTAAAATTAAGCTTAAAAGAAAACCAAATTAAAGTGAATATCATTAATAACTGCGAAGAAAACATCAATGTATATTGCAAAGTTCATGTTTTGGATCAAACAAAACGCAAGAAGGTAATTTTAAAAGAAAAATCCCTAAAATAGAAGTAACTAGCTAGATTCTTGTGAACTCGTTTGTGCTTGTCTGTCTTCCACACTACAATTGTTGTTGTGTTCGTTCTTCTTCTTGTTGCACATAGTGTGCTGGTCGTTTTCGCGTGTGTGAGAGTCAGAGGCCAAAGTCGCTTTAAAATTATCGACGGCGCCCGGCTAAGGTAAAAATGAACGGAGGCAGCTGAAAGCCAACGTTTAATTTAGTGGGTTTTGGTTTTTGTAAGGTATTTATTACAAACAAAATAATTGTACATAAAGGTCCCTTCCAAATTGAGGTTTGGCCGCTCTGGAAGCCACGAATTAAATCTGTTTGTGTTTAGTGCGCTATGGGAACATGCAGACATTTCTAATGTAGCCCGAACACCGGGGTCTATCAATTGATAAAGTACCGATTTGCATTCCTGTCGCTTTACTGGATACGCGCGTGCGAGTTTGGGAAGTCAGATAATAATTCCAACCTTGCTCTTACTCAAGACAGAGATGCAGCTTCTTCTGAATAGCACATTGCTTGGGCCCGTACGGTTGTAACTTTTTATAGCCTCCTCCGAAGGGTATTTTTCCTTCCATTTGCAACACCATAAAAAATGGATAGGAGGCCGTATAAAGTATGTATGTATATTAGGTTGATGACTTTTATACAACCTCGTTTCCCTGTATCATATTTTGATGAGTTTTTGAGAGATTAGATAAAATCTTACATATAAGGTGATTTGATAAAAAAAAAAGCCTCACGCACAAAATGATTTTAAAATTTTTATTTATCAGCATTTTGAACACTTTTTTGAAGTCACGAAAAGCAATTTAGCATAAACTTATAAAGGGTGTTCCAAGAAGAGCGAAATTTTTAAATTTTAAATGTTATGTATGGAACAATATATCTATCGTGCAGATGGCCGCCGCGGCTTTGCTGGCATGCACGCGATCTTTTAATGAAATTTTCAATGACCGTTTTGCATGAATGCTGCGGTATTTCATTAATGCAGCGTCCAATTTCGTATTTTAAGGCTTGAGTCGTCGTCGGCTTATTCGCGTAAACCATCGACTTCAAAAAACCCCAAAGAAAAAAATCTAATGGTATTAAATCGCACGATCTAGAGGCCAATTCTGATCTCCAAAACGCGAAATAACACGACCGGGAAATGACTGATGCAGCAATTGAATTGTTTCTCTGGCTGTATGACATGTGGCGCCGTCTTGTTGAAACCACATGCCCTCCACATTCATTTCTTCAACTCTAGGCAAGAAAAAACTGGTTATCATTTCACGATACCAAACACCATTGACTGTTTGCGCTTGACCTGCCTCATTTTCATATAAAAAAGGTCCAATGATTCCTCCAACCCAAAAACCACACCACACAGTGACACGTTGAGGATGCATTTGCTTTTCGTGAATCACTCGAGGATTTTCCGCACCCCAAATGCGACAATTCTGCCTATTGACGAAGCCATCAAGATGAAAATGGGCCTCGTCACTGAAGATGATTTTATCGGCAAAATCAGCATTTTCATGTTGTCTCTCCAATACCCAATTAACGAACTCCCTTCGCTGTCCATGGTCAGCTGGCTTCAGTTCCTGAGTCAATTGAATTTTGTATGCATGAAGATGCAAATCTTTCGTCAAAATTCGCTGCAAAGTGGATTTGGAGACACCAATTTGCTGAGCTCGGTGTCGAATTGAGGTGGATGGAGTTTGAGCGACATCATCACGTACAGCTGCGACATTTTCGGTCGATCGACCTGGTCGATGGCGCGTTGTTGTCTTTACATCAGTAACAGACCCAGTTTCGGCAAATTTATCCATTAATCTCCTTACAGTTGACTCTTTTGGAGCATTATTGTGACCCCAAATTGATCGCAATTTGCGAACTGTAGCCGCAAAACTTTCACCATTTTGGTAAAACAATTTCACAATGAGAATGCGTTGTTCATTCGTGTAGCGCTCCATTTTTACTAACCTCGTTCCTTCTACTAACAAACAATAACAATTGTTCAAATGTCAAACAATGACACTTCGAATGTTGCCAGATTTAAAAATTGCGTTCTTCTTGGGACACCCTTTATTTATGAGCAATTATATAAATGAAATAACCTTTTGTTTCTTACTATTTTTTTTTTAATTCTGAGAGTCAAAAAATGTCGTTTTTTCCAAAGAGACACTTTCGATTCAAATAAGGTACCTTTACTTAATTGTAAATAAAAGCGGGACGCGTTCATCGATTTCTATGATCTATGTCTCATTTAGTTCATAGGTTTTGTGGCTTTTCGTGAATGTTACAAGACTTGACACTTTTTCCGTTTTGGATTTATATGATTTAAAAAAAGGGAAAAATTAAATTTTTGACAAAAAACCAATTCAAAGTGGTTTGTTTGTGCATGACCTTTTTCAATATTTATATGGAATAGAGGTTATTTTAGTCATTAACAGGCAAAAGTTCATTCATTCGTGCAAAAGGAAACAATTTTTGAGAAAAAAAAATCAAAAAGTCATCACCCTAATGTATATGTATGTATAAACATAAGTGATAGTAGTAAAATTCCAAGAATATCTAGACATTTTAGTCCATCTGTGTACGTGTGTCCGTCCTACCGTGTAACAGCACGATAGCGGTCAAACGAATAAACCTAAAATCCAGAATTTGATGGTTTATGGTCTATAAGCTATTTGGGATTGTAAATAGGAGAAATCAGTTCATGGGGAAAAAGTTTCCCCTTTAGGGACTCAAGGTACCTCGGACAAAACGACAACTTTTATAATTTGCTTGCAAATTATAATATTTTGTGAGCGGGCAATGGTTAGAAAGCTACTGTTAGTTGGGAAGGACTTAATACCTCAAATAAAAGCATAGATGCTGGATGTGGCCCAAAAAATGGCCCGCTTGGTCAAAACGGGCGATTACTGGTGAATCTGGTCATAAGGGTACTCGAATTAAGCAAATTGTGCTGTGAAAATGTCCAAAAACTAAGTTTTTCCTTGTATACTTTGCAGTGTTGAGGTATGGAAAAGTCACGGCAAATAATATCCAAATCACTACTTTAGACTTACCTACTTAGGCTGGCTCAACACCCTTTCTTTGGTCCTGGCATCACCAATAAATCACAGAATGTCGGAAAAGGCAATAACGAAAACAGAAATTAACGTAACCGAATTGCCTTGTATAAACACAAGAGGCAAATTCAAAAGGGAATCATAAAAATTGACGCAAGAAAAGTTGCCTTGTGTAAATGTGGACTCAGCTATCATCAAACGCGCAAAGGCATTACCAATAAATCACAGAATGTCGAAAAAGGCAATAACGAAAACAGAAATTAACGTAACCGAATTGCCTTGTATAAACACAAGAGGCAAGTTCAAAAGGGAATCAAAAAAATTGACGCAAGAAAAGTTGCCTCGTGTAAATGTGGACTCAGCTATCATCAAACGCGCAAAGGATGTTTCTCTCGCAAACTGTTAATACAGATTTAACCGCTTTTAAGACAAATTTCGCAATTTGTATGAAATACAAGGGCATATCAACAATTCCGTGACTTTACGAATAAAACACAGTTTTTTGTATTTTTTAACATTATCTCCTTTTAGCTCAATACACTTAGTCCAGCGTTTCTCCATTTTTTGTATCCCTTCCAAAAAGAATTTTTCGAGGTCCATAAAAAAGGCATTTGTTAGATCAATAATTTCATCTGATCATGGAAACCACACTGCCATATGAAATGCGTATGACATAAACAATCTCACGCACTTTCACTCTTCGATCGTTTAACACCATATCGTGGATTTTTTTAAGACATTTTCGGGTGTATTGACCTCAATAGGCTGTCCACAACGTTTAGCGTCATTTGTACTCCGACCACAACGAAAGTCAGTAAACCATTTTTTTACCATAGAAATCGATGGTGCAGAAACCACATAGTGTTTATCAAGCTTTTCCTCGGTTTCCTTGACGGGTTTTTTCCGCAAAACACAATGTTTAATGAGCACTCGAAATTCACTTTTTTCCATTTTTAACAAAATCCACGAGATTGGATGTTTTAAACAGCTGTTAAACACAAACTAAATGACGGAACTCTCTTAATAGACAGTAGTCTATTAACAGATGGTACTTGTTGTGATCAGTGTAGTAGTTCATATAAATACGAGGGAAGTTGAATTACTAAGTTATGGTCATTAAGATTGTGACCATAAATATTGATATACTTTCTTATCCGAATAGGGCAATATGGGTATCATTTGAAATGCTATTAGAACATACATATGTCCAACTCAGTATTTATTTTACTTACCCCTTAACCCATTGCTACGCGGTTAAAAATACTAAAATATTCTTGAACCTTTTTAGAAAATATCTCACAGTCTCAAAATATGACCGGTAAAGAGGAATATATTTTTTATCGCATATGTTTAGCCAAGACTTAGCCTTCATTAAAGGTCTTTTGTGTCACACTAACCCTATATAAGCCGTAAATATTAAGGTTTATAATTCTCACCTTTTTAATAATATATCAGCATGAGCTTTCTTTTCAAATTGCTTCTGATACTTAAAACAAAAATTTAATTTTCTGACCACTACCGATTTGATTAACAAAATCATTTCACGTGTTAAAACAAACTTCATTAGATTCGAAAGTAAAAAACCAGGTTTATAACAGATATAGATAGAAATTGTTAAATCGCATCAAATGGTGATTCCGAGTCTATCGGCACCCTTAAAGAAGGGTCTACCTCAAATTTTAAATTTTCTTGGTAAGAAAACAGACACAAAAAAAATCTGCAAACACTGGGGTGAACCGACATGTCGTGTTTTGGCTATTTTTAAGAAACGGGCTGTCGTGTTTGGACATAAAAACCAGAATGTCGGTTTTCGTTTCTGGACACTCTAGTTAAAGCTCGTTCTACCCACTCGACAAGGTCGTCTGCATTCGCGAGAAGGATGTGTCGCATGGGGTGTATTGGACCATTAATACTCGTATGTTGAAGAAATAACACGGTCTGCTAGATATCACCCTAAGGAGGATAACAAAAATGTAAATTAGATGACCTTCCCTCCTCCGACAAGTCTGTGTAAAAAACATTGTATTCGATCCCACTTAGAAGTGCCGGATCACTTTGTATGGGGTTTTTTTTAAGTGGCTTCTGTAACTATGGTTGGTTCGGCTGAGCAATGTGGGTCGCGGTAGTTCAACCCAAGTCTAAAGATAAGATGTTCTTAACTGCGTTTTTAATCTTGGTAATAGTAGGACATTGGTAAACTGATGTGCCTACAATTCGAAATGACCCTAGTCAGAGTCTTTTATTTTTGAGTTCCGTGTGCCAGACGAAAAGGCATATCAAACGAAAGAAATATTCTTTTAAGCTAGAATTAATAATTAGCAATGTTTATCATCTTTTTGATATTAGAACAAACTCAGGAAGCTTCTTAAGGTGTTAAAATCTAAAAGTACCCTCTCATCATCGGTTCAATATGAGAAATGTAAACGAGTTTAGCTGCTTCTTAAATTGAGGGTTGCCTTTTCACTCCTCTGAACACAATAGCCAAAGTAAAAAGTTCTGTATTGTGCTAAGCTGACATTTACGAGCCCACAAAAGTTTCGGGCATGAGCGGAAGATGTTTTCTTTCACTGCTTCCTGTTCCAGCTTTTTTGTCTTATAGTTTAAAAGTAATCAGTAAAAAAGGTGTTAACCTTTTTTTGTTCTTGCTCTGTGTAAACATGAGTTAGCACTTCTTTCAGACGATGGTTTTTGTGTGCGATTGTGCAGGGGGAGGAAATTTTCACTAAAACATGGTTAACGACTCACCCTCTATTAAGCCAAAAAAAAGATACAAAGTGAAAAACGAGCACGCTTCAACAACCAAATAACCGGGCAATAACCATTTGCCCTCAATGGTGTCGAACAAATACAGTGTATCCTGAGCACATAACGAGCTATTATTGTACTCCTGATTGCTTGTAACAATTAACATTTGTTCTATCTGCAGCGGTAAGGGACGGGATGATAGTCCATCCATTTCAGGGTAGGCGACTACCTACCCCTCCGGTGTTTTTTGGCTAACTCTAGAGATAAACATTTATTTGTTTGTTGTTGTTGTGCGTTTGGGATTTTTTTGTTGCGCCGTGATGTTCGCGCGAAAATTATCTGCGAAACTAAAAAGTTCAAAAGTGAAAATGAGGTTTTAATGGTCTGCTTAATACTCGTATTGTGCTGCCACTTCTAGGGCGTCACTGTCGAGAGATGTGCTACCGCTCATCTCTACAAAAACACAAGGTTTTGTGGCTTCCACAAAACTTTTTCGACGTTACCTTTACGCACGTTTTAATCGTAAAAATTTACTATGAAACTGAAATCTTGCGGAATGAGAGACTAACATTACAGTCGTCGACAATGGAAATTAAAAACAAAATGTTAGTTAGTTCCATGGACGACGGAGCAAAGGACCCTTTTTGAAAACAGGGAAAGGTTAATATTGGAAAGCATAGTACCATAATCAACGCTCTAGCGTTGTAGTTAATAGACAAAAGCTTCATGTCGTCTCACACGCTCATATAAGAAACTCCAGGCGAAAAATTGCAGATGCTTACAAAAAAAAGAGTACTGGCAAAGCACTAGGTGCCGGTGGTACAAGTAAAAGCAAAATAAATCACTGACTATGATCCGATTGGTCAACGTTTCTTGCACGTATAATATGTCAATACTTAATTCTGGGCCGATTGTCTTAGATAGCTATTAAATCAATCTTTTTAGAAAAAATTAAAAAAAAAAATGTTTTAATTTTTTTTTAAAAAATCAAAAAAAAATGTTACTTCTTTTCCAAAAAGGACCCTTTTTTGCTCAAAAAAGCGTATGTCTTTTCCTTTACGATCTTACGGTCTTTAAGCGGGATGCCACCTTTTTATCTATCAAAAAAATGTTTTGTAAATTAAAAACAACGTTTATTTAAATTTTTGGCATTTGGCCTATTTATTTATTTACACAGTGCCAAAAAAACCGTATTACTTAGCAATACATTCCCAAATAGAAAAACTTAAAAACTAAAATAAACTTTAATAATAAAAATGTATGTATAAGTATATACAAATGTAATTTAACGCGATTGGCTCCCCAGCCATATTTACACCAAGTAGAACTAAAAACAAGTAAAAAATGTTAAGTTTGGCTGTGCCAAACTTTGGATACCCTCCACCAGATTCCCAAATTAATTGGTGCGGAAGTGTGTTCTATATAGAAATCTTTATGTGCAAAATTGTGCAACATTTCGATAGGTCAAGCTTGTGGTGAGTTATCGTCATATTATTTCTTAAAGCCCATGAGACCGTTTGTGTGGGAGGTACCAGAAGCACTTTTCCGATCTCAACAGAATTTGGCACAGAGGTGTGTTCTATATAAAAATCTTTATGTAGGAAATTTCAACTCAAGTCAAGTTTATAGTGAGTTATTGTCATATTATTTTTCAAGGCCCATGAAACCGTTTGTGTGGGAGGTACCAGTAGGGCCTTTCCGATCCTAGCCAAATTTATCGCAAAAGTCTGTTCAATATATTAATCTTTATACCGAAAATTTCGTCGCGATAGGTCATGTTTGTGGTGAGTTATAGTCATATTATTTCTCAAGGCCCATAAGGCCGTTTGTATGGGAGGTACAAGAAATGGTGGCCCAATCTAAACCATTTTTCATAGATGATTGCGCGTATATAGAGATTATTATTTGCAAAATTTCAGTGATTTTGCTCAAGAAACTGGACGGATGTTTCCAAATAAAAAACTAATTTTTATGAGGTAGTGTCGGTTGAGGGTCTCCAACACCAACTTCCCGTAGAGCTATATAGCCCATTTTCAATACCAACCATGCAAGGTTACCTACACATGTTTGTGCAAATTTCAGCTCCCTAGCTGTTTTCATGCAGGCTCTATCTTGTTTTCAACAGACGGACAGTCGGACAAGATCGTCTTAGAATTTTAAATGACTTCTTCCACTAAGGTTGGTTCGGTTGAGCAAGATGGGTGGCGGTATTTTAACCCAAGTCTGAAAATAAGATGTTGGACATGGTACATTCTAAGTGACCCTAGACTGCGTAGCCTATTTATAGGTGCCGTCTGCCAGGCATGAAGACATTTTGAACGAAAGGAATTCTCTTTTAAGCTAAAATTATTAAATAACGAATGCAAGACGGTTACTAGGATCAAGAATATATATACTTTGTTGGGTCTCCGATGATTATTTCAAGGTGTTACAGACAGAATGACAAAACTAATATACCCTCCATTGTATGGTGGAGGGTATAAAAAATAGAAATATAGTCCAGATTTGTACAAACCATACTTAGTCATTTTGTTGGCAAACATGTTTTATATCCATGGAAATAAAAATGAAATTTTGAATATATTTATTAAGGCATAACTGATACAAAGTAATCAAAGAGTTTAAGACGAAATGCATTATTAGAGTGAGAAAAAACTCGCAATTGATTCCAGCACATGGCTACACGCAGAAAAAAAGTATGTTTGTGATGACAATATTCGAAGAGGATAAAACTATTGTTGGCTTCATGGTTGTGCTACAACAATATTATGGTCCTCACAACAATAGTAAGATTCAAATACAACCATACTATGATCCTCACAACAATAGTATGATTCAGACATAACCATACTAAGATCCCCACAACCATAGTATGATTCACATTCAACCATACTATGATCTCCACAACCATAGTATGTTTCATATACAACCATTGTATGGTCCTCATAACCATAGTATGATGCACATAAAAAAAATATTTCAGTTAAACAAAGCCAAAACAGATTGTCTAAAAAATTTTAATTTCGATAAAAAAGTACTATTATTGCATTAGATCCGTACCAATAACATTTGTTCTATAAAGCATATTTAAATGAAAAATTACAATCATACAGTATGATTGCCGTAATCATATCATTGTAACATAAAACGCAAAACACAATACTTTGTCGCACTAACCATATTTGTATTGTTGCTATAACCATATTTTCTTTTTTAAATTTGACAATAATACTATTGTTACATTTCAACAATATTAATATTGCAGCAATTATACTATTGTCAAAAATAAATTCAGTTAACAATGCTATGGTTGCGACGAACATACTTTTGTTGTGGAGAACATATTATTATTGCCGTGACCATGCAGTAACCATGTTTTTTTTCTCTGCGTGTACCCGAACAACAAAAGACTTTTCAAATATGGAATTAAAAACTCTAGGTATAACGATTTGAATATTCCTACTAGAGTGCGAAAAACAGAACGAACTGCACAGTGGAACAGGCACAATACTTTTAATAACCTTATAGAAGTGAAATAAAATCCTATAATTAAGATATTCAGTAAAAGACACTTCTAAAAAACTTATAACAAACGCAGAAACATGTTCACGCCTATGAACATTATATACAAACCGTGTTCATAAAACGCCTTAGTTTAAGCAAATTATATTCGACTGTACCCGACACTTCCTCTAGTCCATACAAAATTTGTGACATTTTTTCCTATTTTTGTGCAAATGTTTCAAAAACCTTCAAATAAATTATATACTGAGAAACTAGACAAATTGACCTTTCCAACGGTTTGTAACAGGACTAACTAAAATGTCATACCCTCGATAATACAAGGTGGGCCAAAGTCATTACTTTTTTTTCTCAGATTATATAACATACAAAATGGATGTTTTTACACTAAGTATGAAAAATAATGACACTTAAATGACCCCCGTTTTCATCTTTCAAAGTTCGAATTTCGAATTTCTGCTACAATCTTGGCTTTGAGTTGAAGGATCGTCTCGGGCTTGTTCACAAATACTCGCTCCCCAAAGAAAATAGACGGGTGCTGACTAATCTGGCGAGCGCGCTGGCCAAATAATTTCCGAATTTCTGGAAATTATTCGCTCTTTAAAAAATTGACTTGAAAGTGCCATTGTGTCTCGGGCAGTGTGGGCAGTGGCTCCGTCCTGCTGAAACCACATCTCATGTCTGTTTTTAAGAGCAGGACGTAAAAAATGTTCTATCATAAACCGGTACCGCTCTCCGCTGCACACCTAATAGGCTGCAATTGGCGTTGATAAATGGCTCTTGGATTTTCAGAACCTCAGTTCTGCTTATTAACAAAGCCATAGAAATGAAAATGAGCTTCATCACTCTTGCGTTTGCGTTAAAATAATTGATCGCTGATTTAAATAATAAAATTCAACTATTCTGCTTCTTTGTTCAGTTGTGAATTTTTCAATTATTTATTTTTGAAGTTTTATTTATATAATCTGAAAAAAATATATAAACGAAAAAGTTATTAAATTTGTAAACCCCATGGTAACTTTTTGCCCACCCTGTACATAATTACCAATGATCGCTTGTTTTTGGATACCTAGGGACTATACGTCCCAGCTCGGATTTTAGGCAGATTTTAAAAATATGTACATGCATATACTAATTTGCTAACAAATTTCATAACGTTTTTGTGGTTATACTACTATGTAAAGGGTGGGCCATTCAAAATATATTTGAATCTGCTGGTAAAAAGAGCACTGATAATTTTTTTCAAATTCCTGGTTTTATTGGAAAGATTGAACATTGTCATTAAAACCACATGGATCGTTTTTCGATCACCAGATGTCAAAGGTGAAAAAACATCCATACCTTTGATGCTTTAAGTGGGCCTCCACTAACAATCCAAAATATGCCATTGTTCGTACGCAAACAATGGAAATATAGGTAAAAAGTTTAATTTTTTCATAGATGCTATTTCCTTTGAACCGATATCGTTCGTTTACAGCATAAACCTGTAATGCCAATAAGCCATTATTGCTCAAAATTTCAGCGCTGCAGCTTTTTTTCTTTAACTGCTATCGTGCTTTCAATAGAGACCGGCGGAAAAGCATCTACAATGCATGATCTTCATAAATTATGCGTACTTTAAATGATCTCTGATTAATATTTCGAGGCACAGCAAACGGTATGACAAACTTCCTAAGGTGCAGGATATAAAAAAGGGTTGTCTTTCACCTACAACGATTAATTTTGAAGCGAGCTCAATGATCCCCTTATCTGTACAGACCTAATCTTTTAATAAATGATCCTGTTTAAAGGGTCCCCTACTTTATGCAGCGAATTTTCGTTGTTCAACATTTTTCCAACTGTGAGACAGCCACCTAATGCTGGCTCCCCCAAAAATATAACAGAAACAATTATCGAGTTGAACATTTTATAGTGGTTTTTACCAGCAACAGCAGCAGAAAAAAAACCCAGCCACAGTGCATAGACAAGCAACCGCCACATTCCAGCAAACTATTTTGAGACGTGCCGAAAGGGATTTCGTGTTATATTGAAAGTGAAACCACAATAGTTTAAACTCTTATTGTTTTGTTTTTTGCTTTTAAGCTACAAATGGTTTTAGCTTTCGTTTAGTTTTATTTTTGGTTTCTTCCACCCACAACTGAACACAACTGAACACAAAAAACTAATTAATTTTTGGTTGGGAACATTCACAAAAAAAAACACGAACCACCCAAAAATATAAACTTCAGCGCAAATCCCTCACGTACGACGTACCCTCGACCAGAGCTCAAAATTATTTCAACTTAAATTCAGTGTCTAATTTTACCGAAATGTTTCGTTGTCGGTTCACATTGTCTAAGGGATCTGCTCTGCTCAGACAAAAAACAATTAAAGTCGCCCAAAAAGTATAGGGTAAAACTTTGTTTATTTCAATTGCTCAACCGAGTTGTCAAAGTTTTTGACAAGAAACTGCAGCTACTTCAAGGGAAGCCAAGCCCTCCCAGCTCAAGTGTTTTTTTCTTAGCCCAACTAATTTTCCAATAATGCTGTAAGCGACAAGTTTCATTCTTTCATACAATGAGATTTGTTGCTTTCGTTTTTGGTACAAGATTTTGTGTCCGAATGGGGCGTTTCGTTTGTGCTTTTCACTTTTTATTTTGTGTATTTTGTATTACCTTAAGACATTTACACGTTCCAATGAAAAGTTTTGCAAAAATTTAATTGAACCTTTACCCGGTAACAGCTTGAATTTTGTCAACCACTTGACCGGGTGTCACTAAAGGGTGTTGTTGATTGGATTGTCGTAAAGGATATGCAGCATAAGGAAATAATAAGCCAGGAGGCGATCTCTGAACCCGTTTTCTTCTTTACATTACACTAGAGCTACATTAAATCGTAGACCTATTAAAAAATAAGCTTTAGGGCGTAGTATGGTAGAACAATAGAGCTACGTAAGCCGTACTCGCAAAAGTTTGTGGCGTAACGTTTAAGCAGAGCGGGGGTTTGCTATTAACGTTTTGGACTATCCCATAGAAAATGTAAAATGTCTCCAACATTATATGCTATTCTAGAAGAAACGTTTGTGATATTTTGAATATTGATTAATTGATTGGTTGATATTGATACCTACCTACAAAGAAGTGGACGAATTAAGTTTGGCTGGGCCGAAGCATAAATACCGTCAATCATGGATTTCAATCTATTAGAAAAATGTTGCCATATGGGCGTAGCACCGGCCTTTTTTCCATCAGGGTGTTTCATTCCATACCAACATCGTATATATCAACTATCTTATTAAATTGCTACTTATTGCGAGGGCATATCAATAATTCCGTGACTTTTCCAACATCCCTTGTAGTTTTATGAAATGCAACACTACTCCGTAAAGAGCATTTTCCATAACATCTTTTAAAATTTGTGGCTGTAGCGTTCGAATTTCTGCAACAATGTTGGCCTTGAGTTGAAGGATTGTCTTTCGTCTGTTCACATATACTCGCTCCTTTAAATTACCCCAAAGAAAATAGTTGGGTGCTGACAAATCTGGCGATCGCGGTGGCCAAATAATTTCCGAATTTCTGAAAATTATTTGCTCTCTAAAAATTTGACTTAAAAGCGCTATTGTGTCTCGGGCTGTGTGGGTAGTGGCTTCATCCTGCTGAAACTACATCTCAGGTCTGTTTTCAAGAGCAGGACGTAAACAATTTTCTATCACAAACCGATACCGGTAACTTTTGGCCCACCCTGTAAAGCCTTTTATAGAAGAACTCCTTTCCCTATACCCGTCATTCTGAAAAGAAATCCCAAAATACATTCACCCGGCCTGTAGTGAACACAGCTCCGAAGATTACGAATATGATAACTGGTAACACATTACACAGAGTGGAGCAAAAGTAATGTTATAATAAATTTTACATCTTTAAATAAACTCTTCTATGAAACAGGAATTATTTTCTTTCCCATTTCTAACAAAATGATAGGCAATTCACCTTATAAAATTACTTTATCGCCAATTGGAAATTTTTATCCGCCACTCTGTGCATTTTCTTTCATATATTAGACTCCCAGGATGTCCTCGCAAATCGGATATAAACGTTTCATTGGAATTTCTCTGTTGCTATACCAAATAAAATAAGGCACCAACGAAAACTGGAAATTTTTTTTATCAAAAAACAAAGGTTGCTGCAGCTGACCCTCCTTCACAGACACGAAAAGGATCACCTACAGAAACCGTTGGCTCTAGCTTCTGCCTCCATTCATTCTTCCTAGAAACATCCATTCTACGTTCCCACTACACTGCAAAGAAAATTTCTTCTGGACAACAAAGTGTCATTTAAAAAATGCAACTTAATTAAAAATTTCTTTCCTATCTCTCTTCTCGGAACGCATCCTTGTTGATGCATTCACTGCTAAGGACATTTTCTATTTATTTGGAAAACGTTGTATTAGTTTTGTGGCTCATTCTTTGCCTTTTTCTCCGGTCTGTGTTTTCATGCTGCTTATGCTAACATCGTTTAGTGAATGTTGCCAATTTACGAGCGACAAGCGTCAGTAGGTGGAGGAAAAACTATGTCAGCTACAAACATCTTTTCGGTTTATTAAGGATTTAGTCACAGGAGCAAGGGGAATTGAATCAGTTTTATATACTCGTATGGCAAACATACAATTATTTGCCAATGAAGTACAAAATTGCTTATTCACAAAATAAGTTCGCAAAAGCTCTGCCGTGTCAGTTCTCTAAAATAAAATGGGAATTGCTTTTGGCGCTCAACGGTGACCGCATTGTCTCATTACTCACAGCCAGTCAGAAAATGCGCTGGGTCAAAAGATCAAAATTAATTGCTTGTGGTGTGAACAGCCATCAGCATGCCAACAGGGTAACAGTGGTTCGAAACATACATAATTGAGAAAATATTTTAGTTTACTCGTAATTAGCCATTTTTTTATTTTTTGGCTTTTTTCTCGATTTTTTCAACAAAAAGAAATACTATTTTGGGAATATAAACAGGGTCCCTCAATATTAATGCTATTACTTTTTTATATTGGTTGAAAGAATAAGAGGGTGGCGAAGCCACTAGAAATGTTTATTTTCCATATGGAAGTCATTGGGAAGGTTGAGACAACATCACTCTCCCTGCACTTGAGTTTGTACTCTCTTTTAAATCAAACAACAGGTGCACACAGAGCAAAACTTAGTTGGAAGTCGGTTGAAACTCCGAAAATTCCGTTGAAAAAGAAGAATTTCGGTTGATGAGTCATTCTCTTGCGGTATGTCGAACCGAAAATCCATTACGATTTCCAACATTTGGTGATTGCAACCGAAATTCCTCTTTTTACACCGAAATTTTTGTCGTATTGTACACATAACTAGTTGATCGGTCGTGTGAATAAAACGTTGAAAAGGTTTTTAGTCGCGGAAACCATCAGTTTCACAAAATATTTGTAGTTGCAACCAATTATAATTGGGAGGTTTGTTCTCGCATAATTTGCCAATCGCTCAAAAAGAGGCTCGTGTCAATTGGTGCAAAGAAATTTTGAAAACATACGATCGCGGTGATCGTCACAGGTGACGAAACATGGATCTGTGCGTATGAGCCCGAAACAAAACAGCAATCGACCATGTGGGTATTCGAAGACGAGCCAAATCCAACGAAAGTTGTTCGTGAAAGAAGCACTTCGAAGCAAATGGTCGCCTGTTTCTTCGGCAAAACTGGTCTTGTGGCGAATGTTCCGCTGAGGACGGAACAATTCTGAGTGGTACACCACAATTTTTTTGCCTAAAGTCTTTGGAGAAATTCGAAAAACGAACAAGAGAAGACGAATCAATGAGCACCATGGCAATGCGAGCTCTCACACGTCGGCTTAAACCAGCATTTTTTGAACGGCCAAAACCTGGAATTGATGGGTCATCCGCCTTACAGCCCTGACTTGGCACCCAATGACTTCTTTTTATTCCCGCACATGAAGAAAAAAATGCGTGGTCAACGATTTTCGTCGCCAGAAGATGCTGTTGAAAAAGTGCTTGGACAATTGGTTTGAGCGCATGCAAAAGTGTATAAATCATGCTGGAGAATACTTTGAAAAACAATAAAATCATTTTTGATGATAAATATTCGCATTTTCATTATTAGGCCAGAAATATATATAGCAGCCCTCGTAATAGACTAGAAGTAGAAATATATATAGCATACCTCGTAATAGACTTTATAAAATAAAATAATTTGCTTATTACTGCTCTTAAGCCAACCGATAAATCCAATGATTTTTAGTAAAAATCTTTTTTCTTTTCTTTTTCTCGATATGACCCTTCCCATAATTTAGAATACTTTTGGTGTGTAAACAGTTTCTTATCTGTTCTTATGTTCCACCGATACTTCAGTTACTAAAAATTACAGGGCACCAACTAACATTCGGTTGTACTGATGGAGAACTCGAAGAGCATGCAACCTAAATCGCTCAGTAAAAAGAATCGGTTGTCCAACTAACCGGTTCTCTGTGTGTGCTATTAAGTAACTTTGCAGCGCCCACTATAATTTTATAAATCACTTGTCAAAATCGGGTGTTTAAAACCGGCTCCAGACGCTAAATATACTTTATGGAGATATCTTTCAATGGCGTAGAGAAACGGGTGATCATTCTAGAGGTGTTTTTTTCAAAAAAAAACACAAACATTCAAATCAAGTGTGAAATCTTTATTATTAGTTCGAAAGGACATTTTATGCCATTTATTTTTTAATATAAAATTTCTTCACATGTTAAAAAAAGTTTAACATCTCCCACGCAATCTGTGAAAAAAACCATATTAAAAAATCCTTAAGATTGATCACCCATTAATAAATTGTTTGTTCTCGTCATCAGCTGCCACTGAAAATGTCAAATTATTATCTTACAAAACATCTCTCTTGATGAATTTTTACCTTATCCTCGAACCTTGCCTTTTCATAGAAGATTTAAAATTATTACAATGAACATCATGCTGGTTGAAAGCCATTTAGGAACCCCTTATCGATCCATGACTTCTTATAATACAAATTCTTGCCGATCTGAGGCCCTGCTGCTCCGGATGCCACCTATTGAAACCGATCTAGAAACTTTTGTATAGAATTTTTCTTTTTTCACAGTAAATGTCCCATATACTCCCTATGGGTTGGCAAGTGAAAAGTAAAGGATCGGAGAGGGGAAAGAAGGATTCATGTTTATTGATATTTGCCTTGAACTTCTGGATGTCGTAATTAGTGCTCAAAGAAAAAAGATTCGTTCTCAAAAACGAATGATTGAAGTTACATACACCTCGAGTATTCCATCATCACGATCAAATGTTAGCTGGTGCTCTGTAATTTTCAGTTATTGGAACTGCAGCATTAGTGCAACATACCAAGTATCCGAACCTTCAGAAGAGAATTTTTGGATCTAATATTTTTTTTCCTCTGAAAAATTACCAAATGCTTAATACGCGTCATTCTGCGTAGATTAATTTTTCTAACAATCCTTTTAGTTTCTTTAAATATAGGGTGATCCATCTAAAGGTATTTTTTTAGAACAAAAAATATATAAAAATTCAAATGAGGTTTGGAATCTTTAATGGTAATTTGAAAGGACATTTATGGCATTTGTTTTTTGAATATAATTTCCTTCAAATTTTGGCCGCAACTACGCCTCAGGGTTTTCATTCTGAGGCTCCAATTTTGGATGACTTGTTCAAGCATTTCGACAGGCGTGGCTTTAATGACTCGCGTAAGGTTCGCTTCCAAAACCTGAATCGTAGCTGGTTTGTATGCATAGACTTTGGAATTTACGTAACCCCAAAAAAAAATGTCTAAAGCTGTGATATCACCTTCAACTCACCTGTTCAAAACGTGAAATTAGCTGCTTTTCGAAATGACCTCTCAATAGATCCATTGTTTGAGCAGCTGTATGGCAAGTGGCACCGTCCTGTTAAAACCAAGTGTCGTCAAGATTACGGGTTTTAATTTTAGGTAGCAAAAAGTCCGATATCATGGCGCGATAGCAAGCACCATTCACGGTTACGTGCCGGCCTTCATCATTTTTGATAAAAAAAAACATGCACCGATGATTTCACCAACCTATAAACCACACCAAACCTAGGTTTTCTCTGGGTATAATGGCACCTCCCGAACCTCTTTTTGTTTCTCTTCACCCCAAATGCGGCAATTTTGTTTATTGACTTTGCCGTTGAGCCAGAAATGGGCCTCGTCACTGAACAAAATTTTGGTCGAATACAGCGAATCTTCCCGTTTCTCACCGAATGCTCATTTCCATAATACAGTTGCCAACATTTGAAGGTAATTAATTTCAAACAATATATGCCGTAAAATGTCCTTTTAAATTACCAATAAAGATTCCACACTTAATTTGAATTTTTATATATTTTTTGTTCTGAAAAAATACCCCTATTTGGATCACCCTATATATTAATGCGGAATATTTTTGGCTTAAGTATGAAAAATTATATCCTGCAAGTGGTGGCCATTTTGGGCGTCGCACATTCGTGCTCTTTCCGCGATAGCCCCAGTTGTGCCGATCTTCTTCTTGTGGATGTTTCTGGACTGTCCTGAACACTATCCACGACACGTTGAATATTTTCGTCCGTGTGGACCGTACGTGGTCTTCCGGTACTTGGAAGGTGTCTTACTGTATCATGTTGTCGAAAATTTCAAACCTAGCGGTTTATTGCTGGTTCTGAAGGTCCAGTACGCACATTAAAAAAAACGACGCTAAGCTCGCTGCGTCAAAACAATTGACTTGATTTTTAAAATACAATTCAACAATTTCTGATCGCTGTTCCAGAATTTTGTTTCTAAAAATTCTGAAATAAACATTAAAAATATAGATAAATAAAAAAAGTTATTAAACATTCAAACCACAACGTTAGTCTTGCGTCACCCTGTACAAGTAGTTATTATGCCTTTTTGGTGTTTAACAATTTTCTTAGAATGGCGCCCGACTTATTTAATGAATACCTATTAGATACTCGTATTAAAGCATTCACTCTATAGATTACATTTCTACTTACTATTTTAGTTTATTTAAAGAGAGGCTGTAAGAGAGACACAAGGAAAAAATTCGAAAAAATTATAGACTATAGACAAATAATAAATGGCGCCCGATTAACATTGTATGTACTTTTTCAAAGTTGTCCAATGGCAAGTTAGCGAAACTCCGCAGATGATATAAACTAACCAGTATCTTTAAAGAGACAAGTAACACAATGTATAAAAATACAAAAAAACACCTCTAGACTCTTTCAAATGGCGCCCGATTACTTCAGAGTTTACCTTTGCCGAGTTGAGAAATTGGAAAATTCTCGCCTATCTCCCGATTACTTCAAAGTTTACCTTTGCCGAGTTGAGAAATTGGAAAATTCTCGCCTTTCTCTGTAGACACTTTTTCTACTAATCGTTTCTATATCTCGAATGACTTCGATAGTTATTAAAGTTGTTTTTGTTTTATGTGTTCTGTTGTAATCAATAAGAAATCGGGCGCCAGATTAACACTTAATGTCCTTTTTTAAAGTTTTCCAATCGGACATTTTTAAAGTTTTCCAAACTCCGTAGATGATATTTTGAAAAATAATTTCTGTATTTCAAGGGACTAGAAATAAGTATGTATACCTCTTATGTATTATTGACAAACACAATGCATTCTTTAAGAATGGCGCCCGATTGACACCGTGAGTTTCAAAGTTTTTAAAGTTTTCCAATCGGACATTTTTAAAGTTTTCCAAACTCCGTAGATGATATTTTGAAAAATAATTTCTGTATTTCAAGAGACTAGAAATAAGTATACCTCTTATGTATTCTCGACAAACACAATGCATTATTTAAGAATGGCGCCCGATTGACACCGTGAGTTTCAAAGTTTTTAAAGTTTTCCAATGGGACATTTGTAAAGTTTTCCAAACTCCATAGATGATATTTTGAAAAATAATTTCTGTATTTCAAGGGACTAGAAATAAGTATACCTCTTATGTATTATTGACAAACACAATGCATTCTTTAAGAATGGCGCCCGATTGACACCGTGAGTTTCATAGTTAAGCAATTATAACATTGGCGCCACCCACTGTGGTTAATTTTTTTAACCAATCATTTTGTTATCTTAAGGGATTTAACATTTTTAAGCCTTTTTTGTTTTCTGTGCAACCGCCGTGCATTGTTTTAGAATGGCGCCCGATTAATACTATGAGTATATATTTGGAAATAAACCAAAATTTAAAATAAGCTTCAGCACGCTCCACCAAAGTGCTCGCTTCCTAACAACAACAGCAAAACAAACAAAAATCAAATAAAATTTCTATGTTTCTGCAATTAACAGTTGGTTTTGATCAAAATCAATTATTTCCTTCCGCCTTTTTGTCTTTTTGGTTTTTTTTGGTACTTTATATTTTTTTTGTTTCTTTCAATTTATATTCGAATTTCAAAACAGATCCGTTTTATGTGAGTCTCTTGTGCATGAGTCGCTCGTTCGATTGTTTATTGTCTGGGTTCATGTTGGCATTGACACTGAAGAAGAAGTGTGGCATTGGAAGTGATGGCGGGCCATTCGCTCAGAGATGTGGCCACATAACATCATCTCCCGGGTCCTAAAAATAATTGCACACCGAGGTCTGGGTCATGTTGTTTTTATCATCATTGTTTTCTTGATTGTTTTCGATTTTCTTTTTTTTCGTTGTTTTGTTTTTCCTTTCCCTTTGGTTTTTTAAGGTTTTTTTGTTTTGCTTTTTTTGTGGCATGGTCTGTTGTTTTCTTCGCAATTGATTTCTGATATAATTTTTGTTATTTATTTTTATTTTTTTCGATTTTTTTTTGTTTTCCCTTTTCCCGTTTGTTTTTTATCTTAATTTGTTTACAATGAATTTTACGCTCGAATGGCCACGACTGGGTTGATTAAAGGCGCTTCAAGTTTAAAGGGTCTTCAAGTGACAACTACAATTTTTCATAAAAAGAAGAATTTAATTGAATGTCGAAAATTAGCCTCATTTCAGACTTGACTGGCACTGCCACTAATAAAAGTACGGAATTACCACAACGACTAGAAGAACATGAAGATAAATTACTTTGCATTTACAATGCCACAACATGCCCATCAATCTTTCTTTGGTTGAATTAATTTATTTATAAAAAAACGAAATAAACAAAAACAAAAAGTAAATTCTTCTACTTAATGTTTACTTTCTTTTTTTACTTTGTGAGCGCCACAAATGAGCCAAAAATAAAATCTGTTTTTACATCAACGTCATTTATTTTAAGAAAAAATACCCGCAGAACCAGTTCCCGAAATAAAGATTTTTTTTGCGCAAAGATGCGGCGCTGCACAAGGGGATTGTTTTATCAAAGCTGCGTTGAAAATGTGAAGGAATTGAGCTAGGGCTTTGGAATTTTGCACTCATCCCTCATACGGCCGTATTAGACTAAACAAATTTTTGTTTCTGAGAAGGAATCAAGCTAGGGCCTTGAAATTTTTGACACATCTCTCATACTGCCAAATAAGATTAAAAAAATTTTTGTTTAAATCTGCCCCAACAACGCCTACCTCCGTCATAACGTAACGGTAGATAAAAATCGTTGTGGTTTTATTTAATTTCGGCCTATTTGTAGTTTAATTTGATTATTTCTAGAATTCTTTTACACGGGCTTTTAAGGTCCTCTATCTCAATGCAAAAAAAATATTTTTTTCATTTTTCTATTCGATGTTTCGTTGAAGGTTTTCCGCCATCTTTAGGAACAAATTTTATTGAATATGGCAACAATGGTTTATAAACGACAATACTACCCTTTTAAGAAAGAAAGTCACATCTCCATTTTTGTTGTTTTGAGATATTTAGCTTTTTTGACTACGCAAGATGTGACCGTTTTGTTTAACGTTTTTCAGTCGTTTTCAGATGATAATGGGTCCTTTATGTTTTACACAAAAATTAGAAATTCGTTCACTGTTCCGAATCTGCCCTTATCTCAATTTTGGACTTTTAACGCTTGTGACTTTCTTTCTTAGGACGGCAGAATAGTATATCAACGTTGTATTTTCCTAACATTCATATCTATGCTTATACAAATTACTACCAGCGTTTGCATTTGAGTTCTCAATTCTATTAATATTTTAAGTGCAACTTCCGTATAAATTGTTTTTTTCGATTTTCGAGAACACTTAATAGCTTTTTGTAGTCTGTGATCGATGTCAAGCAGCACTTATATCTACAAAGTAAAAGAAATCTATTGATGGCTCTCGATGTGGAGTCTCTTTAGAGGTGGCAAGAGTGAGTCGTATTTTCGTGGGCAATTGTGTGAAGAAAACTTGAAAAGTAAGGTTTACAACAGTAGTTCTCATTCGTTTGGGGAGAGCCTGGCCTTATAGAGTTCGGTTTTTCTTTCAACAATTGCAGCAAGGCTTTCTGAAAAGGGTTGTCACTGAACCGAATTCATGATAAAAGTAGTGTGCAGCCACGAAAATCAATGTCACTTTGCCATTTTGTTAAAAACTTGTCTTCTATTTAAATATAGAAGCAAGAGGTATTGAGCCGGTTTAATCCCTGTTCAATGTGTAAAAGCAACAGACCGAAATAAAACAAACGAGCTAAAAAAAAATTCCGTTAATTAAAAAATTCATACATTCAAACACAAAATTAATTACGAATATTAGTTAATAGGTAAAATAAAAAAATTTTACATATTAACTAATATATTTGTTCGTTGTTTATCGCAAATATTTTTGATTTCAAGCTATAAACAAATTTACATATTTACAAAAAAAAATGTATATCGTTTATCGAAAATATTTTCGTTATGAGGTGATGAAAAAAGGACATAGGACATGGCGGTCTCTGCACACTTTAAACAAAAAAATAAAAATAAACCTCTTTAAGCAGGAGTTTGAGCCTCTTTGAGTGGGACTTGATTTTTTAGAATTTACCTTTATAAGTAGGAATTTTCACTCGCTTATCTCTATGAGTGGAATTTTCCTTTTCATGCTGTACCTCTAAATGTACGATTCATTGTTTATCTCTTGTTTTTGTTTTTACTAAGGGAGTTTTTGCAAATTGCGACGCATGATTGTCAGATTGTTGTTTTTTCGCCAAATAAGGTCAGATCGAAGATTTTTGGCGATTTATGTTTTAGAGTTTTGGCGATTATTCTGGCGGATATTATAAACACGCCCCAATTCAACTTTTAAATGTCTTAATGATACAGTAGCTTACTCTAAAACGCCAAAAGTCTCAATTATTAGTCGGAATTATCGAATTTTGGGTTATATACAATAAAATGACTCCGTTCTATGTATTTTTATACCTTCCATCAAAGGATCGAGGAGCGTAGATATTGGCAATAGTATTACTGTGGTTATAGTTTCGGTTTTTTTTGTGGGTAATTTTGACCAACAATTTGGCGACAGAGGCCAAAAAGAACTGACAACCCTGATGCGATGTTGCGAGGGCTCGGTTTTTTCTTTACTTTTACTTTTAATGTTTATAAAAGCATATTTTTCTGTTCGTAATCTTTTTAATTAAATTATGGAAATTGAATTTAATGCCAAAAAACAAATTTAAGAATATATTAAGAAGCTACTTTTTTTTCTTTAAAAAAAATAGCACGCTTTACCTTATTAAGTGGGATAAAAATCAAATTACCTGGTTAAGTGGAAAACAGTATTAGTGGGAAACCTCTTTAAGTGGGAATAAACAGTCGGTCCCTTGCGATGCTGCTTATCCAGGTTCAATTGTATTTACAATAAAAGTTGCTAGCCCGTTTAACGAAAATAATTTCGTATCAGGCAATGTAAAACTTCATATATTAAAAAAAAATTATCAGTTTGTTGACAATATTCTCATTATGAGGCGCTGAAACAATTTAGATATTTGCGAAAAAAATATTTTAAATTGTTTCAAAAAGTAGTCGGAAAGACTTTTAGTTACAAGCGTAAGACCCCAAGCACTTTAGGGCAGGCAGTTTTGCATTTAACGAGAACTGCCGGCAGTAGAATTTTCCAACGAACACAATGAAAATCCCTCGCCTTGCATAGATACTGCAACTCATACACCCGCACGCATATACGATTCAGTGCATGAATTCTATGAATTTGTTTGTTGCTTCAATTTATTAAATACTATTTCAATATCTGGTAAATTTTAAATTTAAAATTTAAATTTTTCTTTAAGAAAATTTTAATTGATTTATGATATCCATTATTCCGTATGATATTTTAGGGTTGTCTTTTATTCTGTGTGTATACGAGGGCATATCAATAAAAATGTGACTTTTCGAAAAAAACACAGTTTTTTGGTCAGTACACTTAGTCCAACCTTTCTCCAATTTTTGTATGTTTGGAAATAGTCACTGGGGGCTAAATCAGAAAAATATGGCGGATTAGGCACCAATTCTAAACCCAATTCATGCAATTTTCCCATTGCGACTGAATACGTACACCCGTATATTATCTTTATGAAAAAGAACTTTTATCTTGGCCATATGGCATCGTTTTTTTAAGTCCTCGTTAAATCGGTCTAATAAGTGGGCATAATAAGAGTAGTCGCCGTTTATTGTATTTCCCTTTTGAAGGTAATCGATGTGGATTATCCTGCATAAATCCCAAAAGACTGTTGCCATCACCTATTGGGTCACCTTGGCCTTCTTCGGAGCCGGTTCACCCGGAGAAACCCATTATACAGACTGCTGCTTGGTCCGGAGTGTTATAATGGATCGATGTTTCATCCACAGTTACAAAACGCCAAAAAATACTCATTCGAATTGTGGTTAAACAACTCCAAACAATCCTTTGTCACACGATTACGTTTATGGTCAATTGAGAGCAAACGCGGCAGACATTTTGTAGAGCGCTTTCTTAAACCCAACTGATCATGTAAAATCGAAACCACACTGCCATTGAAATGCTTATGGCATTAAAAATCTCACGCACTTTTACTCTTCCATCGGCCAACGCAATATCGTGGATTTTTCGATATTTTCGGGTGTTTTGACCTCAATTGGCCGTCCGGAACGTTCAGCTTCATTTGTAGTTGTGCGACCACAAGGAAAGTCAGTAAACCACTGGTTTACTATTGAAATGAATGGTTCAGAGTCCCCATAGTATTTATCAAGGTTTTCCATGGTTTGATTAACGATTTTTTTCCGCAAAAGTAGTGTTTTATGAGCACTCGAAATTCACTTTTTTCCATTTTTAACAAAATCTACGAGGTTGTATGTTTTGAACAGCTGTTAAACACAAACAGACTTAATAATTTACTACTGTCAAAATTTGACAGTAGTTTATTAACAAATGGTACTTGATGGGAGCAGTGTTTCATTTCATATAACTACGAGGGAAATTGGAAAAGCCACGGAATTATTGATATGCACTTGTAAATAACAAAAGCCTACTATGTTAGCTGAAAATATGCAAAAATTTAGGGGGTCATGGCTAACCATTTGTTTTTAATTAACTCCAAATAAAAATAAAATTTTAACTTTAAAATTATGGTTTGATTGGTAGGCATACGCCATTTTTCAGTGCATACTTTTGGGGATATTTTCTTCGACACTAGCACTTGAAAATTTATATTTTAGTGTTTTTGTTTTCTTTCTTCTTATGCACTTCTTTTAATCCATTGTACAATAATCTTCAACAAATATGTGAGATTATTGGTATGAGGGTTGCTATATATATTTCTGGCCTAGGCAACAATAAGTGTTGGCTGGCGCCATCTGAAATTTCCATTGGAAAGTTTGACATTTTTTAGCATAAACGTACTCAGAACGTTTTGACGTACGACCATCATTTGTGTTGTTTACAGTAACTTGAAAAAATCAATTTGGCAAAAAAAATGGAATTAACTCGTGAACATTTTCGTGCGATAGTTTTTCACAACTTTCGACGGGGACACGAGTGCATCGATGAATTTAAACCTTTGTATGGCGATGAAACACCATCCTATGTACTGTGCAAAACTGGTTTAATGAATTCAATCGTGACATACGCTCGCTTAAAGACGAAGGTCGTCCAAAACGGCCGTTGTGCCAGAGAACATTGATGCATTGCGTGAACCGATAATGCAAGATCGTCATGTGACATACCGTGAGATAGAGGCGTCCTTGGGCATTTTTTCCACTAGCATACATTCGATATTGCATGAACATCTGGCCGAATAAAAGGTTTGTCTCGTTGGATCCCGCACAATTTGACAGTCGCTCAAGAAAAAGCTCGTGTCGATTGGTGCAAATAAATTTTGAAAAAATACAATCGCGGTGCTTTAAAAGACGTTTATAAGATCGTCACAGGTGACGAATCATAGATCTATGCGTACGAGTCCGAAACAAAACAGCAATCGACCGTGTAGATCTTCGAAGACAAGCCAAATCCAACGAAAAATGTTCGTGGAAGACGCACTTCAAAGCAAATGGTCGCCAGTTTCTTCGGCAAAACTGGTCATGTGGCGACTGTTCCGCTTGAAAAACGCTGGAGGTCAATTGTGAGTGGTTAGTTTGCCTGAAGTCTTTAGAGAAATTCGAAAAACGAGCAAGAGAAAACGAATCATTTTGTGCACCATGACAATGCGAGCTCTCATACATCGGCTCAAACCAGCGCCTTTTTTACTGGCCAAATCGTCGAATTGGCTGGCACCAATGACTTTTTTTATTCGCGCACAGCATGAAAAATATGATGAAAAATATGATCAACGATTTTCGTTGCCAGAAGATGCTGTTGAAGCGTTCAAAAACCATGTTTTGGAGGTGTCTCAATCGGGGTGGAAAAAGTGCTTCGACAATTGGTTTGAGCGCATGCAAAAGTGTATCAATCATGCTGGAGAATACTTCGAAAACAATAAAACCATTTTTGATGATAAATATTTGCATTTTTATTATAAGGCCAGAAATATATATGTGACAGCGCATAGAGAATAGGACCTAAGGGTAAAACAATCAATTTTCACTTTTTTTTGATGTAGACAACATCTGAGCATCGAATGAGACCGATCCCATGCCCCAAAAGTGTTCCCTCCCAGAGATATGCGCGTTTTATGAAAGTTGTGGTACACCAAAGATACACGTAGTTAAATCTTTAAAATGGCTCTCCTGAATAAAACTGGTTTTTACCCGTAGGCCCATTTCTATTTTGCGCATCACATGTTACATGTACATGCATACATGCACCTAAAACTATACACCATTTTTGATTGTATTTTTTTGAATTACTAAAATGAAATTTCTCGATTCTTTTTTTTATAAAATCTATAACTTTGTTCAACATAAGCAAATATTAGGAAAAAATTATTTATTAAATCAAAAGATTACACTTTCACCTTTCATATGTTTTTGCAACCAGAACGCCGAGGTCGACCGAGCTCACCTTTTTTTGTCTAAGAAAATCAAGAACTCTGACTTTTTAGTGGCATTTTAAAAACTTAAATGATTTTTAACTATTATTGTTATCCAATTATTTTTTTTAAATTAATACTGAAATACTATATTTTTCAAATATCTTATATCAAATAGATGCGAAAAAAGAAATTATGTTTCCAGTCCATTGAAATACATGAAAACTGAGGCAGTTACTGCAGACTTTCGTTAAGACGACTTTGTCGCGTTTTTTTGTACAAACACAAAAATATTTAATATAAAAATATTGATGTATTTCACTTAATAAAGCAATTCTCCCCAAAACTGCATCATTACATTTTTAACATTTTACAGTCGAAAAACGGTATTTTTGCCGGCAAAATCCCACTGTGCGGCTCAGCGGTTAATAGTTAATATCATAACATCTGGGTATTTTAAGGGCGGGTTGGAAAACTTAAGATAAAATAAACATTAACAATCTCGTTGGTTTGTAGCAATTGGACGTAGTAGTAATAGTCATTGATGGAAGGACGGACGAACAACGTTCATTGAACGACAGGGCATAGTCACACTGATGACGAACAGATAGGATGGAGGAGCATTGATAAAAGGCCGATGTATTTTCAGTTCCGTGAAAATATGGCAATTCGCTTCATTTTTTATGTATATTGAAATCAATAGACCGGACAGATGTTTCCTTGGAGAATTATTCCTCTTGTTTTTAAGTGGACATCGTGGTTGGGGTGGTTCTGCTGCTCTCATACTGTCTTGCCATCTCCATGGAGTGCTTTATCGTCATAATTGTGATGCTGATTTTGTTTTCATTCAGTATTTTGAATTCGTTATTTCACAAAAAAAATATTTAAATAATCAAAGAAGCTTATAATAAGCAGGGGAAAACATTGGTGTAGTTGGATTTTTGGTACTTAATAAACAAGGCCATAAGGAAGGGCAGTAACAGAATCTGCTTCGATGCAAATAGACTCGAAGAAAAATGGCTGTTATTAAGGTTCCTCTAGGGTTAGAATATTTAATAAGTACCAAAATTGTTTGTGATCGAAAAGTTGATAAAATACTTATTTATAAGCGTATAAATGGCAGATTTAATTTTTTTTATATATTTCTTTGTTTTGTTGTTACTAAGTTGGGAGGGGGGTAGGAGACTAAAAATTAAAAACGGTCAAAAATGCTTTGTTGGTTTTACTAAAAATCTTGCTGTTCTGGGATGGATTGACTGATTTGTTCGCAATTAGGATCTTATGAAAGAGAACACTAGGATCTATATTTAGTAGTCACATTTTGTCAATATTTTTTTTTAAATCTTTTATATTTTCTTAAAAAATGTAAATCTTTTTGAATGTCTCAGATGTTTGTTTAGCCAAATTTACCAAATTTGCGCATGGCTTGGAAACTAAAAATAGTACAGTCGAACCTGAATAAGTAAGATTGCAAGAAACCGCATTTTTATTCCCATTTAAAAAGATTTCCCACTAACTCAGTTTCCCACCTATAGAGGTAATTTGATTTTAAGAGGTAACGCATTTAAAAAAGTCAGTTTGTTTGAGAAATATTTTGAAATTCAGTTTATTGGCATTAAATTCGAATTCGAAAGTTCAATTAAAACGATTAAGAACAGACCTTGTCCTTCAAATGAAGCATTATATAGCGATTCACTCTGTTGAAGTATGCGTGCTAGCATTGATCTTGGAACGTCGAAGCCTTTTTGAAGTTCTGTTTAACTTTTACCTTTCTAGAATTCTAACACAATTTTTAACTTACCGCTGATGCTCAATATTTTAAGCTTTCGATTTGACATACAGGTTATTACGCCAAAGGACCAAAATATAAGTTCCCAATGTCTTCGATCTTGCCATATTTGGCGAGAAATTGCCACACCTGAAAACCGTCTAACTTCGTAAAAACCTTAGTGGAAAGCAAAAACATGAGAGAAAAGAGCAAAAAGACAAACAATTTACTTTTGGAGGTACAGCATGAAAAGAGAAATCCCACTGATAAACGAAAACCCCCTCGTGAATGATTTAAAATGTCCACTTAAAGAGTTCAATTCGCAAAGATCAAGTCCCGCTTAAAGAAGTTAAAACTCCTGCTTAAAGCGTTTTTTTATTTTTTTGTTCGAAGTGTAAAGGGACCACTAAAACTTTCCCATTACAGAGTATTTTTACTTATGCAGGTCACACTTATCTAGGTTCGACTGTATTTTTTTGAGACCGTCATACTTGCTATGAGCAAAAAACTCGCGTAAATGGGAATTTTTAGTTAAACATTTTTTTTTCCTTTATTTTTTTCAAAAACATTTTATATTTTATTTAAAAACATTTTATATTTTTTTTATAACAAACTTTAAATTTATATGAATTTTTGTGTTTGCCAATTTTTTTTAAAAAAAATTTACGATAATTATTATAACTGTTACGGGCAAAAACTGGCGTAAACCGGATCTTTTTTTTAAATTACAAAAGAATAACCTCTGCATCCTTTGAATAGAGGATAGGCACACCAAACAGTTAATCTCTGCAGGCGTGGTTCGAAAACTTGGGGTTTGTGTTCGCTTTATTGACGTCACTTATGCTTGAAAATTGAATATGACTTTGTGTTGATTTTGAGTAATGTTGGGGCCAAAATTGAAGAATTCACGGTCATGTCTATGAGCTTTTGGCATCAATTCTTGCATTATGTCAATAAAATATAAAGGCAGGCCTAAAATAATTCTCCAATAAAGCAAGTCATTTGAAATCAAATCAACATTTCAGGGTCTTCAAAGTTACCGACCACTACGACGGGTATACGTATTCACTTCGAAGCACTGTCCATCTTATTGGTGTCTTAGGGTCCAATAGATTCTACAGACCCTCGAGTCCTCGAGAAATAAAGATGAATATAATTTCCACCTGGGCCGATTTCTCTTATCTATCATCCCACTCAGCTTATGACTTTATTCGTTTGACCGCTAACGTGCTTTCAGCAAATATATGGAAGGATGGACGAACGCATAGGCGGCATACGGACATTACTCGATCGCCTTAGAATTTTACCAATAAATAATATAGGGTGGCTAAGCGAAAACGCATCAGATAGTGTTTCATTATTAAATTATAAAGTTTAATCTTTCCAATAAAACCAGAAATTTGAAAAAACTATCAGTCCTTTTTTTACTGCCGATTCATATTTGAAATGTGAAATCACCCATCCTGTATACGAGTATATACTTTAGGTATCTGATCAATACAAATTGTATACTCGTATACACTTGATCCTACGGTGGAAGATACAAAAATCCCTTTACTCACTAAAAAATAAAACATTTTTTTGGGCAGCTACAATTTTATAACAATGGTAGTGCATATCATCTAGGGGTCTTTACAAAATGAGATTTCAGAGACAGAGATATGTCGAGACATTACATTATACTACAATTATTAATTCAATCGTCCTAAAATCAAACTTTACATCTCACTTTATTACTCGCTTAAAAATTGTAGCATTATTTTTCAATGCTAGTTTTTCGGCCTGGAAATGCCGGTAGTTATCCATAATATTTCACATATTTGTTGGTCTAAAAACCTTCTCTAAAGACTGTATCGAAGTCCTTAAATCCTATTAAAAAGTATTGTTTATGATAACGCTTTATTTATTTATGTTCTATTTTATATTCTTATAGACTGTATTGCAACTCCAAAAACCTATGAAAAGTATTGCCTATGATCAGGCTTTAATTGTTTCTTTACCTAATTTATGTTTTAGGCATTCAACAACAACAACAAAATTGAAAATCCGTCCATCGGAAATGCAAAGTATTATAAAGTGTTGCCTACAATTTGGCTTATAATGTAAAGCATATCTTTAAAGTAATAATTTGATAATAAAAAAGACCCTGCTTTCTCCGTAAAATAATTTAGCCTTTGCAAGGAAAGTCATCTCACAATTTGTATATATATGCATAATTATATTAATTATATTACTAATGGAAACAAATTTCTAAAAAAAAAAGGAGTTTCTTCCATAACCTGCCAATTTTGGGGGCTGCTAACATTTTTTTGTAAAGAGAATTGATGTATATTTTTAAGGCGCTTATGGTCCTCCAAAAATACAATGAATTATAAAGCGTTGCATGCAATTACGCTGTGTGTTACTTTTTATTTTGATGCAATTATTTAATAATAAAAATAAGTATAATTTTCTCGGAAAACAATGAAGGTTTTGCATAGAAAGTCATCTCACAATTTTTATTATAAACCTATATTTTGCTAATGAGAAACAATTTCTAAAAAAAAGAACAGGAATTTCATGCATACCCTTAGGCTGGGGCCTTTTTGCAAAAATTATTGCCTATCTTGGGGGCATCTTAAATATTTTTTATAGAAAAATAATGTATATTATCAAGGCTCTTTTAGAAAACGAGAGACAGAGTCCGTGTTTAACCATAAGAAGGTTATAATAATTATTATATGTTTTAATCATTCCACAAAACAAATAAAGAGTATCCGTTCTTCAAAAATACATTGAATTATAAAGTGTTGCCTACTATTAGGCTGTGTGTTATTTGGTAATGTCAAGCAATTATTTGATAACAAATAAAAAATTTGTTGTTTTATACTGTAAACTTGCGGAAAGTACACATTTTAACACATGAACGACCAGAAACATGAACACAATATTGTTGTTATTTTAACTTTTTTTTGGACAACCATTTCAGATTTTGTTTACACACAATAAATTTTTAAATATTATATTGTTTTTTTCAGTAAAATATTTGTTTTTTATGTACTGGGTATTGAATTTATTAATAGAAGTTCATTTCAGTGATAAAACAGCACTATATTGTTTCAAAATTTCAGGAAGAACCGAAATTTCTTGCATACCCTTGGGCTGGGGCCTTTTACAAACAATATTGCCTATCTTGGGGGGCTTCTAAAATATTTTGTATAGAAAAATGATGTACATTTTCAAGGCTCTTGCAAAAAAGTAATGAACGAGATGTGTCTGACGTTAAAATTTTATAGGAAAAAAATTATCAGGTTAAAAGAAAAATCAATGATGTAATTTAAATATTATATTAAAATCTATAGCATACCTATAGGAAAAGACATATTTATTTTCAAAACGCTTATAGAAAAAACGAGACAAAGAGTTGTATCTGACATACAATTTTTTTAGAAACAATTATCGGGTTATAGGAAAAACCATGGCTGTAATTTAAATATTTTATCAAAATCTATAGCATACTTAAAAGATTTTTTGTTCGAGTTTCTTAAAATACACTTTGGCTTCTTTCTATTTTAAGATACAACATTTTTTCTCCACTTACTAATGTGTACCGTTTTTCTTCTTTCTTTCAGCTTAAACTGTGTACGAAGAAAAACTATTGAAATTAAACTACAGCCAAGTATGGCCTGCAGTCGAATTTAAATGCAGCAACAGACTACTACAATAATATTAGCATATTTTTGTGGAGCTCCAAAGTTTTGTTGCAAACAACTAAATATTGTTATTTTGCCCAAAGAAAACAAAGCATAGAAATAAAACAACGGCAGAGGCAAAACAGCAAAAAAAAGGGGGGAAATATATTCGAAACAACCAAAATTGAAATACTAAAACAAAGTTTCAATAAACATTTAAACAAGAAAAACTGCAACTTTTCTTCGGTTGCTCTTGTTTCGCTCCGTTCAATGATGAATGCATTATTGTGTGTCGGCAATAGCAACATCGGCAGCTGCTGCAGGATGTAAGCTAACAACGACACAACAGCAAAGAAGAAAGTCACAGAAATTGTTGGCGTGTGTAGGTGTTCTTTACGCCCGCGGTGCCTGTTACTTCTACGACGTCTTCGTTATAATATTTTGTGGCCCGGCATTTCCTCGCAGTTGGTGTACAAGTTTTCACCACCTCCACAAGAGTATTTAAAAAGGACGAACAGACGTTAGACGTTGCAACAAAAAGTAAGGATCCAACAGCAGCAGGGCGACAACATCGCCAGCAATACTTCGTTGCTCGCATTACAGAACAAGCCAGCAAAACAAAGGGCAAGCAAGTTATCAACAACAGCAAAGCCAGAGCAACAAACAAATAAGGCAAGTTAAACATCTACGACAGATTTAGAAACGGATACAGCCAGAAACTGCAAATAAAAAGGGAACTCCATATGTCGGCAGCTATGATTTGCATACACATACAACTTTAAGGCAAAAGCTCTGTCTCCAAAAAAGGAAATAAAAAGTTGCCAACACTCAGCACTCATCTGCATCCCCATAAATTCAAGACTACCCTTATCCCCCACGCCCTAGGGAGGAGGGCAGGCGCCCCGGACAAAAGGTATGTTAACATAACAATTAAGCAACTTGTTGCTGTGTATTGGTATATTTTCCTTTTTATGTTTCTCGCTTCTCTACCTGCCTTTTGCTCGTTCTCCTTGGAAAAGTGGAAAGAGAAAAAAGTTTAAGGATCTCAATGGATAGAGAACAGAAGCGAGCAGCATAAACTAATTTAATTAAAGTTATCATAATAATAGTCTATGTACGTACTCAAGCAAACAAAATGCGAAAGTTTGGTTGTTAAACCAATTTATCTGCGAGTTCAGTGGCTAAAGAAGAAGGTGCTGAAAGAGGATTTAACCAAAGTTTTAAATATTATATTTAAAATATAGTCAAATATTTGCATATTTTGTTGTTTTCGAACATAATAGAGTTCTATAAGCAGGGATATCTTTAATTTGTTTAAGTTATCAAAAAGTGTTGCCTAGCCGCAGGCTGTTTAACTTTTGAAAATAGACATATATTTCATAATGTGATAAAAAAATATTTTCTCGTTTTAACGGGGGGCTTTTAAGTCTTTGTATAAAATTTATAATCATTACTGATATTCAAAGTGCCTTTGCAGGCAGTTTAAGGTATCTTTAAACTCTTACTTAAAAAGTGTTGCCTACCGGTAGGATGTTTGTCACTTGGAAAACTATAGCATGTCTTTGTGGCTTATTATTTTAATCTAACAAAAAAATAGTTTATCTTTAAACAGGAGATTATGCTTTGTCTTTGCATAAATTTAAGAATTAAAAAGGTGCCTCTGCAGGCAGATTAAGGTTCCTTCAAAATCAAATTTTTAAAAGTGTTGCCTACGCTTAGGCTCTTTTTTTTAAGCAAACTATGCCATATCCTTATGGTATTCAGTTTTAACTCTCTGCAACCAGAATAAGTTTCCTTCAAACTCAAGCTTTAAAAGGTGTTGCCTACGTTAAAGCTCTTTTTGTGTTCAGGCAAACTATGGCTTTTCACTAAGGGTTTTTTTAAATCTTCTTAAAAAGCTATTTTTCAACGGTTGTAATTTTCTAGGTTTGCAACCTAAAAAAATATATAATGGACATTCAAGTGCCTTTTTTAAATATTACGATACCCTCGTACTGGATTTAGAGTGAAAAACTAGTATTACTTGCATACCCTTAGGCTGGCGCTTTTTAACAAAAAAATATATACTGCCTATATTGGGGGCTGCTAAAATTTTTTTTATAAAGAAATGATGTATATTTTCAAAGCGCTCAAGAAAAAAACGAGAGACAGAGTTGTGTCTGACCATAACATTTTTGTGTCTGACCATAACGTTTTATAAGAAACAAATGATCAGGTTATAAGAAAATACATTGCTGCAATTTAATTTTTTTTTACAAAATCTATTGCATACTTAAAGGATTATATTTGGATTTTTAAAAACACTTTGGTTTCTTTTTATTCCTTTTAAGAAAACTGACATATCTTTAGGGTATTTATTTTTTAATCTCAGCAGGCAGATAAAGGTTGCTTCAAACTCTAGTTTTAAAAAGTATTGTCTACGTTTAGGCTCTTTTTGTGTTAAAGCTAACAATGGCATATCCTTTAGATATTTATTTTTTAATTTAATAAAAAAAAACTATTTTTTAAAGGGAGGGAATTTTCTGGATTATAATTTTCTAAAATAAATATGTTAGGGACATCTGAAGTTCCTCCTTTTGGTATATTAAGGTACCCTCAAACTAAAGTATATGTGTTGCCTAGGCTTATGCTAATTTTGAATACTAAAGCATATCTTCAAGGCATAATCTAATTTTCATATTTATTTTATTATATTTTTATGCATTTAAAAGAATATGTCTTGGTAGATGCATATGTATTTTAATCTATAGATGCCACTTGTGAATTTCCTCTTATACTCGTACCAGGGAAGATTAATAATTCCGTGACTTATCCAATAAAGCACATTTTTTTTTTTTTGGAAAAAAAATATTTTTTGACATAATTTCCTGTTAGCTACAGTTAGTCCAACGTTTCCCCTATTTTTGTATTCCTTCTAAAAAATATGATTTTTCTAGGTCCATAAAATAGGCATTGGGTTGATCTATAATTTTATCGTTGGAGCTGATTCTCTTTCCACCGAGCCATTTCTTGAGGTTTCGAAATAGGAACTAGTTACTGGATTGCGCTACTAATTCGTAATCCAATTCAATTTTGCCATTGAGACTGCACACTTTCGCACCCGTGCTTTATCTTGGTGAAATTGTAATCGCGTCGGGCATCTTGAAGATAGCTTTCTTAAACCCAGCTGATCGTATAAAATCAAAAAGCCATATGAAATGCGTATGGCATCAACAATCTCACGCACTTTTACTCTGTGACCGGGCAACACCATATGTGCCGCGCAAAATAGAAAGGGACCTAAGGGTAAAAACCAGTTTTGTTCAGGAGAGCCATTTTAATGATTTAAATACATGTATCTTTGGTGTACCACCACTTTCATAAAACGCCCATATCTCTGGGAGGGAACACTTTTGGGGCATGGGATCGGATGCTCAGATGTTGTCCACATCAAAAAAAAGTGAAAATTGATTTTTTTTACCCTTAGGTCCCTTTCTCTATGCGCTGTCACATATAGTGGATTTTTTCGACATTTTCGGGTGTTGACCTAAGTTGGCCCTCCAGAACGTTTAGCGACATTTATACTTGTGCGACCACCATTAAAATTACCAGAAGGGGCATGAAATCTTCGGAATAACATAGTGGTATAGGGGATCTCCTATTTGGACCTGACTGCCTTTATTTTGTTTACTTGTTGTTTTTGTATTCATCTCTTTCGAAAATAATAAATTTTGTAAGGCTTTATTTTTTTTGGAAAGATTGGAACTTCTTCGATGATTGGTGATATTTTTGCTGAATAAGTATTGCCTACCCTTAGGCTGTAAAAAAAGTGTAGCATATCTTTAAGGCTTTCATCATTACAAGTGTTAAGCATTTCTTATATTGTTACTTTTTGGAAAGATTTTAACTACTTAGTTGAGAATTGACGATATTTTTGCAGAATGCGTGTTGCCTACCTTTAGGCTGTAAAAATGTTTAACATATAATTAAGGCTCCCATCATTTCAAGTATTAAGTATTTCCAATATTTTTACTTCTTGGAAAGATTTGAATTCCTTCAGTCAATTAGATAAGCATTAACGTTATATTTGCACAATACGCATTGCCTACCTTTAGGCTGTAAATATGCATAACATATGTTTAAGGCTCTCATAATTACAAATATTAAGTATTTCTTTGGCCTATAATATGAGCTGATCAGCAGGCAGAATCACAAGTGTAACATATTTGCTTTTATCTCCTTGGAAAAAGGCAATTATTGTAAAGGTTGCTTAGTTTTTAAGAACACATCATAGCTCTTGGAACTCTCAATTTATCAAGGATTTGTGACATTTTTTTGGATGCCTATTACCTACCCACAGGCTGAATAGAAGTATAGCAGATCTCTTAGCCTCTCATCGTTGCAGCCAGTAATGTATCCTTATTTGTATACGAATACATATTAAAAAAGTAGAGCATACTTTTAGGCTGCGTTTATTCAGAAAACTACTGCACATCACTTGGCTGTAGATTTTCATACATATTCATAGCTCTTAAAACTCTCTTGCTCAATTTATCGAGAAATGGCTTTTGTCATTTTTTTTGAATGCCTGTTGCCTACCTTAAGGCAGAGTGAAAGTGTAGCATATCTCTTAGGCTCTGATCGTTACAGCCAGTAATGTATCCTTTAGTTTGTTAAGAGCTCTAACAAATTCTCGACTATCCACTGTCCAAATAAACCCAAGCTTTCTTTCTGACTGCATATAAAATTTCAGGGCAATAATGTTGCTGTTACAGCTTTGTCAATGTGGCTGAAACAAAAAACTCCGGAAAACCCCAGACCTGTTTAACATATTTCGCTGGTTCATGAAATGCAACAGATTAACGCTGAACGAAACGAGCACAAAAGCCACAAATGGAAAACAATGGATAAAGCGATGTATGGAAGAATGTAAAGACATTCAGACCACACCTCACCGCACATATTTTAGTCCGCCAGCAAAACTGCTTAGTATTGATGGGTACTCTTTTCAATTTCACTTGTTTATCGTTAATTAGCATCTATATGCGAGCGTGTTTGCCGAGATACCCGTGATGTAAAGGAGCTCTCGAAAGGATTTACATGAAGGGACTGGGCAAAGGGACGTTCGTGCTGGTGTTTGTGGTCGCATGTTTGATAAATAAATCAAAGCCACAACAGAAAATGGATTTTATGCGGTACTTGGACAAAGAAGCCACACCTGTCGTTCGTTCGGCCGGCCGACATGTGCAACGTGTCCTGTTTATGCATGCGATTACTGGGCATGCAAATAATTACACGATGGCTAGTGCTACAAACGCCTGCAGTTGAGTGGGACAAAAACAAAGGCGGTTATGGTGCAAAATCATGAAAATGTTGAACATGTTTTGTGGCGTGTGTTAAGGATTAAGATGAATTTTGTGCATGAGTAGCTACCCACTGACATAGCCTATTCCAGCAACTACCTTAACAAAATTTAAACTTGAAGCAAAAAAAAACATTGCATACTTTTTGGAGCAGACTGCACTTAATGAAAGCATACGTTACACAAAACACGTCAACCAAACGTACTTTTATGTAGATCAACAATTTTCAAGCACACTTTAAGGCTGTAGTGAATACTTCTGTTAAATGTTGCCTATTTTAATTTAAAAGCATACATTTAGGAGGCTATAGAAAATTATGATTAAATGTTGCCTATTTTTAGAAAAAACCTCTTGCCTTTCTAAGCCTAGGGGAGAATTATTCTATTCCAGTCCATTGTAATTCTTTCTATTTGACTTTCTTTTTGTTTCTATTTTCCCCAGTATTCATCTTAGCCGCATTTCTCGGAAACTCTTCTGTGTGATCTGTTTTTTTTCATTCTTCTTCTCCTCTTTGCCGCCCTTCATAATTTCATTATTTTTTCATTAGGTTCTTTGTTGTTCTTTCTCAACTCTGTGAGTGTTTTTTTTTCTACCCTCGCAAAACTCGCAACTGAGTTTTATTCAGTTGCCATTTACTGGGTTGTCGTTTTTTTATTTAACAACTCAGCATTTTTAATTTGATTTTAATATTTTAATTACCTCAATTTCACCTGAATGCGCTTCATTACTATGGACGCAAATTGGGTTTTTTGCTTCATGTTTCCGCTGTTTTTCGCTTTATCTGTGAAGGTCGTTTTTTTCATCTGTTTTTATCTATGGTCATCGGCACAGTGGGTTGGTTAAGCAGCAAGAAGAACATAATTTATTGCAAAACATATTTCCAGGATATCCAAAAAAAATTGAAACATTATAAATTAAGGCATACTTTTAGGGTAAAAATTAGGATACTACACTGTAAAATATTCATTTTAGCGCTTACGTCTTTTCGCGTTGGGTATTGTATTAAACAAAAAAGTGTAGCATAAAATCGGGGTGCTTTTTTAGAACGCTAGACGAAAAGACGTTACTCTCGTTACTCTACCAATGGTGAGCCAACTATTAGCCTCATATTAAAAAAATACAAGGACCCACAAAATGTATCTGTGGAGATGTAATATTCACAATCAAAGCACTTTTTCTAATACAAAAAGGTCTCAGACTGCTTTTATGCTGAGCACTAGATAAAGAGACTTCTTTAACTCCGTTACTCAAGCTAATTAAAAAAGCAGCGGTAGTAATCGTGGAATACGATGATTCGCCCAGACTGAGAAAATATCCCACAGAAAACACATTTTTTGCAGGTAAAATATTAAGATGCTGTCAACGTTTTCCCAAAAAGTGTGGCATACTTTCAGGCTTTTTATAATAAGAAAAGGTATGGAATATCTTTAAGGCGCTAATTTTTCAAAGACTTCTGAATCTAAATCAAAAATTAAAATGTCCCAGCAATTACATAATGACACTAAAATGTTTCAAAACTTTAAAGGTTTTATGCCCGGCCTTTAACCTTAGTTAACTCTTTTAGCTATGGGAAGGCATAATCTATGGTATTAAGACTTTAAGCCTCACTGTGTCTGCCAGTGATCAAAATTTGTTTAGAAAATATCTTACAGAAATATTTCTTCTGTAGTAAATTAACAATGTCCAAGCAATAATATAGGGTGATCCATCTAAAGGTATTTTTTCAGAACAAAAAAAATATAAAAATTCAAATCAAGTGTTGAATCTTTATTGGTAATTTGAAAGGACATTTATAGCATTTATTTTTTGAAAATAATTACCTTTAAATGTTGGCCGCAGCAAACAGTAAAAAAAATTTAAATGCTTTCATGTACAGCCTTTACCCTGGGTTAAAGTCTTTCAACTATGGGTGATGGTGTTAGCATTTTGTTAAAAGGTTATCTTACAGAAATATTTTTTCTTTACTTGGTTTAATAAGTGGTTATTCGAATAATAATCTACAGAACATTCATTAAGTCAGCGCTGAACAAATATAAAGGTTCTGAACACTTTCTTTAAAATGTGTAGCATACTTTTGGGCTGCGTTTATTCAGAAAACTACTGCACATTATAAGGCGTTAGTTTTTCAAACAACTTTTTAAACCAAAGCGTTTATTAATTGTCATAGAAAGTTGTCTATTTTTTCTATGAAAATAGAAAACTTTTGTTTTGGTCTGTCTGAGATAAAATTTTCATAGAAAAATTTTCTCTTAGTCTGACTAATATAAAATTTCCATAGAAAGTTTTTCTCTCAGTCTGTCTGAGATAAAATTCTCATAGAAAATTTTCTGTCAGTCTGCCTGAGATAAAATTTTCATAGAAAACTTTTCTCTCGTCTGTCTAAGATAAATTTTTCATAGAAAAGTTTTCTCTCTTCTGCCTGAGATAAAATTTTATATAGAAAATTGTTGTCTCAGTCTGTCTGAGATAAAATTTTCATAGAAAATTTTTGTCTCAGTCTGTCTGAGATAAAATTTTCATAGACAATTTTTGTCTCAGTCTGTCTGAGATAAAATTTTCATAGAAAATTGTTGTCTCAGTCTGTCTGAGATAGAAAATTTTTTTCATAGAAAATTTTTGTCTCTGTCTGAGATAAAATTTTCATAGAAAACTTTTGTCTCAGTCTGTCGGAGATCATATTTTCATAGAAATGACAAGCAAATTTTCTATCTCTGTCTAAGATAAAATTTTTAAAGACAATTTTTGTCTCAGACTGTCTGTAACATTTCACTACCATATTTCCATATTTCATGTCACTATGCCTTGCTGCCATTGTTTTCATATCCTGTGCTGTATCAATTTTTTAATCATTTATCCATTAAGCAATTTATGTACTTTTTGTTTTATGCGAAAAAATTTATTCAAAGTTTTATTACTTTAATAATACAAACCACATACCGCATATAATCGTTTTGTACCACATTATAGAGTATTTTGTAAATGCTGGATTAAATTCGAAAAAAATTAATAAATAAATGCAGAATCATTGTTAAGCATCACAAAAGAAACACAAACTGCAATAATTAATTTCGATTAAAAAATTATTTTCCAATAGAACGCACACTTTTCTTGGGCTCGAGCACAACCCCAAAATAATCCACCTCGAAATCAATATAAAGAATTTCTTATTCTAATGAAATATTCAGTGCTAACCTTGGGGTAGCTGCCTTGAATCACCCTCACTTCTTTACATTTCTTTGAATCTTTTCTGTGAACACCTTTCACTTGCAATCATTCTAAAGTCCTTATGTTTTGGCAATGCGACCGCATGAGGACCACTCACCAATCATAAAGTTTCTGTCCAAAAACGAGTAAATGTTCTGTCACTATCGGTGACAAGACGTTTCGACCATTGGTCGATGTGACAGGTGTTGTTAATCTCTGGCGCAGTACTTGAATTTAAATATCGTCTAGACGTTGAATGTCCATTGTCAATTCCCCTGTCGGTCACGCTGACTTGTGTCAGAGAACTCACTAGCTGCCAGTGCCTCTCAAGTCCAAGTTTTATTGCCCGGATGGCAGCGGCCATTCGTTTGGGGAAAACAAAGGTTAAATTGTAAAATAAGCGATTTGTATTCAAACCAAAAAAAAAGAAACAAAGAAAGAAAACCAATTGAAAACCGTCCAATTTTAATGTGATGACCCTTTCCGAACGCAAACACACACAAACGTACAGAGGCAACCTTACATGACAGGCTTGGGTCCCTAAAGAGTCGTCATCTTTGTGGTTTGGCCATAAGAAATTCTGGCCATAACAAAGTTCAATTTTATGGAAAAATTGTTAAAAGAGCAAAAAACACAAGTTTTATTTTCTAACAGATCTTTAGGGGGGCAAGTGCGAAAAAACGGGAACTGAAAGAAACACACACGGGGAGTAGATGGGAATTTCAAGATGGAAGCAGTTATTGGGATAGATAACGAAAATTATGTGAATGTAAATTTTATGATAGATGCTAATATTGAGAAAGATGTTGAAATAGATGAGATATCCAAAGAAAAAATCTACCCCTTTCGATGGTCCTTCGCCTCCTTATTCCACTAATTACGCATTGAAATACCCTTTTATAACAATTAGGCTTGCCAGATTGTCAAGTTTGTAGATACCTAAAAATTGCATTCATATATTCCACCAATTTCTTTCCTGGTGGTTCCTTAAGGTAAATACTTTACACTTTTTTTTATTTTTATGGAGGATGCATCTTTTTTGCTAACATTTTTCGCTCCGTTTGATCCTGTAGGTAAATGCTGCAGACCCTGCTCTATTGCATTGTTCCCAACAGGCCTTTAGAGGATGCTTCTTTTTAATGAGTTGGGTACAGCTTATTTTGATTTGGCACTCAGCGACTTGAACAGGGATTAAACCGGCTCAAGACCTCTTGCTTCTATATTTAAATAGAAGACAAGTTTTAAACAAAATGGCAAAGTGACATTGATTTTCGTGACTTCTTTAACATGGGGCATCTGTAGGTCCCTGCCATAAGTTTTTTGTATGTCCCCCCTACCGCTCTACGCTGCTAGTTTTGGTCTCACAGATTATCGTAGTAGGCGCTTTTTGCCCTGCCTCTTTCCGAATTCCCACAACATTCCAGTAAGGAACAACTCATAGACGTTTACTATTCTCCGAGGTACCTTTAGCCCTTAAAGGGAAACTTTTTTCCTCCTGGGCCGGTTACGCCCATTAACAATCCCAAACAGCTTATGACTAAATGCCATCATCATGCTAAATTTCAGGATGATAGATTGATCCATTTGACCGCTATCTTGCTTACAACTGACACACGGACTGACTGGCATAGCTTGATCGTCTTAACATTTAATGCCGATCAAGAATATACTTTTTATGCGAGGGCGGCTCGGAAAGTTCTTAGCCTATCAATTAAAGAGAATAGCTAGTTTTTCAAAAATATTTTTATTTTTCAATATAATCTCCTGAAACTTCAATACACTTAGTCCAACGCTTATCTAGCAATTCTATCCTTGATTAAAATAGTTTTCCTCAAGGTCTTCAAAATAGTGGTTTACAACTGTAATTGCATCTTCATTTGAGGTAAAACGCTTGCCAGCAAGGAATTTTTTTAGATTTGGGAACAGGTAAAAGTCAATGGGAGCTAAATCAGGAGAATAAGGTGGGTGGTCAAGCAACTCGTACTTTAATTTGTTGATTTTAGCCATTGTTAAAACACTCTTGTGTGCTGGTGCGTTGTCTTGATGATGTGATGTAAGTCAGGACTTTTTTCTCGAATTTGTACATTTAATTGATCTAAAAGGTTGCAATATTACTCTGAATTTATTGTTTTACCCTTTTGCAGATAGTAAATCAATAAAATACCTTTGAAGTCCCAAAAACCCGTTGCCATAACCTAACCAGCCGATTGAATTGTTTTTGCCTTCTTTAGGGCACTACCTCCAGCTTCAGTCCATTGTTTGGATTGTTCTTTTGTCTCTGTCACTTTTTAAACTTAGTGCATATTTGCATTTGTAAGAGAATTCCAGTTTTTCTATGCCAATTTGCGAAAGGATCTATTTTTCGACCCCTATGGAACCTTAAACCAATGGGTACATACCTTTAGTATTGTATATGAGGGGGTATATTGTTGGGTCCTTAGAGCCGGTCCGTATATCCGGACCTAAAAGTTAAACAAAAATTAATGGATATTTACATGAATAAGAGAATTCTAGTGTTTCTAAGTACCCATATGCCGACATTTGAAAGGATCTATTTTCTAATCTCTAGGGATGAATGGGTATGGAATACCTTAACTAAAGTCGAATCCCAAAAAGTCAGGTTCGTGGAGAAATCTAATGGTTTGTTTATACTCTTATGTCCATAGTTAAAGGGGCTGATTTTATGGAACCCTTGGTCCCATTCGGGCCGGATTTGTGAGAAAATTTGCGCTGTTTCAGTATACTTAAAAGTCCCTGAACAGTAGGAGATGGTTTTTGGGGCGTGGTTAAGGCGATGACCACGCTCATTTATGGAACTTTTATTGCAACGGTTTGCAAGCGAAGCTAATGTTTGCAAGTTAAACAGTGAAAGGAAAAAGAAGTCATTTAAATTTGTCTCCAGCCTTGGCTGGCTAGACATCCTTTGACCTTCTCGATCCCACAACAGCCTGTTATATGCACTAGATCGACCCGAAGGAGGAATTCTTCTGATGCTACAACAATAACAACAACAAAAATTTGGTCAGACTTCTTTCTTAGTCCCCCAAAGGGGATCTCTTTACCCTTTTTGTCCGATGTCGTCCATTCTCAATAACAACCGATCTACGTTTTTAAGACTTATATTTGGTTAGTTAGAAGAACTAAAGCTCTTTTCTTGCACTGAATCAACAAGCGGACATCGCTAGATCGTTTTAGTATTTTAGGATAATTAATAATATAAAAACAAGGTGAAGCTAAATTAACCACCCTAACAGAAGTTGTTTTTAATTTTCCAAATGGTGTCGTACGGCAATCATATTTTTTATTTGTGAACTAGACAGCTGGATATAACAAAGAGACAAGCAATGCTGCAATGATTAGATATTTTTGCATGAGCTTTGACATCGATTTCCTAATCGTGTCGCGTCAACTGAGCCTACATTCCGGCGCATAGCTGCTCGACTCGACGGGACTGGAACCACACCAGACCTGGTATGGTGTGGCCGCCACCAGACTGGTCGTTAGGGCGAGAATTTCGCGACTGTGGCTGCCGATGTCGCTGAGAACGATGAAACATTGACGAGAACAAATACTACAACCCGATCCTCTATTTAATCGTACTGTTGAAGTTGACGCGTGCCTTTAACAGTGGGTGACCAGTCCCGCGATGTATGGCTGGCAAACTGGTAGTAGCTCGGCTACGAAGTCTGACCGGAGACTAAAGTCTGGTACCACGGGTAGTCAGGAGCCCCCAGAACTGTTGTTCTGGCTTGACTAGTTCGTGCGGCCCTTCGGGGAGTATCGTGGTGGCTGTAGTTTAAACCCAAATGCGGGGAGAGTTTCGGCTCGGTGTGGAGTTGCATTGCAACCGGGTGCTGTGACCCATAGAACAGCAGAGGTTTAGATAGTCCTCGACCCCTAACCAAGAGGGAAGCCATGACCCATGACCGTTATGCTTCGAATTGGTACCGGCGGAATCAATCCAATGGGGCGTTGGCCGTCGCATTGTTACGGCCCCAGTGTGATGGCACACCGTGGTTCAGGCCATCGTGGCGAAAATCACGTAAAACTCGACGACTCTGTACATTAGTAAATGCATGTTGACCGTCAGTCTCGTATGAATAACTGTCAAGCCATATTCGATCTGAACATCGAATAGCAGAATTTGGTTTCAAAAAATCATCATGAGCGTTGGTGAGAATTGCCACTAATCATACCAGACTTCTATCTTTGGGGCCTCTTTAACTCGCAAACCTTAAGGAATATTTTCGACTGTAATGTGAACAGTTATCACCGGAAATCTTTGGGAAAGTCATGGAAAACGCGATAAAACAGCCGCTGCTATCTCTTTTACTTAGGAGAAAAAACTGTAAAGGTCTAAAATTAAAATTTCTTGACTTTACAACAAAAATTTTTTCTATTTTTTAATTCGTAAAAAAGTTATTGAAAATCAAAATTAGATAAATAATTTTGCGCCACCCTGTATGTATAATTTATAGTACAATAATCTTATATATACAATTCATCCTATGAAGGAGAGTATAAAACAATTGTTGTGATTGTTTTTTATTGTGTTTTTAGACATTCGGGTGGACAATTTGTGCGGGCCTTCTTAGGGGTTTCCCAATAGGGACATGACAATTTCATATCTTTATGTCAACGCACCCTCAAACATTTTTAATGAACTTTCAGTGTCAAAACGTAAGACTAAGTCAACATTTTCATCAAGGTAAAGTTCACTTACGAGCAACGTTTGGAAGTCACACTAACTCCAATTTGTCGGCCCACCCGACAAGCTGTGCGTGCTATAGTTGATAAATTTGGATTCAAATTTTCACTTTTGGATGTTCCGGCGCCAAAGAGACGACGTACCGCACGAAGCGTCGAAAATGTCGCAGCCGTAAGTGTACCCGTGCAAAATAAGTCATATCAGTCGATTCCACGTTGTTCTCAGGAACTGGGCATCTCTTAAACCACACTCTGGCGTATTTTGCAAAAAGATCTTGGCCATCATCCTTATATAGTCAAACTGACTCAAGAACTAAAAGCACTTGATCATTTGAAACGCCGAACCTCCTCCGATTGGGCTCTGGCAAAATTTCACGAAAATCCAGAATTTCATTGAAAAATCTTCAGCGATAAAGCTCATTTCTGGCTGAGTGGTCATTGGTCAATGCCAACAACTTTAGACGAGCTTAGAGACAACATCTAATGCGAAATTGCCAACGTTCTGGTCGAAATGTATGCAAGAGTGGTGGGAAATTGCGTCCAAAGAATCGATCGCTTTACACGGGCTCGTGGTGGTCATATGACCGAAATCGAATTTCATTCTTTAAATATAACAATTGCACTACACCTGAATAAATTTGAACTCTATATTTTATATATTCTGTGTATTGTTAATATATAAAATTGGTATTTCCTTAATGGAAAACCCTTTATAAGACTTTTCAATAGTAGGCCTTGCTCTCCTATGTAAGTCTGTGTTAATTTAGAACGAGAATAGAATAAGAGTATTATGGTGTTTCCCAACCAGGCCTCTAGAAAGCCTTCCACAGACATTCTTTCGGCTGGGAATCCATAGTCCGTCTCTTTAGTTCTCCCCAATTAAAGTGACCCGAAAACTCTTAATGTTGCCTAGTCTGGCAGACCATTTTGTTGTGGGCCTCCTGGCGGCGTTCCAACAGTAGGGAGCGGCAAGACCTTGCTCTTCAACCTTTCCCCATTTACATTTAAATTAATAGTAAAATGCAGCAAACATGTCCTGGAGGTTTCTTATATGGCCTCTTGCAAAGCCTTGGGGAGAATTTTCCTTTGCGGCTGGAAAATCGCAGTCCCCCTTTTCCCTTTCAACACATTGGGAGTCATTTAAATACTCTTTACCTTGAGCGTTTCTAATGATTTCGCCCTTAAATAAAATAACTCGCTGGCAGAACTTTGTTCAATTTATACTCGTGTTGCTAATATTTCTTCATGCAACTTTTATGCTGGACTTGAAGGAGAGAAATTTGAAACTTTGCCCACGCCATCTAGCGTAGACTAATTTAATTATAAATTGATATGACTTTCAAGTATAATCAACGAAGTGCATCCACCAGGATAATAACACAAATTTAATCGCCAGCACTGAGTTCGCAGAACTCTTGAATATTTGAAAAGGATTTTCAATAATTTCATAGAACAAATTGTGAAAAGCTCATTAGAAGGCTAAGATGAATGCGTAGATGTTCAGCCCGCTCAGGGCCATCTTAGTAACTAGAAATGCAAACGTTCGGCTTTACCACCAAGTTGAGGTGGCCTTTTTCGGAATATTTGGGCAACTTTTCTATGAATTTAGATAATTGTGTTCTCATTTTGGGTCTGGTTAAATTTCAAGGGTTAAACTTTTGTTATAAAATCCATTTTGTTCGAGAGTAGTTTTTGAGCCAGAAACACGAGTTATTAAAAATTCTCGTATTTATTTATTTTACGCAGAAGTTTTTGTGTGTTGCCTAGCTTTTAATTGCTTTGGAAATGGGATTTTTCTATTTGTTTTTGTCCGGTTCCTTGTTTTTCGGTCCATGTTGATTTGGGAGTTTCTTTTTTTAGTTTTTGGTGTAGTGAATAAATATGCATCCCCTATGGTAGGTGAGCAGGCAAGTGATGGATATGTTTTCTAAAATTCATATGCAAATGGGATGGTTAAACACAAGGGGGGTTGCATTGGCACACACGAGCGGTCAAATGTTAAAAAAAAACTTCTGAAATTACAGAAATTCAAGGTATTGGTCCCCTTACCTAAAATAAACTATAAGATATAAAAATGTATTAACAGTTTATTCTTTTTTGTTAAAAAAATGTCTGATGCTTCTCAGTGAAACATTCTAGAGAAAATATTAAACTTAATATCTCTATACTCTCTGAAACTTTCGTATACTAATTGAATATTTATTTCCCCCCTCCCCTCCCGGAAATTGATGACTGAATTTGATGGCATTTTTTTTTATCTCTTACTCCCTAAAATGCGTTTCTTCGACGTCAATCGAAAACATTCGTTTTCCTCTTGGCAAATGGGACTAATTTATCACAGAACAAATGAAAGAGTCTAAAAGAGATGAAGTTGATTTTTCATCCTCATCCTCAATGGTTGGATGGCTCTAAGAGTACGAGTACTATGCAAACTCAACAAAAAAAAAGAAAAAACCAAAGGCACGAAAACTCTCGAACTTTTTTGCAAAATCAAGAAAGCGAAATAGAGTTAAGTGGACAATTTTGGTTAAATTCATCGGCAATCAAAGAATTGATTGTGTTGAGAGTTCAAAGAGGGCGAATGAAAAAAGCACACTAACTTTCAAACTCACAAAAAAAATTACTGAGAGTAAAAATTTACTAACAGTAGAAGAAAACCTAGCTTCCAGTAAGATTTTGTTGAAAGTAAGATTTTGTTAATTCTAATAGAAAAATTTATTTACTTAAATATTTTTAGAAAAATTTACACACTGTAAATTTTTATAGAAAAATTTTTAGAAAAACTTTACTCACTATAAATTTTTATAGAAAACTTTACTCACTGTATATTTTTATAGAAAACTTTACTCACTGTAAATTTTTATAGAAAAATTTACTCAGAGTAAATTTTTTTATGAAAAATTTACTCACAGTAATTTTTTTTAGAGAAATTTGCTCACAGTAAATTTTTATAGAAAAATTTACTCACTGTAAATTTTTATAGAAAAATTCACTCACTGTAAATTTTTATAGAAAAATTTACTCGCTGTAAATTTTTATAGAAAAATTTACTCGCTGTAAATTTTTATAGAAAAATTTACTCACAGTCAATTTTTATAGAAAAATTTACTCGCAGTAAATTTTTATAGAAAAATTTACTCAAAGTAAATTTTTATAGAAAAATTCACTCACTGTAAATTTTTATAGAAAAATTCACTCACTGTAAATTTTTATAGAAAAATTTACTCACAGTCAATTTTTATAGAAAAATTTACTCACAGTCAATTTTTATAGAAAAAATTACAAACAGTCAATTTTTATGGAAAAATTTGCTCACAGTCAATTTTTATAGAAAAATTTACTCACAGACAATTTTTATAGAAAAATTTACTGACAGTAAATTTTTATAGAAAAATTTACTGACAGTAAATTTTTATAGAAAAATTTACTGACAGTAAATTTTTATAGAAAAATTTACCCACAGTAAAATTTTGTAGAAAAATTTACTCACAGTAAATTTTTATAAAAAAATTTACTCAAAGTAAATTTTTATAGAAAAATTTACTCACAGTAAATTTTTGTAGAAAAATTTACTCAAAGTAAATTTTTATAGAAAAATTAACTCGCAGTAAATTTTTATAGAAAAATTTACACGCAGTAAATTTTTATAGAAAAATTTACTCACAGTCAATTTTTATAGAAAAATTTACTCACAGTCAATTTTTATAGAAAAATTTACTCACAGTCAATTTTTATAGAAAAATTTACTCAGTCAATTTTTATAGAAAAATTTACTCACAGTCAATTTTTATAGAAAAATTTACTCACAGTCAATTTTTATAGAAAAATTTACTCACAGTCAATTTTTATAGAAAAATTTACTCACAGTCAATTTTTATAGAAAAATTTACTCACAGTCAATTTTTATAGAAAAATTTACTCACAGTCAATTTTTATAGAAAAATTTACTCACAGTCAATTTTTATAGAAAAATTTACTTACCAGTCAATTTTTATAGAAAAATTTACTCACAGTAAATTTTTATAGGAAAATTTACTCACAGTAAATTTATATAGAAAAATTTACTCACTGTTAATTTTTATAGAAAAATTTACTCACTGTTAATTTTTATAGAAAAATTTACTCACAGTCAATTTTTATAGAAAAATTTACTCACAGTCAATTTTTATAGAAAAATTTACTCACAGTCAATTTTTATAGAAAAATTTACTCACAGTAAATTTTTATAGAAAAATTTACTCACAGTCAATTTGTATAGAAAAATTTCCTCACAGTCAATTTGTATAGAAAAATTTACTCACAGTAAATTTTTATAGAAAAATTTACTCACAGTAAATTTTTATAGAAAAATTTACTCACAGTAAATTTTTATAGAAAAATTTACTCACAGTAAATTTTTATAGAAAAATTTACTCACAGTCAATTTTTATAGAAAAATTTATTCACAGTCAAATTTTATAGAAAAATTTACTCATAGTCAATTTTTATAGAAAAATTTACTTACTGTAAATTTTTAGAAACATTTACTCACAGTCATTTTTTATAGAAAATATTACTGGGAATAAATTTTTATAAAAAAATGTACTCACTGTAAAGTTTTATGGAAAAATTTACTCGCTGTAAATTTTTTATATTTTAAGTTTTTACTCATAAATTAATTGTTTATTAGTATGATATGAAAAGTATTATTTAATCCAAGTCTTTCATTTTCATTTGAAATTATCTTCTGCATTGATCTTTCTTTCTACCGGCGATACCCTAAATGTTCGGATAATATTCTATCACAAATCGTCAATTTCAATATTTCTATGCGAATTTTTTTCATTGACTAAAATTATCTTCAACATTATTTTGCGTTAAGCTATTTTTAACCATAAAATAAATTGAACATCGAAACCGAAGCACCAAGATTGGGGACAGATATAGGAACATGCATTTTTGTTGCACCCCAAAGAGGATTAACAACCACCTCAAAAATTGTTTGCTGGTACGAGGAAAAGCATGCGATGCCAGTGTAAAAGACGGACGTTACCGTGCTGCGATGTGGCTTGCAATGGTGTGGCGTGCATTGGGTGTGAAAATGGATTAAAACGAAATATGTGCAATTCTTTTATCTGCATCGTCGTTTCATCTTTTTTTTCTTGCTTCCTCGGGGAAATCACTCGATTAAGGCTACGATGCCTGGGACTTATTAAAAGATTAAGTTGCCGCGCGCAGCAGGGTAAAATGTAAAGTAAAAAGTTTTCCTTTAAGTTTTAAATTCGCTGTTAATCCCATAACATGTTGCAATATTGGCATTGCCTTTCACATGCTTGATATGGACTAGGTCGATGCATTCGTTTGTTTCTGCATTGCCATTTGCTTTTGGAGGTGAAAAACAACGACAGAATTGTTTTCTGCCGAACCTTTTAACAACATAGTTGTTTAAAATTCCCTTTGCAACGCAAGCAGAGCACCCTACGCTGTAATATTGGTAAAATGCATGATGGGGATGTTTGTAATATTTAAGTATACCAAAAAAAAATGTTTTGGTGCAAATTTTGTCAACATTGGAAATTTGTGAGAAAAATTTATTAAACATTTTACTCACTGTGAACTGTTATAAAAAAAAGTTACATTTGTATAAATAAATTTACTCTCGAATTATAAAAAAAGAAAAATTTACTGATGGTAAATTTGTACAGAAAAATTGACTAAAATTCTTATATATATGTGACGCGCAAAATAGTAAGGGACCTAAGGTTAAAAACCAGTTTTGTTCAGGAGAGCCATTTTAAAGATTATGTCCCATTCTATTTGCGCTTAGCATCGTTGACTTCACTTTCATAAAACCCGCATGTCTCTGGGAGGCAACACTTTTGGGGCATGGGATCGGTTTCATTCGATGCTCAGATGTTGTCCACATAAAAAAAAATGAAAAGTTTTGTTCAGGAGAGCCATTTTAAAGATAAGGTACCTTTCTATGTGCGCTTAGAATCGTCGACTTCACTTTTATAAAACGCGCATATCTCTGGGAGGGAACACTTTTGGGGCATGGGATCGGTCTCATTCGATGCTCAGATGTTGTCCACACCAAAAAAAGAAAATAAATGTAAATTGATTTTTTTACCCTTAGGTCCCTTTCTCTATGCGCTGTCACATATTCACATTTATAGAAAAATATCTTCAAATATTTATTTAAAAATGTACTCAACTATTCACAGAGAAAATTTACTCACAATTATTTTAGAAAAATTTACTCACAGTCAATTTTTATAGAAAAATTTACTCACAGTCAATTTTTATAGAAAAATTTACTCACAGTTAGTTTTTACAGAAAAATTTACTCAGTCAATTTTTATAGAAAAATTTATTCACACTCAATTTTTATAGAAAAATTTACTCACAGTAGATTTTTATAGAAAAATTTACTCACACTCAATTTTTATAGAAAAATATGCTCACAGTCAATTTTTATAGAAAAATTTACTCACAGTCAATTTTTATAGAAAAATTTACTCAGTCAATTTTTATAGAAAAATTTACTCAGTCAATTTTTATAGAAAAATTTACTCAGTCAATTTTTATAGAAAAATTTACTCACAGTCAATTTTTATAGAAAAATTTACTCACAGTCAATTTTTATAGAAAAATTTACTCACAGTCAATTTTTATAGAAAAATTTACTCACAGTCAATTTTTATAGAAAAATTTACTCACAGTCAATTTTTATAGAAAAATTTACTCACAGTCAATTTTTATAGAAAAATTTACTCACAGTCAATTTTTATAGAAAAATTTACTCACAGTCAATTTTTATAGAAAAATTTACTCACAGTCAATTTTTATAGAAAAATTTACTCACAGTCAATTTTTATAGAAAAATTTACTCACAGTCAATTTTTATAGAAAAATTTACTCACAGTCAATTTTTATAGAAAAATTTACTCACAGTCAATTCTTATAGAAAAATTTACTCACAATAAAATTGTAATAGAAAAGTTTACTTATTAGAATAAAATTGTTATAGAAAAGTTAACTTGTATAGAAAAATGTACTTTATGCAAAAATTTTCTTACAGTGAATCTTTTTAGAAATACCGGGTGTCCGTCGGAAAGGTATACTACTTTGTTTGTTTTATAATTTTTGATTAAATGAAAGAATATGGATCATATATTGATAAATGTTTTATTTAATGTCGACAATTATGTATGGAATACAATACCAGATAAATTTCCGCCTCTGTTAGCCTCACAAATGCGAGCCATTTTGAGCATATTTTTCATTACATTCTCACACATTTCACGCGGTATTTCATTAATTTCATCTCGAATTTTTTGTTTGAGTTGCTCAAGCGTTTCTGGTTTATTTTCAGAAACCTTGCTTTCATTTTTATAGAAGTTAGGTCCAATGATTCCTCCTGACAAAACTGCACACCAGACTGTCACTTTTAAAGGATGCAAAGGTGACTGATTTTTGAAAATCGGGGTTGCCATGACCGAGCTGTAACTCCCTATTGGCATATGTACGGCAGCGTAAAAGGTCATGTGGAAGAAGCTCCTGTGTCAACTGAATCTTAAATGGAAGCAAAAGCAAATCCTTGTGATAAATTGTGGCCAAAGTTGTTCTTTAAAGACCAAGCTCCTGAGCACTGCGTCGAATTGAGGTTGATGGATTGTTTTGAAGACTTTCTTGAGCAGCAGTAATGTTTTTAGCTCATCTTTCAGCACAATGTGGACCATGCTTTTGCCTATCAGCTACAGACCCTCTTTCTTCAAAAGCATTCACAACACGATAAATAGTGCGTTTTGTAGACACGTTGTTTCTCCCAAAAATTTCACGTAACTTTCTCATTGTCACAGTAATCGATGATTAATTTTGATGAAATGTTTTTACGATTAAAACACGTTGGTTTATCGAATATTTTTCCATAATAAATTTGCGACGTCTCTACTTCACGACTGCCAAATATGAACTGTCAAGAGCCACGTTAACCAAAATGGCGGCAAAACAAAGTAGAATATTTTTCCGGCTAAATACTTTCGTCAATTAGACTGCCGTCAGATTATTGCTTCTAGTATTGGCTAATATCGCTAGAAGGCCGTTTGTCTGAATTAATTTTTAGAATATTGAATTCCCCACCTGCAATGCCAAATTTGGTCGAAATTGCGCTAGAGCGGACATAATTGCGTCCATAGAGGAGAACGGGAAATACTTTTGTCAATCAGACTACTGCTGATTAAAAGAGTTTTTATAGAGAAATTTTCTCAATCAACTTTTTTCTGATTCTCTTAAGTATAAAGCGTTTTTCCATTGTCTGTGTTGCTCACTTCTAGTCTACTAGCTTTGACATTTTTTCAATTACTTAAATTGTATCCTAGCTAGTCTCCGGCATTTTATTTTCATTTCTTTCTCAAAATCCTTTGTGCTCTTTTTGTTGTTCTAATCCATGCACGAGCTTTATTCGTTTGATTTTTTTTTTGGCTAACATTTCTGATGTTCTTGATTCCACTCGTATTCGTTTTCAATTGAGCGTTATTGATTGGCGTTTTCGTATGTTTTTTTGCGAGCTTCATCAGAAAATATGAAAGGTGCTGGTATTAAATTGATTCGTGAGAATTTTAGCAGAGCAGCAGAGTTAAAAAGTTCTATTGACAAAGCGTTGGGTTTATTTTTTATTTCAAACCCTTTCTCGTTGTTCATTTTTGAGCTATTTAAATATTCTCTCTTAAATATTTCTTCTTTTAGGTTTAAAATTACAGTCCCAAAGGATTAGTTGTATAATTGAAAAAAAGCATCAACGAAAGTGTTCGCTTTTCTATTCGGATTTTTAAAGAATTTTTCTGTTTGAAACTATTTTTTTTTTGTGTTCGCTCATAAAAACATTTAGACCGTAAATTTTTTTGCTGGAACTTAGTCCATTCCCCTTCTATACCATACGCATGCACGAATGACGTGGACACTGAACGTAGTCTTCAATTCATTCATCTGCTTTAGTCATGGACAGTGTAATTCACTTCAGTGACGTCATATCATTGGTCGGTTCTACAGGCATCTGAGCAAAACCCAATAATAATAAATCATTTATAAATAAATCACAAAAATTGGTTGTTTTTTATGAGTTCAAAGTGAACGACTAAGAAATAATCGCATTACAATGTGGGAAGAAAGATACTCATGGCAAGTTCAGCTGAATGCCGGAAGATACATTTCTAGAAATGCTTTAGTAGGAAATATGACAAGACAGAGAATACGCTTCTTTTTCAATATCTAAGAAAACGTTTTTATATGATATGAGCGCAGAGCCGGTATTAAAGTTTTTCTATTGCTGAGTATTAGCAAAAATGTTTGTGTATTATGTTGTAGCTGTAATATAAAAATATTTTTAATAGAAAATTGTTCATAAGCGTCTGAGCAGGAATTTTTCTACACAAATAGTTGCTTCGAATCTGACAAACAAAATGTCATTGGGAAGATGTTGCTTACCTATACAAAATGTTTAATAGGAGCATATATTTTTTATAACAAAGTTTTGATAGAAGCAAATTTTGATAGAAACAATAGAAAGTAGCAGCTGACCAAAATCTTGTCTATAAAAAATTGTCCATGCATAAAGTCTGTAAAACGTGCTGAAAAATGTGTCCAAAAACAGTCTATTGAAATTTTCTTCAAAAAATGGATGAGACCAATGACTAGGCAATTACTCTAGAATATGTTGTGCTGAAATTGGATAAGGGTCCATAGTACCGACCACTGAACCCTGAAATTAAATAGACAATATCTCATATCTCACAGTCTATTGAAATTTTCTTCAAAAAAATTTCTATGGAAATTTTCTCCAAAAAATGTTCTATGCAAATTTTCTACCAAAAACTTACTGTACAAATTTTCTCCGAAAAACGTTCTATGAAATTTTTTTCCCAAAATTTTTCCAACAAAATTTCATCGGAAAACTTTTCCAAAGAATATTTCCTCTTCAAACTTCCTTTAGAAATTTTCCCAGAATTTTCTGTGGGCATTTTCTCCGAAAAACGTTCTATTAAAATTTTCTCCGAAAAATTTTCTAGACAATTTTCTCCGATAGTTTCTAAAATTTCCTCGTCAAACATTCTAAGGAAAATATTTCCAAAAAACCTTCTATAGAAATTTTCTTCATTTCCTTTTTAAACTTTTTTTGGCAATTTTCTCCGAACAACTTTCTATAGAAATTTTCTCCGAAAAACTTTCTTGGAAAAACTTTCTATGGAAATTTTCTCCGTAAAAATTTCTAGGTAATTTTCTAAAATTTCCTTGTCAAACTTTCTTTGGGAATTTTCTCCGAAAAACTTTCTATGGAAATTTTCTCCGAAAATTTTTTATGGATTTTTTTTTTTGAAAAACTTTTTCTAAAAATATACTCTGAAAAACTTTCTAGGGAAACTTTCTAGGGACTCTAAAATTTCCTCTTCAAACGTTCTATTGGAATTTTCTCCGAAAAACTTTATATGAAAAGTTTTTCCGAAAATTTTTCTAAGGACATATTCATTAAATTCTGTAGAAATTGTTGTCCGAAAACAAATCTATAAAATTATTTTTCTATAAAAAATTGTTTTCCGAATTATATCTATAACAGTTTTGCAAAAAATTTTCTGTAAAAAAGGTGTCTAAAAATATTTATAAAAGTTGTCTAAGAATTTTTCTTATGTGATTCTTTGCCATAAAATTGTCATCTTTCTTAATGGGATTGTGGGTAAGTTAAGTAAGTAAAAAATAGAAAAAATGTCCTATAGAAATATTTCTATAAACAATTTTTGACCAAAATATTTTTTAACCAAAAATTAGAGTCAAAGTTTTTGTCCGGAAATATGTTTGCATGAAATTAACTCAGAATAAGGTTTCCTAAGAAATTTTACTTCAAAATGTTTTTATCCCTTCAATTTTCTATAGAAAATTGTTTTCTATTAAAATCTACGTACAAAAAAATTAGTTAGGAAATTTTTTAGTATAAAAATTTTATGGAATAATTTTTTCTTTACAAACGTTTTTCCGAAAATGGTTTTAAATTAAAATTTCCCCAAAAACATTTTGTATAGGTATTATTAAAAATTCTTTCTATAGAAATGTTTGTTCCAAAAACATTAAGTAATTAAGAAAAAGATAAAAATATCCTATTGAAAGTTTTATATGCAATATTTTTCACCAAAATAATAAAGTTTTTGTCCGGAAAGGTTTTTACATGAATTTAATTTGGAAAAATGTTTTCTCAAGAAATTTTTGTTCGAAAAAAGTTCTTCTAAACAGTTTTCTAAAAATAATTGGTTTCTACATAAATCTACTAGCAAAAACATATTTATAAAGTAAATAAAGTTTGTGAGATCATTTTTTCTTTACAAACTTTTTTCCAAAAATTTTTTAAAATTGAAAATTCATACTTACTAATTGTTTTTTGAAAAAACATTAAGTAAGTAAGAATTAGACAAAAAATTTTCTACTATTTTCGATAAAAATATTATGTATTCTTTAAAAAATAAAATGTATTCTATAAAATGTTTGAGTTTGACATACATTTTTATAGGAAATATTTTTCTCTTAAATAATTTTCTGTAGAAAATGTTTTCCATAGATATTTTTTTTCGAAATTTCGTCAACTAAATATTCTATAAATTTTTGTATGTTTTACATAATATGTAGGTCGCCAACCTATTTTTTTCAATAAATTTGAATGGAAATTTCAAAGGATATTGAAGGATATTTTTTTGTATTATATTATTTGCATCCATTTTCCTTTGAAGTAATAAACCAAAGTGTCATAAAACAGCCCAGAGTCTTCTCTTTCATATGACACCAATTTGATCATCGTAAGCTAAACTGAAGTATTTAAAAATATTTTTTCAAAAATGTTATCCTTTGAAAGTTAAAAGTCCTTAAAAAGAAGAAACTTGATGACTTTAAGATAAACTGTAAATGATGTTTTACTCCATTTGGCACCGTGCTTAAGACTTAAACCGTCCGGTTCAAGTGCAATACTTTTTTTTGTATAAAAAAATTGCGTGTACAATTTTTCAGAGAAGTTGTTAACAAAACGTTTCCTGCTGAAGTTTTCTCCGAAACATATTTTTTTGTATAAAAAAAATGCGTGTACAATTGAAGTTTTCTCCGAAGTTTTCTCCGAAACATATTTTATAGAAATTTTCTCCAAAAATTTCTATGGACATTTTTCATTGCATTTTTCTGAAATGCTAATCGGCAAAAACATTTTCCAAACATTTAGGTAAACCCAATTTGTTTAATGAAATTTATTATAATTTTAGTATTAATTGTTTTGTCTGGTAAACCTTTTTCGTTTGCCTTTTCATTTGTTGCTTTCCATTGCTTATTTACTAAATTCTTAACTCTTTTAATACCCTTCATCATTCGATTGAGGGTATGTTCACTTTGCCATTCTGTTTGCAACACATCGAAATACTGGTAGGAGACCCCATAATGTAGAAATATTCTGAATGACCGTACTATCCTAAGGTGATCTACCCATATCCGTCTGCGCTGTACATGGTGTGCAGGTGTACATGTGTTGATGGTCTAAAAAGCTTGTTTTTGAAAATGGGTCTAATTGGTCAAGAGGTAAATATTTTCCTCCCACAAAGACTGTATGAACCTCTGAAGAAATCAAGAATCCTTAACTTAGAAACACAATATCTCATGAACTATTTGAGATATAAGGATGATGTTTGGACACCACTGAAGAAAAGCGGGCGGTGTCACGCCCCATTTTGAAACCGCATTTATGGCCGAAACTCATGGACCAGTCATTATTAAATTTTGAATGGATGAGACCAATGACTAGGCAATTACTCTAGAATATGTTGTGCTGAAATTGGATAAGGGTTCATAGTACCGACCACAGAACCCTGAAATTAAATAAACAATATCTCATGAACTGATAGAGATATGACGATTACATTCGGAATAAAAGCGGGCGGTGCCACAACCCCTTTAAAAAATAGATTTTATGGTCAAAACTAATAAACGGATCGTCATTTAATTTAAAAAAGATGAAACCAATGACTAGTCAAATGTTCTAGAATATGTTGTGGTGAAAATGGATGAAAGGCGTGGCACCGCCCACACAACCCTCAACTTTTAAGACAATATCTCGCAAGCTAATAGAGATATGACGATAATATTAGGAACATTGACTTTTGGCATGGATTGAAACGCGCCCTAGGGAAAAAGTGGGCACCTTCAAAAAGTACTAGACCGTTCGTTCTAAAATTTTAACAGGATGAAACCAGAGACTCTGAAATTATTATAGACTATGTTATGGTACAATTGGAAAAGGGGCCGTGGCAAGTTTATATTGGCATGAAGTTTATATTGGCATGAATTGAAAAACGTGTTGGAGGAAAAGTAGTTGGTGTCACGTACCCTTTAAAAATTTGAATTTATTGCCAATGTAATGGACCGATCGTTTTAATTTTTTATTAGAATGAAATCAATATTAGCATATTTATACAGAAGATATTGTGCTAAAACTTAACAAAAGGGTTTGGCCCCGCCCACACAGCCCTAAATTCTGAATGTGTATATCTCGTAAACTAAAACCGATATAACGAGGCGGTAAAGCCCTCCTCGCTTAAAAGCTTGAACTCATTAATGAATTAAATGTTTTGTGGTTTATTAATCTGGCTCTGATGCATTTCGCATTATCGTATTTTGGTTCTCGTTTAATATTCGCGGCTCGGTGAACGCTTGGCGTTTGTAGTTCGGAAAGTAAAGTTGTTTGTACCCAGGGAAGAAATAAATAATCATCCTGATTTACATATGATTTGATTAAAATGTTTCCGATAAAAGTATATACTCGTATGATGTTGGTAAAGAAAGAAGCACACCCTGATTGAAAAGAGACGGTGTCGTGCCCTCTTAAAAAATATTCATATTGCACCGTAATTCACGGTGGAGGGTATATACACTTCGACACGGCCGAATTTAATTCGCCGTCTTATTTTTTTTGTTTCACTCATTTCCGCTTGCCTTAATTTCCTGTCCTATAAATTTATCACAAAATCACTTCAATATTCCACTGGATACCTTGAGTAAAAAAAAGTCAGTCAGCTCTAGCATGCGAGCGAAGCGCCTCGTCAGCCACCCAGACAAAGCTGTAATTTTTTCCACCCATTTTCTGTACACGTAGTGCGATGAATACTCATTTTATTACACCAATTCTTTGTGGTATTTTACGAGGATTTCGGGCCGCATACCAATGCGAATGGGTTGATATGGGGATGATGGTGGCGGACTCCGTTTCCTAAATGTAGTCCTTACATTTCACTACACCTACTACAACTTGTTTGCTTTCCTAAGTTCACTGTTCACTTTTTGGTATTCCATGGGTGCGTTTCATACGCTTTCTTCTCGACTTTCGCTTTTTGTTTCGTTTCTTGGCTGCCACAAAGAAAGAGTTAATATGCCAAAAAGGTACAATGTAATTTATGGCTCCCCTCTTCCGCCCAGTATTATTATGCTGAAACATCAGCAGAAAACAGCACCAGAAGTACAACAAACAAGCGTATAAATTATTTAGGTAAAAACAACAAAATGTCGTAACGAGTGAAGGAGGAGAGGTGGCTAAGGTTGAGTAGGACCGTACAAAGCGTCAGCGGAAACGTCTCAACACCCTTTTCTCGAATTCCCCAAACAAACGCACTTCATTAAACAATTTCATTTCACTTCCGTTTCGTAGCATTAGCTTTCGGTCGTAGTTTCCACTGCTCGGAGCGTATGTGAGAGTGTCCTTTTTCCTTTGTGACATTTTATGGGGAAATTGTCGTTACGAAACATTAATCATCGCTTTAGCACAACTATTAACTTGTCAACGCTGAAAATCAAAATGGAATTAGTTTATTATAACGAGAGAATAAAAATAGTTCAGTTAAGAAATTATACTATGAAAACGTTGCGTTAATGCTTCCTCAAGAGAATATTTCCTAAGATCCTTGCAAAATATCTTGAAAATTTTAAACAAAACGTTGCTTTAGTTCTTGGAAAATGAAAAGTTCTTTGTACAGTATAAGCTCTTTGTACAGTACAAGTAATTATGTACCGTACCAGTACTTTCATACAGTACAAGTAATTGTGTACCGTACCAGTACTTTCGCACAGTATTTAGTACAATCGTACACCAGCAGTACTTTCGTACACCAACAGTACTTTCGTACATCAACAGTACTTTCGTACATCAGCACTTGTTGTATACAGTACAAGTATTTTGTACTATACAATTTATTATGTACAATGCAAATATGTTTGTACAGTCCAAGTTCTTTTTACTACGCAGCTAATTTTGTACATTGCAAGTAATTTTTTGCAGTCCAATTATTTTTTGCAGTTCAAGCAATTTTAACTTCGCAAGTAATTTTGTACAGTACAAGTGATTTGTACGGTATAAATAATTGTGTACATTCAAGAGCATTTGTAAAGTGCTTTTTCATAGTACACGTAATTTTTTACAGTACAAGTGCTTTCGTACAGTATAACTACTAGTTTACAGTACAAGTACTTTTGTGCGGCACAATTACTTTTGTCCGTAACACATACTTTTATACAGTACAATTACTTTTGTGCTGCACATGTACTTTTGTCCGTAACACATACATATGTACAGTACAAGTACTTCTGTACAGTACAAGTACTTTTGTGCTGCGCGAGTACTTTTGTCCGGTACACGTACTTTTGTACAGTACACGTAATTTTGTACAGTGCAATTACTTTTGTGCTGCACTAGTACTTTTGTGCTGCACAAGTACTTTTGTCCTGTAAAATGTAGTTATGTACTGTAAAATGTATTTATGTAAAGTACAAATATTGACAATGATATTTGTAATAAATGTATCTTGTACAGTATAAGTATCTCTGTAAAGTACTGGTAGCATCTTCGTACAGTACAAATATTGTTTATAACTTTGTACAGTACAATGTCACAATAATACTTTTTTGTGCAATATTAATGTTTTTACGATAAAACAAACTAGTACTTTATAAAACCCATGTGCTGGTACTGTATACAGCGCCTGCGTGTTTATTTTGAGTTTAAACCGTGATGTGCCACCATACCGGGACACACTATCATGCGAAGTCCAGAGCCCGTTTTGGCTCATCTCGCAGATACCAAATCGAAGCCTGGCGAATCAATAACTTCAGTTTTGTTGAGGGCTCTAAGCCTATCGTAGACCTCTGTTCAGCCATGTGTTTCGATTAAAAAGCAACTCAATCCTGAGACGAAACTCTATACGCGATTTGGGTTAAAACTTCAGCCACCGCAACAACCCCCGGGGGCATTCTAGTCGGGTAGAAACAATAGTTCCGATCAGACCTCGTAAACAAGGGTCAACCACATGCTCTAAACAGGTCATTTTTGTGGATGGGGTAATATCAGGACGAATATTTTTTGCTTGTTAATAAAGCCGCTGCATTAAAAATAGATCTCGTTTGGGAAGATATTTTTTTTAAGACATAAATACGCTTTTCTGGCCCGCATTGCCAGAGCCTAGTTGTGAATTCTTGTGGCATCACAAATCTGATACGGTCCATATTCAATTACAAAATAAGCCGGGTCAATTTTTGGCTATGCCCAATGGCATGATGGCCGACGAGTTGTCATTCCTGGCCCCGATTTGGCAACGGCCACTACAGCGGCTATGTAGCCTCCGCTTTGCACTTAGCTCTGTCTGGTTGGTAGCTTAACGCCCAAGTGTTATAACACTTCTTCTCTTCCGGGATGCTACTTTTTGCCTACGCATTCAAATCTTAACGACGAGCGACCTCACAAATTTTCGTAGGGTATTCACAACTGAGCCGAATTTTCTAGTATATCTATCTGTGTCTCCTTATGTCTTTTGAGGACCATCTAAATGAGGAGACGAAGGTCCTTACTATACACAGACACAACTTCTTGTTGTCTAAACAGTAGGTGCTTGGTTGCCTTCGCAGTAGTAATCCCAAGCAGGATGCCTCCGCCCAGGCATATCAGGTACGATCTTTAAAATCTAGAGAAAGAGGTCCATCGGTACAAGAGAGAGCCTTTAGGTCTTCTAAACAACCCTGCAGGTATGAACGACATTTACGCTGATATAGTTACAGAAGTAGCTATAGCTATAGCGTGAATGAAGTGCTAGGGGAACATCCCTCAGAGATTTCACCAGAGGAGAAGACGTTACCTCGGCAGACGCGCGTGGCTAAGATCTGGATGGTGCACATCTCTGCCACGTATTGGGCGTGAATGGATGCTAACGCTCCGCACGTAAGACCCGCTTGCCATCAGGGACCACACGTTTGTCCCGTTTGCCATCTGGGACCACATGACGTGCTGCACCTCTTTAGTTGTCCACTCAGCTGATCGCCAGGTCTCTTTGGACGCATCCCTTTCAAATGGGGCGTTTCCTTTTCCTGGATAACGAAGCAGACGAATGAGTCATACAATACCACAGATATTGTTGTTACAACAGCATCAACAACCAGCAGCTTTGACAGCTTCCTTGTATACAACAACAACAAATTACCAGTTGTTGTTGTAGTAGTTGTAGCTAATGTCACCTGTATTATTGTGCCATGGCCCACGTTCAACAATGAAAAAAGAGGTGTGCCGATTTTGGACAGACTACATCCATGCGTTAATTTTGTTTTGCTATTGTCCTTTAGGGAGGAGAATGATGAGTCAAGGTAACACCAATTGATTTTTACGACTTTTAAATTTTTAAAATTCAAAGCATGCTTTTAGGCATATGAAAGAGTAAATTCTCACTTTAAGCTTCCAAAGGAAAATATTTTGATCTACCATAAAGCGAACAGTGTCTCGTTTCAAGTTTTTTCTTTCCTTTTTAGTTTTTCCTTCTTCCACCAGAGAATACCCAGCCATTTAAGGACACCGAATAGTTAGGCCTTAATTCGTTTATTGGCCATCTTCGGCTATAGTTGGCCATACCTTTTTAGTAGTTGCGCCAGCGGCCATTTGGCAAATATTATTTTTATTGTTTCTTAAGTTTCCACCTTGTTCTTGCGTATTTGTTTTATGATTTTTTTTTCGGCTGAGTGCTGGAGATTCCTGCTCTGAGCAAATACAAATATTGGGATTTTTGATTTCTTGGTGATTTTCGACAACTTTTGTTGGCTGCCTGCTACGGCTGGCACTTTTGTTGTTCTTTTGATGGTTAAATAATCATGGGAATATGATTTATTTTTGCTTTTCTTTTTCGTTTTTTTGGTTTTCTTTTGTTTGTGGCTCATATTTACTTTTGGTATTTTCTGTTTTTTTTTGGCGTGGAAGGGATTGTTTTTTCCCTAAGCGTTGTTCAGAGATTTTATGTTTGGCCATAGAGGAGCTCTTAACAATTTATGATTAATACTTGCAATCATTTGTCGAAATGATTTTCAGCTTGAATTATTTCCTTCTCCTGTCGTCTACTTCCTTCTATGCCAGATTTAGTCCTAACATATGATGAAGGCTATGACGATACGATTGAATTGTGTCCTCCTGCCACACAATTCAATCGTATCGTCATGTGGGGTGGCAGTACAAGGAAGTGTACATAAAAGATTTATGCGAAAACTTTTACATGCTCCACCGACCCAAAGCAATAGAAGTACAATCATGAGTGCTGGGGCGGAGGGATTTGTTTAGCCACCCCCCCTACGGACGTACCATAACCGACTGATGCAACACGCCTCCGCTCCTGCTGTAATGGCTCTTATATTAGTCAAATATATTGGGTATATTTATTGTATTTATGTTTGTATAAAGTCTCTATGGTCTTTATCGAAGAGTAATTGTTCGTAATAGCCCTTAACTTATTTGTCTATCAAGACGATACCATATATTCTCAGATCGTATCATATTTAATGTATACTATGAAAAAAATGCCCATTCTCCCCCTCTGTCAGACTAAAGCAAAAGTTTGTATTTTTTTTTAAACTTTTTTGATATTTTTGGCATTTTTATTTATCGAAAAACAATTAAAAATGCTGAAAAGTTTGCATTGTTATCAAAAACATTCAAATAGACATTTACTCTGTCTGGTCTTGCCAGGAAAGTAGGAAAAACTTTCTAGGTAAAAAAAGAAATTGTAAAGCCAATTAAAAGCTGTCTACTGTAAGCAACATCTTCCTTCATCTGGGGAAAAAAATAAATAAAAAGAAAACAGGCAGAGTTTGAAGAATTTTTTTTACACAGTAAAGGTAGCTTTCTGTTTGAGGGTAATTTTGAAAGTTCAGAAAATAAAGATGTACAATGCAGTTGGGCAGTCTTTTTTTAACCCTAAACTTATTTAGGTAAAAATTTCCAAGATGACTTTCTCGATGTGTTGATCGAGTAGATTTTTATTTAAAATCCATAGATTTTGCAAAGTTCTGTTGAGTTTGAGTTCGTCCTTTCGTCGTTGGAAAACGTAATTCGGCTTTCAAATGGCATACGAAATTTGCATAATAAAGGGTGGCCCATATTGTTTTTTTTTTCTAATTCCATCTAGAGGTATTTTTTTTTCAATACAAAAAAAAATATAAAAATTCAAATCAAGTGTGGCATCTTTATTGGTAATTTGAAAGGACATTTTATGGCATTTATTTTTTTAAAATAATTACCTTCAAATGCTGGCAACTGTAGTATGGAAATGAGCATTCGGTGAGAATCGGGAAGATCCGCTGATTTCGACCAAAATTTTGTTCAGTGCTGAGGCCCATTTCTTGCTCAACGGCAAAGTCAATAGACAAAATTGCCGCATTTTGACTGAAGAGCAACAAAAAGAGGTTTAAAAGGTGCCATTATACCCAGAGAAAACCACGGTTTGGTGCGGTATATAAGCTGGTGGAATCTTCGGTGCATATATTTTCAAAACTGGTGATGGCCGGAACGTAACCATTAATGGTGCTTTTTTTTTTTTTTTTTTTTTTGTGTGAATATTTATTTCAATTAAATGTTTCCTTACATACTAAAATAAACAAAAGTATAATTAACAATTTTAACTTAAAACTAGTCTCTAATCGAGCTCTCTGTTAATTCAATAAGGTAAATTCAACTTCCTTTCCATTAATGGTGCTCGCTAACGCGCCGTGATATCGGACTTTTTGCTACCTGAAATTGGTTTCAACAGGACGGTGCCACTTGCCATACAGCTGCTCAAACAATGGATCTATTGAGAGGTCATTTCGAAAAGCAGCTAATTGGACAGGTAAGTTGGCCGCCTAGATTGAGTGATATCACACCTTTAGACACCTTACGCAAAGTCCAAAGTCTATGCTGACAAACCAGTTACGATTCAGGTTTTTGAAGCCAACATTACGCGTGTCATTAGAGCCATACCGGTCGAAATGCTCGAACGAGTCATTCAAAATTGGACCCTCAGAATGGAACACCTGAGGCGTAGTTGCGGCCAACATTTGAAGGAAATTATATTTAGGTGAGTTGGCCGCCTAGATCGAGTGATATCACACCTTTAGACATTTTTCTTTGGGGTTACGTAAAGTCCAAAGTCTATGCTGACAAACCAGCTACGATTCAGGTTTTGGAAGCCAACATTACGCACGTCATTAAAGCCATACCGGTCGAAATGCTGGGACGAGTCATTCAAAATTGGGCTCTTAGAATGGAAACCGTGAGGCGTAGTTGCGGCCAACATTTGAAGGAAATTATATTCAAAAAATAAATGCCATAAAATGTCCTTTCAAATTACCAATAAAGATTTCACACTTGTTTTGAATTTTAAATTTTTTTTGTTCTGAAAAAATGCCTCTAGATGGATCACCCTATATTTTGTTTTGAAGTCCTGTTTTCCTACAGAAGATCAGCTTCAATATTCAGGTAAAGAAAACGCGCCATCTGAAATGGATGCGTCCAAAGAGACCTGGAATTGAAGAGGTGCAGCACGTCATGTGGTCCCTGATGGGACAGGCGGTACAAACGTCCGGAACGTTAGCTTCATTTCGCGCCCAATACAAACTAAGGCAGCTGCACCATCCTGATCTCAGCTGAGCCAGTAAAATGTGCGTCTCGCGACGTAGCGCCTTCTTCTCTGATTAAATCTCCGCAGATTTCCCCTAGCAATACTTTCATGCTATAGCTGAATACCGCTTTCATTAGCGTAAATGTCGTGCAGTCCTGCCTGATCGTTACTATGATCTCAAGACTCTCTCTTGTATCAGACCTCTCTCGCTAGAACATGTAGATCGTACCTTATCTCTCTGGGCAGAGGCATCTATAAAATGTTGGTTGCGGTGACCACTGCGATGACGATACTGCTTACACGACGGCTTTGTGTACACGGTGGTCGATTTAACATTTTAAAATTGAATCGTACATTTTCGATTGTTTTGGGTCGAATCTCTTTAATGGCAACTTCGATTTCATGTTTCAGCCCTTCAATTGTCTAAGGATGCTTTGTGTAACTTTTATCTTTACTGGCTCTCCACAGAGAATAATCCAAAGGGCTCAAATCACAGCTCCTAGGCGACTTATTATTATTCGATTTTCAAAAACAGTGTGTAAAATTTCGATGGTTGCGTTGGCTGTGTGACATGTGGTCCCGTCTTACCTAAACCAAATATCGTCTATGTCATTCTCTTGAATTTTTGGAAAAAATGTGCAAAAATTCGTTTATCTTTGCGCGTTTACGCTCACCGTTGACGGTAACGGCGGCGCCTTGCCAACTAGCGAAGAAAAGTGGCCCAATGATGCCGCTTGCCCAAAATTCATACCAAACTTTGATTCGTTGTGGATGCGTTGGCTTCTCAATAGCCATAGTTGGTTTCTCTCTGAACCCCATATGCGGAAATTTTGCTTATTGACATAGCCACCGAGATGAAAATGGGTTTCATCTTAAAACACGGTTTTTCGGTAAAAATTCTTCCTTTCCTGCCAAACAATCTTCAGCCAATTGGGCGAAGCTAAAACGCAGCGGTTGGTACATGATTAAATGGCAGACCTTTCCAATAAAATCAGAAATTTGAAAAAAAAACTATCGGTATTTTTGTTTTACAGCCGATTCAAATTTTAAATGGCCCACCCTTTAAGTGTGATAAAGGCACAGGCCTTGGTAATTCGATCTGGCTAGAGAGAAGCAGAGATTTAAGCATCTTTGCGACTGTCGAAATCAAGGAGATGGGCCTGTAGGTTTCATTCTTGATGGCGTTTTTCCAGACTTCAGTAGCCGTACCACACTGCCAATTTTACAGACATTGGGAACTAAATGAGTTGCTAACGACAAATTGAGCATTCGGTTACTCTACTGGTGATTCTGCCTGTACCCAGTTCCATAGATTCTGCGCAGCCTCATCGACTCGCAATAACTCCCTTTCGCCTTGTCGCTCTGTGGACGCCACAAAAAATCGGTCACCGATTCGGATTTGTGACTGATCTGTTGCCGAACATGGCGGCTGTCCGTTCATCCATTCTTACAGGGTTTGGGATCAATTTGACCGTTGTCTCTAAATTACCAATTGCGCAGCTTAAGTTGTGCTGCTTCAAGTGATCAAGATATTTTTTCCGCTTGTCTTCGTTGAACAACCTACTGATCTTAGAGCTGAGTTCCTCAATTCTAAGTAGATTTAGAGCGGCGAATGCCATCACATTCATCAGCGAGTACCGCTTCCTCTGCTCGTTAACTCGGTCGTGTATTGGACCAGCAGGAATATGGCGAGCGGCTGTTTGTATTCGTTGAATAGCCTACCGATCTCAGAGTTGAGTTCCTCAATTCTAAGTAGATTTAGAGCGGCGAATATCATCACATTCATCGGCGAGTCCCGCTGCCTCTGCTGGAACACTCGGTCGCGTTTCCTGTTTTCGACAAGCAGGAATATGGCGAGCGACTGCTACATTGATCATGGCCCGATACTTGTTTCCAGCCAACCGAACATCCGAGGGAATCGATAGATTACGGAAGTTGCGATTAGTGGCTTCTCTGAACGAATGGCGTTCTAAGATTATAAAGTCAGGTCCGATCCTAACAAGGTGATGTATTGCCAGGTGACGTCGTTGTTTAGGCCAAGCGATCCCATAGTTATATCTGGAGAACTATGGCGATCACCCATAATCCGTGTGCGGCGTCCTCAGTCGCTGTGCAGAAAGATGAGCTCTCGAGATGCTCTGCCAAAGCTATGCTCTTTTGGTCATCATCTAGGAGGGAATGCCGCAATTGGTGATGAACATTTAAGTCACCTAGGACAACCACTGTAGATTAGGCTAATATAACTTAGAGCTGATGTTTGCAGCACCTTAAAGGAACGGAGATAGAGCTATGTTAAGTATAAGTATCGATTCAGAATTACTAACTGATTCCTTAGAGCGATATCCGAATGTCTCTCCTCCGTCCGTCTGTCCATGTGTTGTAATTGAAAGTTCGAGTCGCAATTATGAACCGATTTCGATGTTAGTTAACGTTCTTGAAGTTTGGACCAAGAACGAGCCCTATTGAAATTGGTCCAAATTGGCACATATTTTGATATCCTACTTGGGATTTTTCCGATTTCAGAATCTACAGCTCTAAAAGCCACATATTATATACAACTTCGTCCAAATTTCACACAGAGCATTTCGAGTGCCCAACACCTATGTCTGGTGAAATCGTATAGGCTTATGTTTTGGGAAAGCCCCCACGCAAAAGTCCCTCTCGGTTTGAGATCCTGCAAATCTAGAAGCCACAAATTATGTCCGATCACATTTTAAATATGCGACAAACAATTAACTCGAACATAATTGAGTCCGACATTGCTCTAGCTCCAGACAGAGGTGCTTAATCCTCTGTATAGCAAAAAGGTGTAGGATATCTCATAGTAGACCACACCCTGCTTTAACTTATTAACTTGTTTTAAATCTACTTGTAGTCGCATTTCTCGAAATAAGTGTTTTTCCTTATTTCTAGTTTCACTTAAAATTCTTTTGTTTTAATAGGTGTATTCTTGCCTTAAATATGACGTTGAAAGAGGGCAATAACATCACAAAGACGTTTAGAAGTAGAGGTTGATAAGTCGCGCCCTCAGGCTCTTTTAGGTTTTAATACTTAAAAGGTAAAAGACTCTTTCTATGCTACTCGAAGGACCAAATGTTAAATTTTACCTTCTAGTTCGTTTCTTCTTTTATGACTTTTTCAGCCAACCAAGCCTTTTCTTTCGTAGCACTTTGCAACGCTTTCAAAACAAAACAAGTTGATTTTTACTCACCCCTCGTACTCTTACCAAACAAAAAAAAAGACCCAACAGGACACTCACCTTCTTCCTGTTTTTTTATAAACTTAATGCCGCCTTCCTGAAACAAAATACTCCGGGGGTTAGTACTCTTGTATGCAAAGCACATGGATGGAAACGATTCCCTCTGGCCGCTCTTCCCTTATCACTTTTTGTTTATTAACTTGTCAGTACGGGCAAGAACAACAGCAAACAAAAAACAACTAACATGGAAATGAAAATAACATAAAATATGTATTAACAGTTTATTGCAAATAAATCAATATCCAAATAGACCCCTTAGCCGAGCGTATTGACAACGACAAGTAACGTCGACTAGAGAACAACAAAATGTTGCCCCCCGTTCAATAACAAATTTCCTGGACATTTTGCGTCTACCCACCATCCCCTCTTCTTTCTATTCTTTGCATGAATGGAAATTTCATGCACTTACCCCCCCCCCCCCATTTATTTGGTTGTAAATCACTGGTGTACAGAAAACAATTATTTCCATAACTTTTACTTGTCTGTCCCATTTACTGACTTTGCCCAGTTGCACGTTTCGTCTCTATTGACTCTGGTGACTCTTCCCCAAGTCGGTCAATGGATATTGAAGTACTTCTGCTTCAGAAGTGGCCAATAAATCAGTTAAATAATACTCATTAATTTGAACACAGACAATTTATTACCCACTACCACAGAGTTAAGTAGGATATATTAGGAACAACTGACTATGGCTACTCCTAAAAGTATGCTCTATAATGTTAGTTATTCAACAGCTGAGAATGGGTTGGAATTAGAGAGGGGGTTTAAAAAAGTGTGGCATTCATATCCTTAACAAATTTTCTTATAGAAAATTTGTGGCCGCCTATGCGGCACAATTTTCTTATAGAAAACTTGTGGCCGCCTATGCGGCACAATTTTCTTATAGAAAACTTGTGGCCGCCTATGCGGCACAATTTTCTTATAGAAAATTTGTGGCCGCTTATGCGGCACAATTTTCTTATAGAAAATTTGTGGCCGCTTATGCGGCACAATTTTCTTATAGAAAATTTGTAGCCGCCTATGCGCCACAATTTTCTTATAGAAAATTTGTAGCCGCCTATGCGGCACAATTTTCTTATAGAAAATTTGTAGCCGCCTATGCGGCACAATTTTCTTATAGAAAATTTGTAGCCGCCTATGCGGCACAATTTTCTTATAGAAAATTTGTAGCCGCCTATGCGGCACAATTTTCTTATAGAAAATTTGTAGCCGCCTATGCGGCACAATTTTCTTATAGAAAATTTGTGGCCGCCCATGCGGCACAATTTTCTTATAGAAAATTTGTGGCCGCCTATGCGGCACAATTTTCTTATAGAAAATTTGTGGCCGCCTATGCGGCACAATTTTCTTATAGAAAATTTGTGGCCGCCTATGCGGCACAATTATCTTATAGAAAATTTGTGGCCGTCTATGCGGCACAATTTTCTTATAGAAAATTTGTGGCCGCCTAGACGGCACACTTTTCTTCTTATAGAAAATTTGTGGCCACAATTTAATGTGTTTATTATACGCTTATTCCCCCACGCCCTCCCTACACCATTTTAACTATCATTTACGGTTGAACTTTACGTCATATTTCATTTTAATGAATTTGCCATTTCTGTCTGGCCCCCTTAAGTATGCTTTGAACCCAAAAGCTTTATTTTATTCTATTTATAGCATAACATATATAACGGCGCTTATCCCTTTAAGCAATTTAGTTGGAAATGTCTCGATTATTATTTTCACTTTTTGGCGCATAACCATTAACGTCAGCATAACGTTCTTCATACTCCCTCATACTGTGAAAGGCTTTATTTAAGTTTTTGTTTGGCACCTAAAAGTATGCTTTAAAGTAGAGCGTTTGTGCTACAAAATAATTGCAAAGTTTTTCAACAAATTTAGTGTTTTAAAATATGGCATATTTAATTTCTGGATGGATGAATTGACTGGCATTTTCACTCCAGATTGAAAAATATCACATGGAAAATTGCCTTTCAGGGGCTTTTTGTTAGTTCTATTAAAAATTTTAAGTTGAATGTGAATTAGAATTTTTTAGCTGTATTCAAGTTAAGAAAATTTTCGCATAACAAAAAAATATGTCTTAAAATAGGCTTTAAAATTATTTCAACTTCGACATTCAAAAGTATGCTTTACATTTTTGAAATCTTGCGCAGAGTATTATCACAGTTTATCCCTAAATGTATGCTACTGTTATTAACTCAGTGCTTAGCAAATGCCAGCTGGCATTCACATTTGTTTGCTGTAACATCAGACCTTTTCTTTTGCCTCCATATTTTACATGTTGCCCTAGTAACTTTTAGCACAAATGCATTTAATGAATATTTAACTCTAACATAAATCAAATAGGAAAGCAGCAAATAAAACAAATTAAAAGGGAACACGATAAGAAAGGATTCATTTATAAATAAAAAAACACAAGCTGCGAAAAATGTTACTCAGTCATAGAGCCCGAAAAGGGGTAACTGAAAGTCAGTTGAAAGGCTACCGCTTTTCTCCCATGGATATCCATGTATATAGATTTGGGATATGCAAAAAAGAAAAGCCACTTTTACATACAAACATCTGACACCAAAGGACACCCAGCAACTACCAATGCATTGCATACTTTACGGCAGGAGAACCATAGAAAGGTGGCGTACAGGTCCTCTGTATTTACAATAAATTTGTTTACGCCAACACACCCATACACCTTAACCTTCACGCACACACACACACCCATAGCCATTTTTTCGTAATTGAATGTTCGATATCTAAATTTCAGGCTTTGGAAAAATTGGATTGCAGAGTAAGCAGAGCCACGACTAGGGTCCTACTCGAACAAATGATGATTTGTTAAAGAGTAGCTGTTTTGTTTCCTGCCATTGTTTGGTTCCGGATGTTTTTGTTGTGCCTTTTTATGAGTTTATTTGTGGTCGTCTATACAGAGGACAATACCTAGAGGCCAGTGTATAAATCGAGGAAGGTATGGTAACGGCAAGAAAAATGCAGGCAAATTTCTCTCTAAAAAACCTGTGGCAGTAGCTGTATCGTAGCCTCTAAGACAACTTTCTCTCTAGAAAACTTATCGCAGCAGCTAAGACAAATTTATCTCTAAAAAACTTGTCGCAGCAGCTGAGACAAATTTCTCTCTAGAAAATTTGTCGCAGCAGCTGAGACAAATTTCTCTCTAGAAAATTTGTCGCAGCAGCTGAGACAAATTTCTCTCTAGAAAATTTGTCGCAGCAGCTGAGACAAATTTCTCTCTAGAAAATTTGTCGCAGCAGCTGAGACAAATTTCTCTCTAGAAAATTTGTCGCAGCAGCTGAGACAAATTTCTCTCTAGAAAATTTGTCGCAGCAGCTGAGACAAATTTCTCTCTAGAAAATTTGTCGCAGCAGCTGAGACAAATTTCTCTCTAGAAAATTTGTCGCAGCAGCTGAGACAAATTTCTCTCTAGAAAATTTGTCGCAGCAGCTGAGACAAATTTCTCTCTAGAAAATTTGTCGCAGCAGCTGAGACAAATTTCTCTCTAGAAAATTTGTCGCAGCAGCTGAGATAAATTTCTCTCTAGAAAATTTGTCGCAGCAGCTGAGACAAATTTCTCTCTAGAAAATTTGTCGCAGCAGCTAAGACAAATTTATCTCTAAAAAACTTGTCGCAGCAGCTGAGACAAATTTCTCTCTAGAAAATTTGTCGCAGCAGCTGAGACAAATTTCTCTCTAGAAAATTTGTCGCAGCAGCTGAGACAAATTTCTCTCTAGAAAATTTGTCGCAGCAGCTGAGACAAATTTCTCTCTAGAAAATTTGTCGCAGCAGCTGAGACAAATTTCTCTCTAGAAAATTTGTCGCAGCAGTTGAGTCAAATTTCTATCTAGAAAATTTGTCGCAGCAGCTGAGACAAATTTCTATCTAGAAAATTTGTCGCAGCAGCTGAGACAAATTTCTATCTAGAAAATTTGTCGCAGCAGCTGAGACAAATTTCTATCTAGAAAATTTGTCGCAGCAGCTGAGACAAATTTCTATCTAGAAAATTTGTCGCAGCAGCTGAGACAAATTTCTATCTAGAAAATTTGTCGCAGCAGCTGAGACAAATTTCTATCTAGAAAATTTGTCGCAGCAGCTGAGACAAATTTCTATCTAGAAAATTTGTCGCAGCAGCTGAGACAAATTTCTATCTAGAAAATTTGTCGCAGCAGCTGAGACAAATTTCTATCTAGAAAATTTGTCGCAGCAGCTGAGACAAATTTCTATCTAGAATATTTGTCGCATCAGCTGAGACAAATTTCTATCTAGAAAATTTGTCGCATCAGCTGAGACAAATTTCTATCTAGAAAATTTGTCGCATCAGCTGAGACAAATTTCTATCTAGAAAATTTGAAAATTTTTACTAGAGAATATTTGCCGATGCGACTTAAGCAAGTTTTTCTCTTAAAGCCTTAAGTTTTTACCAATATTTTTGAACTTATCCCACTTCTGAAACAAAGTCCGAAACTGATTTTTCTCTAAAAAGGTGTGTCTATGATAAATTTATTTCACAAAGTCTGTGGCAGTTTTTTTTTTACTTAAACCAAACTTTTTGAGTCTATCCCACTTCTGGATATAAAAGAGACGTACTCGCCTGGTATGAGTTTGAAAAAGTCTTTGATTTTCGGGATGTATGATTTATCTGGCCGCTTGTATGATTTATCTCGCTGAATCTAAAACAAATTTACTACAGAATATTAACTGCTATGACCCAGACAAGTCTTTTCTTTTACAGTCTTAGGTTTTAGCATAATGTCTTGGACTTATCCCACTTCTGAAACAAAGCCCAAAGCAGTTTTTTCTATTAGACTCACGGTCTATGACAAATTCTTTTTACAAAGTCTGGGCATTTTATTGTTTTTACTTAAACCAAAGCTTTTAAACCTATCCCACTTCGGAATATGAAAATGTTCCTCTAGCCTAGAGAATATAAGCCGCTGAGACTCAGCCAAGTTTTTTCTCTTATAGTCTTTGGTTTTTACCAAAATTTTTGAATTTATCCCACTTCTGAAAATAGGCCAAGTAAGGTTTTTCTTTAAAAAAAAAACTTAGTCTCAAAGTCTATGACAAATGTTTTCACAAAGTCTGAGACAATTTTTTTTTCTTGGTTCCCATTTTACCAAACCTTTTTAAGCTATCCCCCTTCTGAATTTTAAAATCGTCGCACTGGCCTAGTATGAGTGTGGGGGAGACTGTAAATGTCAGGGGGTGACTGAGCCACAGGTTGTTAAAGCTATGGCAGCTACGAAACAACGAAAACACAGCAATAAAACAAAAATATCGTTTTAAACGGACATTTATTCTCGCATATGTTGCAGTTGCCATGCCATGGTCGCTCTTGTGTTGGCCTGAAGCTTAAAAATGGAAAACAAATAAAATATTAACGATCTTTTGCTCTGCAAACATAACAAATGAAAGAAAACAAGGAAGAGAGCAAACCATGACATTTATTTGGAATCACATTCAGATAGCCCAAAAGTATGCTATACTATGCACTCGTACTGGAATTTATCCAAAGAGCAGCCAGAGTGAGGAAGCATTGAAGGAATATTTTATAAATTTTTAAATATTTTTTTTGGGGGGTGGGTGTTTGTCCCTCGTCAGATGTCAAGCTAAACAAGCAAGACAGGGGGAGAGAAACCGAGGAAGAGAATAGGAATTACATCATCTGCGTTTTCTTTGGAAAATCAAATATGCACAAAACATAACCGTTAAGCAAATGCACATCCTTTTACCCAATTAACATGAACAATATTCAAAGATAAATTTAAAATTGCCAAAGTTCACTGTGCCAGGAATTCATTATCATATTAATGTTTAAATATTACAAGGTAAAAGATTGGTTTAGAATAGCTGTTAAACCATATCAAATTTCATTTCAGTTATTCAAATATCTGCACACCGGCATAGAGATTCCTTTGAAAATCCACACCTACTGCGCTTTTTGCTTCATACGTTAACGCCAACGCCTAAAAGTATGCAGAGCCAAGAAGGACAACTTTGGACTGTTGTGGCATATAATTTCGCTCAGAAATGACCTTGCAGCCCACACAGCATTTTGTTTCGAATGGATTTGATTTCAACAAGTTCCATTTGCCCGACCTTGTGTGTTTCCGGAACTAAGCGTTAGGTTTCCATAAATATTTATTTATGATAACCGGTAACACTACAGCTATTAAAGCATATCATAGGGCATTTAATATAAAATTAAAGCATATAATGGAGCATTAATATTTTCGTAGCATACTGTTGGGCGAAAACTGAGTTTCAGTTTTATGATTTGGTTTAGAACTTTGGTCTCCACGGAAATTTTTTTATTCAATATCCAATGGAGTAAATATTCAATTTGTCATTTCGTTTGGAAATAACTTTAAATATCCTCGGTTATTCTGGCCAGAAATGCATAAGCCCAATGGTAGAAAATACGATAGTATTTTGCCAGTTTTTAAGTTTGTGATGTTAGTCGATTAAAAGCGTGAAATACTTAACTTTTTTTAAACTCGCTATTAAATTTAGCACAACGTGCATTTCGTTGCTTGTATCGCTAGTAATTTTGGGCCAACGTAAATTTTGACTCTGATTGCCATACGTGCTACGCCATCGGGCCAAACACCAAGAATTTTAGCCATTCACCTCACAGAGACTGGAAAACAAATTTTCTAATGTTAAACCGCGTATGCCTCGTTCCCCAAAAGTTGTCATCTCTGTGACTAAATAGATTTTTGTGCATGTTTATTTTAGTCAACCACTTAAAATGTTAAAAGTGATGGGCAGGAAAAAGAAAAAGTTATTTGACAAACGGTTCGAACTTCAAAAAACTATTGGACGAATAGACTTTCTGCTGCAATTAACAAATGTTAAATATCTGGATAAAAACTCGGCTCGTCGTACCATAAGATAGTTGTTATGATACTTTTATGGTTCAGATTACTTTCTATTCGGTTGTTTGGATGAAATGTAGATTATTTTTTAGTGGTCAGAACCGCCAGTTGAGGCAACTTACAGTTTTTTTTTTAGATTTCTTCGTTGGAACCAGCAATTGGTAGCAAGAAGCAACCAGAACTTGAATGGAATGAAGTGCATTCAATTGGTGGTCAGATCCACCAGTTGTTTCAACTTATAGTTTTTTTTTTTAAGATTTGTTCGTTGAAAGCAACCATTGGCTGCAATATAATAATGCATAATAATGGCTGCCATCTAATGAAAAAAGCCATTAGCGACTTGTTCCTACAGCACTTTTGTTGTCTCAACCGAATAATTGTGTACTCCCAAGTATTTGATCAGTACTCGTACAAGCGAATGTTAGTTGATGTCTTGCAATCACTACATGGAATGCCAATTATAAAATAAAGGCTACTTAACAAGCATTAAATATGCTTAAGGCTTCAATTAAAGAATTCTTTTTTAAAACCAACGATCAATTATGCACAAAACTATGAGTTGCCACAACAAGCGGCCCAGATAGTCAATAATTTCGACATCAATAAAAAAATCTATATTTAGCGCCTTTACCCTAAAAATAGTATAGTTATTGTCTTATGATCTGTCGAACCGAATTTTTATTAAGATTATTAACATTTGGTGATTCTAATGGAAAATATTTTCTATTAACGCTAGTTTTGTAGTAGTAGTTTTCGGTCCGCGCGAATTCTAGTTCTGTCATACTCGTAATTAGTAATAATTTAAAAATGGAACCCCTTCCCATTCTACTAGCTGGGGCACATTTTAGCCACGACAGTCGCAAGCGGTAAATATCAATAATTTAAAAATGGAAGACCAATCAATTCCACTAGCCCTGATGCCTGAAAATGTAGTTTAAAACTTTTGAACCCTTTCTGATCAATATCTGCCAATTAATCCGCACTGCTCGGAGAACCTCCAGGATTTCTAATTTTTTTTACAATAATTTTAAAATCGTAAACCATCCAATTCCACTAGATTCGAAACGGAATCGGTGTACTTAGATGCTTCGAAATGTAGTTCATAACATTTACACCCTTTCTGCTCAGTATCAGCCAAACTAACTCGCAGGTTTTCTAGTTTTTTTGTTAACAATAATTTAAAAATGAAAGACCAACCAATTCAACTAGCTTCGGATCAGGGATGGTGTCCCAAATGCTTCGAAATGTGATTCGAAACTTGTACACCCTTTCCGGTCAGTATCTACCAAACTACACAGAAATCCTATGGGAGTTCTAATTTTTTTTCAAAGACAAAAAGTATCATCCCAAAAATGTAGACCTTCTCAGACACAGAGCCTAGCACGAGCACGTAAGCTGTTTAGATTGTAAATTGGAAAAATGAGACCAAGTGGAAAAATTTGCCCATCAAGGAACTTACGTACTTGCCCTTAAAGGAACTTAGGCTGGGAGAAAGTTCACTTTTTTGAGCATTTGCTTAACAAATCAAAATTTTTGTCATAAAGGTCAAATGGCGAATAAAATGGAAATATTTAGAGGGGACGCACTTACTCGTATTACCTTAAATGGCAGCATAGTTACTGGACGTTTCGCTCCAAATGTTGCCCAAAAAATGGCCCATTTGGTCAAAATGGAAAATCAATGGTCAGTAAGGAAATATGTCTACTCTAATTAGAGCAAATTTTACTACGAATTCAAATATAGATTTAATTTTGGCTGTTATTGGGTATCCTCTCCTGGACGCAAGGGACCGAAAAAATGGCCCTCTTATTCAAAAGAAGAGACCACTGGTATTTAGTCTATGGACATTAGGTCCTTACAGATTAGCAAAGATTAATTTATTTCGAGATTTGTCTTATATTGGAGTTGAACCAAGGGTCCCAAAAACGACCCGTATGGTTAAAACGAGAGACCAATGACAAATATAAATATTTTAATTGGAGTGTCCAAAGCCAAAAACGGACATTCCGGTTTTTATGTCCAAAACCGACAGTTGGTTTCTCAAAAATTGAGGTATCGTTCCTGGACGCAAGCGACCGAAAAAATGGCCCTCTTATTCAAAAAAAGACACCACTGGTATTTAGTCTACGGACATTAGATCCCTACAGATTAGCAAAGATTAATTTATTTCGAGATTTGTCTTATATTGGAGTTGAACCAAGGGTCCCAAAAACGACCCGTATGGTTAACACGAGAGACAAATGACAAATATAAATATTTTAATTGGAGAGTCCAAAACCGAAAACGGACATTCCGGTTTTATGGCCAAAACCCACAGTCGGTTTCTCAAAAATAGCTGAATTTTCAAAGAAAAGTTTTCAAAGAATAGTCAATATTCTAGTACGTAAAACGTTTATATAAAAAATATTAAAGCTAGACTTACCTTTAGAGTACCGCTCGACTCAGAATCAACAGTTGATTCGATTTTACGATATCTGTCTGACCGTCCGTCTGTCATCTTTCTGCAGCTTGTTTGCAAACTATGAAATTCGCAAACCTAAGTTGTTTGGATAAAATCAGTTCAAATTTAGATAAAGCTCCCACACACATGTTCTACCGATTTTATGACTTCAACTCTAGAAGCCACATAGAACATCCTATACTAATGAAATTAGGTACTGTTCTTTTTGATCGATCGCTCAGATAAAAATCTGTGATACCGGTCCACTTTTTGATATAGACCCAGTTCAAAAATCTCTCGATATAATACACAGCCGCTCTAGAACATCCATTTTAATTTCGAATTATTTATACAAAAACATATGGATACCAAAAATAAAATTTCAAATAAACCTTTTATATTTAATCTGGGTAATTTCGCACAATTACTTTACTGCTGATTCGGAAAAATATTTTCATTCCTAGGTTAATTCCTAGGCTAAAAACGGAATGTCGCTTAAAGACGGCTTTCTACTTTTACAAAAACCCGACTGTCGGCTTTTTTCAAACACAGTTTTGAAAAGACTGGAAACACCGGTTTTCTGAAAATACCAGTTTATCGCTCTAATATCGATTCTCAAATAAAAGCCAATTTTTTTCGAAGGCTTAAACCGGAATTTCGGTTAATGCCGGTTTTCTCTTTTAAAAAACCCCGACTGTCGTTTTTTTCTAAGCAGGGTTTTTTTAAAAAAGCCAAAATGCAGGTTTTCTAAAAAACCGATTTTTTGGACACTCTCATATGGATTTTCAAATAAAAACCAATTTTCCTTAAAATCCATATGTGACATAATCAAAATCAATTTTCATTTTTTTCTGTTTTTGATGTGGACAACATCTGAGCATCGAATGAGACCGATTCCATGCCCCAAAAGTGTTCCCTCCCAGAGATATGCGCGTTTTATGAAAGTGAAGTCGGCGATTCTAAGTGCAAATAAAAAAGGGACCTAATCTTTAAAATTGCTCTCCTGAACAAAACTGGTTTTTAACCTTAGGTCCCTTTCTATTTTGCGCGTCACATATAGGGATTTACTTTAAAGAATTGGTGGAGATTAGAGATGAACTCAAAAAAACCAGACCGTACAGTTAAAACGCGTTCAGTAGTAACTATGGGTTTATGGGTCTTTAAATTAAAACAAAATACAGTACAAATCTAAGTATATATTTATTTTAACGACTAAGCTAGGATTGTGGTCAGACCAATGTAGCAAAGGCAACAGAAAAACAGCCCCCACGATCAAACGAAGAGGCCACTAGTAAAAAGAACCATAAAAGTAGAAGCAAACCCAATTCTAAACGAATCCGAAAATGGTTTTTTGAAGATTTTTAAAAGATTTGCCAAGATAATGGTGGTAATCATGGACCCAACCAACGGACCACTTTAGTTCCTGGTGGAATATATATAAGATTCGAACTGGCCACTCTTAATGTCGTTGTTATTGGTTTTGTTTATAAACTTCTTGGCACTGTCCAGTTCATTAATCTGCATTAAATATTTAACAATCTGTTTCGTTTTTTTTTTGTCTGGGACTCGCTCGTGATTTCTTTATAATCCATTTACAAGGGGCTCGTTGTGAGTGGTTTTAGTCATCGATTTCCCAATGGGTCGTTCGTTTAACATTTCATTTGTTTTTCAATCGAAATACCTTTTAAAACAAATTGTAGATTTACGAGGGCGACCGCAAAAGTAACTGGCCTAACATTCAAAGAACCGTTTTTTGGAATTATTATTATTTATTTTTCAACATAATCTCCTTCCAACTCAATACACTTCATCAAACGTTTTTCAAGTTTTTTAATTCCATCCGAAAAATAAGATGTTTTAAGGCCTTCAAAATATGCCTCAGTTTCAGCAATAACCTCGCTATTGGACGAAAATTTTTTGCCACCGAGAATTTTTTTTAAATTTGGAAACAAGAAATAATCAGAAGCAGCCAAATCTGGACTATATGGTGGATGCGGAGCAATTTCAAATCGTAATTCGGCCAGTTTTTGTTGAGTTAAAAATGCAGTGTGTGAAGGAGCATTATCTTGATGAAAAAGAACTTTTTTTTTCTAAATGCGGTCGTTTTATCTTGATTTCTTCACTCAACCGATCCAATAATGCACAATAATATTCACTATTTATAGTTTTTCCTTTCTCAAGATAATCAATAAATATTATACCCCTTGCATCCCAAAATGCTGTGGCCATTACTTTTCCTGCTGACTTAACAGTTTTCGCCTTCTTGGGACCACTTTTACCAGCTTCTATCCATTGTTTTGACTGTTCTTTGCATTCTGGGATGTAGTGATGGATCTAGGTTTCATCGTCAGTTATAAATCGGCGCAAGAACTCTATTGGATTACGCTGATAAATCGCTAAAAGCTCCTCGGAATTGGTCCAACGGACGATTGTTTGGGGCAAAGTCAACAAACGCGGCACCCATCTTGCGGATAGCTTTTTCATATGGAGTTCATCATGTAAAATACTCCAAACTTGTTTTTCGTGTCTTTTAACAATATCAGCAAGTTCTCTGAGCTATATTCGTCTATCTTCAGTCACTTCATTAAATATTTTTCTAATGTTTTCAATAGTAGTAGCAGTTTTCGGTCTTCCAGAGCGTTGTTCATCTTCCGTACTTGAACGTCCCATTTTAAATTGTTGAACCCAGGATTTCACGGTGGAGTATGATGGTGCATTATCACCATGAACAGAAACCAATTCATCTTTGATTAATTGAGGCGTATAACCTTTCATATAAAAGTGTTTAATTACCGCACGAAACTCTTTATTTTCCATTTTTCAAAAATTATAAAACTTGTTTACTACAATCACCAGTAACAGAGAAAATAATCATTAAATATTTCGGAAATTTTGACAGATGGCTTATAAAAGATTGCTTTTAAAAAACAAAAAACAGTTGCTAGTAAAACAGAAAATGTGCCAGGCCAGTTAGTTTTGCGGTAGCCCTCGTACAGGGTGTTTGACATGGACTGGGTGTATGTGTGTGTGTAATAGTAACCCATTAGGTTTGAGTGTGTGATGAAGTGTATCTAAAGGGCACTATCGCCGTATCGGTGAATATGACAAAAAAATCTCCTGCAATGCAGACATGACATACTGACATTATATTATATATATTTCTTTGTATGTATTTGCACACATACATATACGAGTATATAAACGTATGGCCCGATTATAGGTTGTGTACGTGTGCTATTTTTAGAGCATTGAAAAATTCACTTTGGAATGGTTCAGCATTTTCATTTTTCTCCTGTACGAGATGGTTTTCTTTTCTTTATTTTTCTTCATATTTGAGCTACAAGGTCATTAGGGCAAAGATTTCTGTCAAACTTAAGTCGACTAAATTTATTTGCTTTTTTTCTAAGAAATTCTTAATAATAACAGCCATAGAAAATTTGTAGGAATCCACAGAGTTTAACTCTAGGAATTTTGACTGTAAATACGCCATTATGACCATAACGTGCCACTGTGCCAATTCCATTGAAATGTCTAACAAATTTTAGGAAATTGTTTCTCCTGATTAGGTTATTGTAATTTCAAAACATGTAACTAATTGCGAACTTTAAATTTATATGAAATTTTACTTTCCTTGGAAATTTTTTATTAAATTTCTTTAATATCCCGCTGACAATAAATAAATATTTTTAAATAAATATTAAATAAAGTTAAAATATAATTTTATCCTCTAAATTTCATATGCTCTTCTTTTATAAACACACACTCCATCCAAGTTCTCAAAGCCTTGAGTACTCATTTTACTAGTGCATTATTTGAATATCTAGTGTTTTTCCGTGGCATACTTTCAGGGGGCAATGTATGCTGATTGTTGCCAGCATACTTTTGGGAGATGATGGCCCTCTAAGAGCTTTGCACATACAAAGCCACACACTAAACGGGTTAAGTATGGTAGGGGAGTAGGCTGCTAGTGTTTGCTGGCGTTCCATTTGGATAGGTTTGCAATTGTTAACATTAGCCGTGTTTTTGTTTTTTGAGCGAATAAATCATCGCAAAGGCGATCCGGAAAGCGGCCCCGATATGCGCCACGCCTTAGTTGTGCAGTAGTTTTCGCTCGGCTTCGACTTGCTTATTTCTTTATCGAGAAGGAAGTCAACACTTATTAGGAGAACTGTTGTTGAAAAATGTCGGACTCATTTTAAGGCTGAACTAGGTGCTGTAAATCCTTACTCTGGATCCCCTCAATTTTTTACATATCCATATGGTCTACCAAAAGGACTTTATGTTTTTCTGACAACCCTCTCCTTTTACGCCAGTTGTTCGTTGCTGTTGTTCTGATTTAAATGTTGATGATACCGACAACAGGATGTTGTGTGTAATAATTTCCGTTTCCGCTTTGCCTTTTAAAAGTGTTAAGCACTGTTTTTAAGTACTTTTTCTTGTCTTGTTGGCCTTAATGTGAACATAACTTTTTTTTATTTGGTTGCGATGTCAGTGTTACCCTACCTCCCTCGGAACTTTCACTGCTTTCTGTGCAGTTTCCCAAAACATCTTAAAGGAGCAAGTTTGGGAAAGTGTGTGTGTTTGCTGTTCCTGGCTTGATGAAGAAAACTTGTACATTATATTAAATTTGGAATTTTCTTTTTTGGTGTTTAATTATTTTTTTTATTCCTAAAGAGCAAAACTTCAACACTCAAGCTCAGTCGAAAATGTTTCGTGTTGTTAGTCTTAATTCATTTTAGGTTTGCTAAAAATGTGTCCTTCATCCTGCTGCTCCTAGTGCTCCTTGGCTCTAGGCTGTCCTCATTGACTCCTATTTGCATTGTATGAGCAGAGAGCAGTTTTTGTTTGTTCCTTCTTCGCCTCATAAAGTGGGTGGAGAGAACAAAAAGCAATCAATCGTTTTATCAACTTTTATTGTTGATTGGCATAGAGACATTTGGCGAGAACGGGCAAGGTGTGAATGAAATACACCTGGCACCGCCAGGCAACTCCCATAACGATTTGCCTTATTTCAAGCTCTCATTGAACTTTGGCCAAGAGCGAATGGCGCCCAACGCAGGTTCGTTCGACACTGTTTAACTTCATAATATCCAAAGTAAATTTCAATAATAATACCAATGTCATGGCTATGGAATAGCGTAGCATTATGCCTGACCCTCTGATTCCCACTCTCTCGCTCTTTCTCTCTCTTTCTATGATGACAGCAATTGTTCGTCCTGATGATATTTGAAGCATTTGGAGCTGCTGGGCGTAGGTGGAGGGCCCAGCAAATCCTATGCTACGCATACAATACATCGTACATGTCAAATATTGACATTAGGAAAATGTGTACAATTTCCAAAGAGGGGGTGGTGATGGTACTGAAAGATGGGTGGAAGCATATGAGTGTGACAGGACAAAATGTATTCAATAATTTCAAATCAGCCAGAAAAAAGAAAGACATCATCATCAGCATATGAAAATATTGTGTTTGTAATGTTTGCCTACAATTTTAAAACGCAAATGAAATTTCAACGAAAATTTTACAAAAAAAAACAGGAGGTAAATTTTCTAAGAAATCGAAGGATATGCCACAAAAAAATATTTATAAAAATATACAATTGTCTATACAGCTATGCCAAATCGGTGAGATGCTCGTCCAATGTCATTTCCATCATCTAAGTAGACCGGGGCGTATGGTTCGAGTTCTAATAAACTTACACCACTCAGAGCTTTTTAAATATGGATTTCGAAAGGCATCCTCCTCTACTGCCGCAACCCACAAACGACGATGCAGAAGCCTGCAGTATTTGCCAGTACCCGTATTTCGTAGCTGCTCATGTATCTGGCTTCCCCAAGCAGGATTACCAGAACTGCAGTTTCGGCTACTGCTCGTTACACTGAGGAGATTCGTAGTGCCTCTCTCGTGGGAGTTTTTGCTCTTCGAAAGGCATCCGCCTTCACTGCCGCAACCCACGGTCGACGTCGCACAAGCCGGCGGTATTCGCCAGTACCCGTCTTTTACAGCTGTTTATTTACCTGCCTTCCCCAAGGTGATTCAGCAGGGTTCCAGTACTGCAGTTTTGGCTACTGTTCGAAAGGCATCCGCCTCCACTGCCGCAACCCATGATCGATGACTCACAAGCCTGCGGTATTTGCCAGTACCCGTCCTTCATAGCTGCTCATGTGTCTGGCTTTCTTAAGGTGATTCAGCAGGGTTACCCGTACTGCAGTTTCGGCAACTGTTCATTCCACTGAGGAGATTCGTAGCGCCCCTCTTCTTTGCACCCTCGTGATAGTTTTTGCTCTTCGAAAGGCATCCGTCTCCACTGCCGCAACCTGCGGCCGACGACGCACAAGCCTGCGGTATTTGGCATTAGAGCGCTTAATTATGCCGAAGTTTTCCCTGCTTTAGTGCTCGACTTGCGGGCCTGGGACTAGGCGTTATTATCACTGTTCAGGAGGATAGCAAAAAAGACATTCAGCTGTTGGAAGTTCATGCATATTCTTTTTCTTTGCCGAAAGAATATGGAGAACTGAAGGCGCTATAATTAGACGGAGTATCGTAGTTAAATAGACTGATCAAATGTCATTCCAATCTAAAGGGAAAGCGTAGAGAAATGTTCGTGCAAGTCCGAAAACTTTTGGAGCTGTACATAAATTTTGAGCAAATCGTTTAAAAGAAAGCCATCAATCATCGCAATGTAATGGAAAGCCCTCGTAGATAGTACTCCACATCAGTTGGGAGCAGTTCATTACAACCCCAGAGAAAGGCGCTGAGGTTAGTTTGTGCAAGTCCTGAATCTTTTGGAGCTGTCCAGAAATTTAGAAAAACTTGTCATCAATTAGCACAACCCAATGGTAAGCCCACGTACAAAGTAATCTACATTACTCGTAGTTTTGTTTTCGTGAGAGGGGAAATCTTCATGAGATTCCAGATCTTTCTGGATATGTCAGATTCATACTGACTAAAAACCCTCCTCCTGCTTCATCATTATTTCCCCGCCGGACTGCCATACGGTATTACTTCGCGGGGGGTCGGCCGTCGGTCCATTTTCGAATCAGCCGACCTGTCTCATTCAGGTGGCATCGCCGCATTCGTCGGGTTTCTTCTTCGGCCCGTAATTCCTTATTCACACAATTGGTGAAGGTATTAACTGCCTCCCAGTTTCGCTCGCTGCTCAGCATCGTGTCGATCGCGTTATCTGCTGTCAGCCTTACGCCTATGTGGATCTCTAACAGTTTTCTTATATCTGTGAACCGGGGGCACCAAAATGTCACGTGCTCGGCTGTTTCTTCATCGGTAATGTATGCTGGACTCATTGGGCCCAAATCGATGAAGGTAGCTCCTGTGCCCTCCATGTCCAGTAAGAAACTGGGTCAGGCTGTAGTTGGTTTCTCCAAAGTACCTGTTTACCCACTTTTCTATATTAGCTATCAGCCTGCATGTCCAACGGCCTTTCTTTGTGCATTGCCACCTACATTGCCAGCTTTGTATTGTCCTGTTTCTCTCTTTAGTTTAAATGGTTTCGCCGTCGATCTCTGGGGTCTCTCTTCTACTCCGAAAGATTGCTGACTGTTCTCTCGCTGTCAGGTTGATTGGAATCATGCCTGCCACCACTGCTCCTGCCTCCAATGATATTGTGCGGAATCCACTACACACTCTGAGGCAGCTTCTTCGGAATCTACATCAGTTGGGAGCAGTTTGAGGATGTTGGTATCTACAATGGTTTGTTTTTCCGGGTGGCTGGAGACGTACTGTAGATTTACAACGAGGAAACCATCTTAAATAATCCGAACAAGTCTCAAAACCGCAGGAGCTCTTTAGCAGTGCTAGCTCTTCGCTCTTGAGCCAGTGCGAGCTCTTCGCTCTTCAGCAGTGCGAGTTCCTTGCTCTTCAGCTGTGCGAGCTCTTCAACAGTGCGAGCTCTTCGCTCTTTAGCAGTGAGAGCTCTTCGCTCTTTAGTATTTGATGATCTTTGCGTCTATAATTGGCTTTCATGGCTAAGTGCGGGCGGCGGATTAAGGTTAAACAGGGTGGCCAATTGTCTCCAATCGGAAAAGCCAACGTGGACAGTACGTGCAAGTCTCGAAACTGATGGAGCTCCTTACTAGCCCGAGTTCTTTAGTAATTCCGAGCAGTTGAAGAAACTTGGCGCCTATAATGGAATCTATTGCTGAGTTACTGGCGGAATAGTTTTAAAGAGGGCTATCAACTGCCATCAGCCTCCAATGAAAAGCCAGAGTAGATTGTTCGTTAAATCTACTGGAGCTCTTAAGCAGTCCAAGCTCTTTAGCACTTCGATAATAACGGGTGATCAATATAAAGGTATTTTTATCAAAATACAAAAATTTAAATGAAGTGTGGAATCTTTTTTGAAACGACATTTTATGCCACTTATTTTTTGAATATAATTTCCTTCAAATGTTTCACGCGTAACATGTGAAAAAACCCCTATTGAAACAAATAACTCTAGATTGATCACCCGTTATATAATAGTTTGTGTTGCCGGGTTGCGGGCCGATGAACCATACTTTAACAGATGGGCATCAACTGCCAGCACAATCCAATGGGAAGCCACTGTGGATGCGAAAAAATTTATTGTACAACTTTTTCTGATCTGTGAGCAAAAATATTCATCGATAATTGGTTACTTTTTCAAAAAGAAAATTGTAGATGAATGCAATTTTTCTATGAAAAAATGTTGCTGAATGTGAGCAAAATTTTGTATGATTTATTTTTTGCTGAATATGAAAAAATATTTTCTAAATGCGATCACAAATTTTCATAGGAAATTGCTGAATTTTTTTTTGCTTAAATTAAAAATTAACTAAAAACTTAATTTAAAAGCAAAAAAATGACCCACTGGGGTCAGTTAGTACCATTCTCCTACCGCCCTCAAAGTAATTTCCTGAACCTGTGCATTCGGACCACTAGACAGAGCATACATCACAGCCTGGGCTACATCATCGGCCTGCAGAATGACATCACCCAACATCTCAACAGTTTCGGGGGGTACAATTTCCGTATTCACCCAGCCCGGGCTGATATTCTAAAAAAATCAGATCATGTTTGTCAATCAAAATTTAAACAAAAAAACTACAGCGCCCTTAACTTACGGTGGTCTTAATTTTCGTTTTCAACGTTATCAGCTCTTGCCGGCATATCTCATTGATGGCATTCAGGCCGAATTTCGTTGGTGTATAAACATTCAAACTGGGATAATCCGGTCCGGGATTGTAGCCTGCCAGTCCAGCCGTACTATTGATAAATATCAAATGTCCTGCCATCTGGCGAGCCTTCATACTACGAAAAGCACTCTGCGTGCAATAAATGGCACCCATGAAATTGGTATTCACCACATCTTTGATATCCTTCGTAGGCATATTCACCAAATTGCCCTCGCGTATAGTGCCGGCATTGCTGACCAAGATGTCAGTACCGCCCAGTTCCTCCTCAATCCATTTAAAGGCGGCTTGCACATCCTCCTCTTGGGAGACATCACATTTGTGATAAAGGAAATTTTGCTGTTGTTCTCGCGTCAAGAAACGTTTCAGCTCTTCCATGCGTTCGGTGCGTCGAGCCAAACCGACAACCTTAACACCAGCAGCCACAATTAATTTAACACAGGCGGCTCCAATGCCCGAACTGGCACCGGTTACTACAGCTACACGATTTTGCCAGCGTTCCATAATTTTGTATGCGATTTTCCGTTTAATAGTCTGGTTTCGTTCAAGATCTGTATGAAACTATCCAACGGGTGTCTTGGCTGGAGTGTCAATAGGCGGCGAGCTGCGCTGTATTCTCACTGGCTGACCGTATTGGAAGATAACACGGCTGATAACGTTGATTACACTGTGCGACAGCCACAATCGGTTTGGGATGAAACCACCGGGGAAAGTTATATCGGTCAAAAAAAGGTCATACGTGTCCCAGCGTTTCGTTGGGTCTCATCTAGGAATCGAGATATATCGATTTGAAGTTAGTAAGTATCGTATAGGGGAATTTGTCACGTTTTTGGCTCTTTTGTTTGACATAACTTGAGAACCACTCGTCCGATTTAGCTGAAATAAATTTTAAAAAACAAAGAATTACAATTCCCTTAATCTGTTCATATATTATTTTCCTTTACAAGTAATAGTTTTCAAGTTAAAAATAAGCGCATGAAGAAAAAATTTTAATTTTTAGGCAAAAATAATTTTTTTTTTTCATACATTTATTTATAATTGCGAAACTGTTGCTTAAGTAGGAAAACGGTTTAAGAACAGATTAGAGGAATTGTAATTCTTAATTTTTCTAAATTTGTTTCAGCGAAATCGGACGAGTGGTTCTCGAGTTATGTCAAACAAAAGAGCCTAAAACGTGACAAATTCCCCTATACGATACTTACTAACTTCAAATCGATATATCTCGATTCCTAGATGAGACCCAGCGAAACGCTGGAACACGTATGACTTTTTTTTTACCAATATAACTTTCCCCGGTGGTTTCATTCCAAACCGATCACTGACCCTTACCATTTGTCGCAGAGTGTTATCGACACATGGCAAAAGAAAACATGTGTTACCCTCAGCCGATTTTTGACAATTCAATTAAACGAACCGAAGCAAAAACTTTCCAAAAACTTCTTATCTGCCAACAGATGTGAAAGTGATACAGCGTGTGAATTAAAAGCAATACTGTAGAGGCCTTAAAGTTTGATTTGAAAACATTATTTTAGATAATGTATAATTGTTCTAAGAGTAATTTTTTTATAATCAATTTTTATTTTTACTTAGAGACTGAGAAAAATATTTGCCGACATCTGAACCTTTGTTTTTAACCTTTTTTTCAAAGAGGTCTGAATTTTGGTATTCAGAAGTGGGATTGTGGATGCTTGTTTTTAAATATTAATTTAAATCTTATATAATTTAGGCAAACATGTCAAAACTAATACTAAATTTACGGAACCGAACCATATAAATTTTAGTTTTGACAACTTCAGGCCAAACTCATAAAATGTTCAAAAGTGGGATATTAAAAAAAAATATTTTTTCTTAGTTATGATCTTACTTATCATTTTTACCAAGACTAGCTGCATTTCAAGAAACATTCCATAAAAAACTCTCTCACAATATCAATTTTCGACATGGCTTACTACATATTCAGAAGAGGGACTTTATCGCAGTATCAACATTATGCCATGACACTTGAATTTTTTTTTTTGGGTATACTTATAATCAACCAATTTTTGCAATCAATTTTTTCCAAAGTGACTAAAAAAATATTTGCAGAAAATTCCCCCTTTTTTCAAAGAGTTCTGGATTTTGATATTCAGAAGTGGGATTATAGATGCTTGTTTTCAAATATTAACTTAAATCTCCTGTAAATAAGGCAATAATGTCCAACCTAATACTAGAATAATAATAATTGACAGAACCGAAGAAATATAAATATTAGTTTTGACAACTTCAGGTCAAATTCATAAAATATTCAAAAGTGGGATATTAAAAAAATGTTTTTTTTTTAGTTAATTATCATCTTTACTAAGACTAGCATCGTTTCCAAAAACATTCCATGGAAAAACTCTCTCAACATTGGTTTTTGACATAGTCAGAAGTGGGATTTTTTTCCACTCATATCCCATGACACTTAAATTGGTCGATTAAAACGACCAATTTTTACAATCAATTTATTTCTCAGAAACTGAAAAAATATATTTGCAGAAACTTGAATCTCTGTTCTTCAGACCTCATTTCATAGTGTTCAGAATTTAGCATTCAAAATGGGAAGTATAGAATTCTTTTTAATGTAAATTCAATCTTGTAAGTTAGTCAAGAATGTCTAACCCAATGCCAAATTTACTTAAACTTACCATATAATTTATCCTTTCGACAACTATAGGCATAACTCTTAAAATATTCAGAAGTGGGATAAAAATAAACAGTTTTGCCCTGTTAAGATCATACTTAGCATTCTAAACGCGACAAGTTTTATTTCTTAGAACATTCTAAATATCATACGCAGAACCTCCTCTCTCTTTTGCCTTTGGACGTTTATCGTTATAAATTCAGAAGTGGGATTTTTCATATAACCTCAGTTATCCATTGACATGGCACTTGTGGACTATCTTCAGAATTTTTAAATATCAATTAAATTCTGCAAGTTAGGAAAGCATGCCCAACCCAATGATAAATTTACAGAACTAATTCTTGTTTCCTTTTAACAAATTTTGGCTAAACTCACAAAATATTTAAAAAAAAAAATGTTTTGTCTAGTTGCCATCTTTCTTACCACTTTTAACTAGTTTTCATTTTGACATTACTACTAAGACATTCAGAAGTGGGATCAAATTTGCTGTCATCGATAAATTATAGCTATTAAATTCTTCTCCAGAGATTGAGAGACTTATCTGCAGAAAAATATAACTTCTGTTATCTTGGTATCTATGGCTGATTTGTATTACTTAGAAGCGGAATTGCGAAACTTTTTTATTCAAAATACACTAAAATCTCTTTTAAATTAAGTTTGTCCTTCCCATTTGTAAATGTAAAGAGTCAATTCATATAATTTATTATTTTAGGCATAACTAATTAAATATTCAGAAGTCGGATACTCAAAAAATATTTTTGTTGTTACTACACTAATTAGGATTTTTACCAGTACTAGTTGCATTTCAAAAAATATTGTAAAGCAAAACTTCCATTTCGGTAGAATTTAGAGATATATTCAGAAGTGGGATCAAATGATCGGTAGAGTAACTTTTACAAAAATGGTAAGTGATTGTATTTCGGCGTCATATTTTGATTATTTTTCTCTAGAGACTGAAACATTTTTGCAGAAAACTGGACCGCGGGTTTTTAGGCATCATTCTATGGTGCACTGTCTAATTTTTCAGAAGTGGGATTAAGAAAATTGTGTATTAAAAACAACACAATATTTAGTTTGCAGCATAGAATCATATAATATATAATAAGTTTGACACTTTAGTCCAAACATACTAAATCTTCAAAAGTGGGAAAGTCAAAAAAAATCATTTATAGTTTTTTTTTTTTACTAATACACTTAGCATCCTGTCCAACCGTGTCCTATTCCGAATAATTTTCCATAGCTGGAAAGACATTGGTCACTACATATTCATAAGTGGGATTTTGATATAACCTCAATAACCACTAATATTTTTTTTTTAAATAACCAACACTCAGGGGATGCCCCCTATACATGCGGTGCATTGCGTTGGCGAGTGGAAAGTAATGGATCGGAGGGGGGAAAGAGGGAGTAATGATTATTGACGCTTGCCTTGAACTTCTGGATGTCGCAGTTAGTGGGAAATACATTTGTCGGAAGTCGATTCCACATACGGACTGTACGAGCGAAAAACGAATTTGATCTGTAGTGTATAGTGCGGTCAACTGGCCAATCGATAACAAACGGGTGTGAATTCCTAGAAAGTCGCGTATTCCTGCCAAACATCCTCACGTCAGGAATAAGGCGACGGATGTCTGATGAACACACACCATGAAAGTAACGATAGAACAGCGTCACGCAACCCACATTCCGACGATGCTCAAGGGAAACAATAGAGTTGGATACCCTACTATCACCTATCAGCACCATCGCTCTCCTCTGAACACGGTCAAGTAGCTCCAAGGATGATTTTGGAGCACCTGCCCATATATGGGAGTTGTATTCCATCTTTGGCCTGATGTAAGTTGTATAGATATTGAAAAGATCAGAAGGAGTGAAATATTTCTTGCACCGCTTTAAAAAGCCTATGCACTTGAGTGCTTCTTTCGACACTTCGAATACATGTCTCGCCCAACGAGCGTCACATTGTATTTTCATGCCCAGAACATCGAGAGCTTCTGATTGTTCAATATCCGTACCATCGATAGAAATTGACGATATTTTTAGGTCAGCGAATCGCTTGTAGGACAACAAGCAGCGCTGTGTCTTATGTGCATTAAAATCTACTCTATTCACTCGACCCCATTCGGAAATGGAAAGTAGCTCCCGGCCAAGTGTCTCATCCATAATTCGCCTTTTGTCTTCAATATCTTGAAGACTCGGCCTACGGTCGAATGAATATGAATGACAGAGGTTACTATCATCTGCGAAAGAGTAGATTGGATTCACGGTCTGACCAAAAAGATCGTCAATGAAAATAAGAAATAAAGAGTGAGAAAGGACAGAGGTCAGCCTATGTGTGTTGGATGAGAACCCATCTACAACAACTCTAATAGTGCGATCTCTAAGAAAGCTCGATATAAATCGAGCAAACGTATTACCTTCGCACCAGTTGCATTTCGACATTACTTATTTAGAAGTGAGATTTTTGACATAACGAATTCCCACTCATTTCTTCATTGTATTTCCACATTGCCAATTGTATTTAGATTGAAATTTCGATACTTCCACTTAATGTAACCTTCTGACAGCTTTTGTCATAACTCATTAAATATTCAGAGGTGGGATATTTTAAAAATATTGTTTTTCCTTTGTAACTACCTTTCTTGCTATCCTTACCAATACTAATTCCGTTTTACGAAATATTACAGAGCAAACCTTTTCTGCATTTCGACATTGCTCATTACATATTCAGAAGTGGGATTAAATATTCAGAGGTGGGATATTTTAAAAATATTGTTTTTCCGTTGTAACTACCTTTCTTGCTATCCTTACCAATACTAATTCCGTTTTACGAAATATTACAGAGCAAACCTTTCCCGTTGTTGCATTTCGACCTTGCTCATTACATATTCAGAAGTGGGATTTTTGACATAACCTCAATATCCGCTCATATGCCATGACACTTGTATTATTAATGCCATTTAATCGGGCTTTCATCGTGGTAATTTCACATTTTCAATTGTATTTACATTAATATTACGATTTTCCACTCTCCTCCTCCTGAACATTTATTTATTTTCCTGCAATTAAGCCACAATTTTACATTCAATTTAATTCAGCGCGTTCAAACTTATTAAATATTAATGCCACGTTACAAATGTACTTTTGCCTTCTTCTGCAGTCCACATGTATGCCATGCGGTCTTAAAATATTGATTTTTCGTAAATAATTAAAATTTCGATTAATTCGTTACTCCCACAGCCATAAATCCCCAGCATTGGTGATATTCACACCGTCTCATAATCGAATGACGTTAGAGTAGTCACATATTGGCCATGTTGCGATATGTTTTTGATATTGTCAGACCATTGAACATATGCGGGATAAATAACCAAATTAAGTGTGCAGTTAAATTTTTGTAAAAATTCGCTTGCAGCGAAATGCTTTACTTTATGAAATCTTCATTGAAATGTGGCAGAGCACGGAGGTTGCGAATGAAAAGAAATCGGTTGAATAAGTAATTGTGAAAGCGCAAGTGTGACCAATAGAATTTTGCTTATGATATAATCGAGGTTGAGCATAAATGCTTGGGAAAATTTTGGAAAAACTATAAAACTTAGAAAAGGGGCAAAAAGGGTAATAATTTCACATGCTCAAAAATGTGTAAAAACTGCCAAAAAAAAAAAAAACTTAGAAGAACATTGAAATCATCGAGATTAAAAAGAGCAACGGATTTTATAGTCTATCAATAAAAAAACAAATAGCGGGCAAAAGGGGTAAAATTTCTCAAGGGTCGGCCCTTTTTAAACCCGAAAAAAAAATTTATAAATTACAAGCAGCGTTTAAATGAGAACGACAGCATTTTTCAAGTGGTCTAAAAAAAGTGAAATACAAAAAACGGTCAGAGTTTACTAAATAATGGCAATTGTTAAAATAGGAATGGAAAAACTGTTCTATCGGGTGATCATTTGAGAGGTATTATTTTCAAAATCCAAAAAATAATAAGAAATAAGAATAAGAATCCAGATTTTTTTTATCTTTATTGTTAATTCGAAAGGACATTTCATGCCATTTATTTTTTTGAATATAATCTTCTTCAAATGTTGGCCGCAACTACGCCTCATCTATTCCATTCTGAGGGTCCAATTTTGGATGACTCGTTCGAGCATTTCGACCGGTATGGCTTAAGACTTTGGACTGTACGTAGCCCTCAAAAAAACTGACTAAATCACACGATCTAGGGGGCTAACTTTATTATAGCTTCTGAGAAAAGACAAATCTTCGCAAGCTGTCAAAGTTTTACTAACCACAGAGATTGCAGTAAGGAAAAAAACTTAAATATGTAAATTTTGAGCCTCTGACATAAACGAAACACCACCGTGTAGTGTAGGGCACTACGTAGTTTTGTCTATTTTCACATTAGTATCTCGGAATTCCCAAATACGAGTTGTTACATTAATTTTATTTCCAGTCATTTTAAACGATTCTGCTGATTGTCCAATCCAACTAAAGCGATTTGTATTTATTTCTGTTCACACACGGCATTATTACAAATAAATGTACAGTTTTATAAATATTTAATTTACAGTTTAAAAGTTTAACTATGCCGCAAATGAAACAAATGAACAGATGCATAATCGGTTAGAGTCTCTTTGAAATTCGACCATAAAATTTAATTAAAATCAACACAACGCGTTTCTTTTTTTTTGTTTTGTTTTGCCGCAGAGCACTAATTGCGAAAATACGCATGTATCATCGTCGTCGTCGAATTTGGAAAGGTGCAACCAAAATCCCCCAAATTGTGGCCTCAGCCATGGATTTATTGACGTTGAATTTGGAAAGGTACAACAGAAATATACCGACATATGGCAGCAGGGATTGAATTGCCCCAACATATTAGAGTTGTAAACTAGCGCCACTTTAGAATACTCGATACCAATGAATACTTTTATATTCGGTATTTGATATTCGTTATAATTAAAAACTCATACATAACAAAAATTTTCATTGTATTTTTAAAAATTGTTATTTCTTAATTGTCGAAGCACCTTTTACGCTCCGATTGAGACAACTCCGAAACATGATTTTAGAACGCTGCAACAGCATCTTCTGGCGACGAAAACTTTGACCACGCATTTTTTCTTGATATGCGGGAAATAAAAAAGTCATTGGGTGCCAAGTCAGGGCTGTACGGCGGATGATCCATCAATTCAACGTTTTGGTCGGTCAAAAAGGCGCTGTTTTGATCCGATGTGTGAGAGCTCGTATTGTCATGGTGCACAATGATTCGTCTTCTCTTGTTCGTTTTTCGAATTTCTCCGAAGACTTCAGGCAAACAAATTGTGGTGTACCACTCAGAATTGACCGTCCTACGTTGCTCAAGCGGAACAGTCGCCACGTGACTAGTTTTGCCGAAGAAACAGGCGACCATTTGCCTTGAAGTGCTTGTTCTACGAACAACTTTCGTTGGATTTGGCTCGTCTTCGAAGACCCATATGGTCGATTGCTGTTTTGTTTCGGACTCATACGCATAGATCCATGATTCGTCACCTGTGACGATCTTATAAACGTCTTTTGAAGCACTGCGATCGTATTTTATCAAAATTTCTTTGCACCAATCGACACGAGCCTTTTTTTGAGCGATTGTCAAATTGCAAACCTTTTTTACGGCCAGGTGTTCATGCAATATCGAATATATGCTGGTGGAAGAAATGCCCAAGGATGCCTCTATGTCACATGATGATCTTGCATTATCAGTTCACGCACGGCATCAATGTTCCCTGGTACTGCTGCCATTTTTGGACGACCTTTACGACCTCCGTCTTGGAGCGAACGTCGGCTACGATTGAATTCATTAATTTTTTATATTTTTGTACAATGGGGAGAATTTATCGCCTTAGCGACTTCCTAAGCGAATTACTATTAGAACACGGCCATTATATATATTTGCTGGTGATTATGAAAACTCTTATTTTTCGAGTGAAATAAGCCATCTATCAACGCCAATTCACCAAAGTATAAGATCAACTTGGCGCTGCCTATTGAAAACTGCCAAGCCGCCGCTTATTATTTAATGTCGGCTTCAAATTTTTAATCCATTATCTAAGAATAAAGCTCAATGCTAAAGAGCAAGTGGTTTAAAGTTTATATTGTAAATGTTTGCTCATGGTAAGGAAAAATATCTTTTTTGGATTGAAAAAAAGAGCCGATGTTCAGCCGTGCTGATTACCTAAATCTTTGAAGTAACACGATGCCGATCAAAGCTACTGCCCCGTCCATAATTCCATATCGACATTCAAAGTTTGAAGCCGATTTGAAAGTGTCGGCGGATGTCAGTTTTCCATTTACGGCGTAAATATTTGACAAACGGGGTTCTACGTATATAGAACTACGTATGATTGAAATGTTTTTCCGTCCGCAAGTTGAAAAATAATCCTAACATATGGTTCCAGCAAGATGGAGCAGGTGCGCATACAGCAAGAGCATTAATGGAACTTCTTTGTAAACTTTTTGGTGAACCCTTCAGTCTTATTTGGTCCGCCCAGTACTTTTGTGCATCGAATACCGAATACTAACATTCGATTCGATTATTCGATACTTTAAACATTTCTAGCATGTATGCGTGAATTAAGTAAATATATATTTACATACATAAATATTGATTATACATATTTGCGTGCACATGAGGTGTGCACACATTTCGCACGCCGTGTGCCTACGATGATGCGCTTTAAATCAATTTGTAATGCGCTGTCTCATCTTTTGTGGTCAAATTTGCATGAGTATTTCACAGGAAAAATGATTTTTGCTAATGACTAAAAGGAAAGGGAATGGATAGATGAGAATGATATCGGGTTGCACGTTGCTTGCGAAAGATTGTAAACTACAGACTTTAAACAGTACAGTAAGTGAAATACATATAACAATCGCAACTTGAAAGGACATTTTATGGCATTTACGAGGGCGACCGCAAAAGTAACTGGCCTTACATAAAAAGAACCGTTTTTTTGGAATTATTATTATTTATTTTTCAACATAATCTCCTTCCAACTCAATACACTTCATCAAACGTTTTTCAAGTTTTTTAATTCCATCCGAAAAATAAGATTTTTCAAGACCTTCAAAATATGCCTCAGTTTCAGCAATAACCTCGCTATAGGACGAAAATTTTTTGCCACCGAGAATTTTTTTTTAAATTTGGAAACAAGAAATAATCAGAAGCAGCTAAATCTGGACTATATGGTGGATGCGGAGCAATTTCAAATCGTAATTCGGCCAGTTTTTGTTGAGTTAAAAATGCAGTGTGTGAAGGAGCATTATCTTGATGAAAAAGAACTTTTTTTTTCTAAATGCGGTCGTTTTATCTGGATTTCTTCACTCAACCGATCCAATAATGCACATTAATATTCACTATTCATAGTTTTTCCTTTCTCAAGATAATCAATAAATATTATACCCCTTGCATCCCAAAATGCTGTGGCCATTACTTTTCCTGCTGACTTAACAGTTTTCGCCTTCTTGGGCCCACTTTTACCAGCTGCTATCCATTGTTTTGACTGTTCTTTGCATTCTGGGATGTAGTGATGGATCTATGTTTCATCAACAGTTATGAATCGGCGCAAGAACTCTATTGGACTACGCTGATAAATCGCTAAAAGCTCCTCGGAATTGGTCCAACGGACAATTTTTTGGGACAAAGTCAACAAACGCGGCACCCATCTTGCGGATAGCTTTTTCATGTGGAGTTCATCATGTAAAATACTCCAAACTTGCTTTTCGTGTATTTTAACAATATCAGCAAGTTCTCTGAGCTTTATTCGTCTATCTTTAGTCACTTCATTAAATATTTTTCTAATGTTTTCCATATTAGTAGCTGTTTTCGGTCTTTCAGAGCGTTGTTCATCTTCCGTACTTGAACGACCCATTTTAAATTGTTGAACCCAGGATTTCACGGTGGAGTATGATGGTGCATTATCACCATGAACAGAAACCAATTCATCTTTGATTAATTGAGGCGTATAACCTTTCATATAAAAGTGTTTAAATACCGCACGAAACTCTTTATTTTCCATTTTTCAAAAATTATAAAACTTGTTTACTACAATCACCTGTAACAGAGACAATAATCATTAAATATTTCGGAAATTTTGACAGATGGCTTATAAAAGATTGCTTTAAAAAAACAAAACAAAAAAAGTTGCTAGTAAAACAGAAAATATGCCAGGCCAGTTAGTTTTGCGGTCGCCCTCGTATTTTTTGAAAATAATTTCCTTCAAATGTTGGCAACTATTTTGTTCAGTGATGAGGCCCATTTCTGGCTCAACGGCAGAGTCAATAAACAAAATTGCCGCATTTGGGCTGAAGAGCAGTAGAGGTCCAAAGATGCCATTATACCCAGAGAAAACCACGGTTTGGTGCGGTTTATAAGCTGGTGAAATCATCGCTGCATATGGACAGGTGAGTTGGCCGCCTAGGTCAAGTGATATCACACCTTTCGACCTTTTTCTTTGGGGTTACGTAAAGTTCAAAGTCTATGCTGACAAACCAGCTACGATTCAGGGTTTCAAAGCCAACATTACGCGTGTCATTACCTTCATACCGGTCGATATGCTCAAACGAATCATTCAAAGTTAAACCCTCAGAATGGACACCCGGAGGCGTAGTTGCGGCCAATATTTGAAGGAAATTATATTCAAAAAAATGGCATAAAATTCTCTTTCGCATAAAAAATAAAGATTCCACACTTGATTTGAATTTTTGTATTTTGTTTTTATTATGAAAATAATACCTCTAGATTGATCACCCGTTATAAGTTGTGTTTGTTTGAGGTTACTAAACTCGAATTTGGAAGTTACTTGGTTAGCAAGTGAGTTAGCTTTAAGTCGCTTTAGAAATAAAAATGCTAGCATGATGCAACCTGTTGTATAAATATAGTTTTTTGTTATTTTTGTTCAAAAAGATTCAAACAAGAAGAGGTCTTATCGGCGAATTTGAAACTAGAATTTAAAAGTTACTTGGTTAGCAACCGAGTTGGTCTCGAGTCGCTTAAGAAATGAAAAAATGTCAGCATGATACACCCTGTTATATAAAAATATATGTTTTTTGTTATCTTTGCTTAAAAAGATGCTAACAAGAAGAGGTGTTATCGGCGAATGAGTAGCAATTTTAAGTGCACGATATAGGATAAGTGAATCAACTCAAACTGATAGTTCAATGAAGGTTTTGTAATGCAAAAGTGTAGAATATATTTTAATAAATATATTCCAATGACTATTTTATAGAAAAATACATTCAAATATACATTTTTTGTTATCTATACTTAAAAAGATTTAAACAAGAAGAGGTCTTATCGGCGATTGAGTATCAAATTCATGTGCACGATGTGGGATAAGTGAATCAAGTCAAACTCATAGTTCGAAGAAGTTTTTGTAATGCAAATTGTAGATTTTATTTAAATAAATATATTGCAATGACTATTTTATTACAATGTACAGCTTTTTGTGGTCTGCTTTTGACGACAATTTGCATTGATGTATGCAAAGAGAAACAATGTGGCCATATTATTGCCTTTTTATTGCTGCCTGATTATTATATTGTAAACTTACTAGGTACCGAAGCTAGTAGGCACGAACACGTCTCTTAAGAGACCGTATCATTGGCGGTAGTAGATCAAGACCCGACCTTGATTAAATTTTCAAATATGACACTATTCGAATATGACATTATTCCTTAGATCTGGAGAAACTAAGCATTCAACCCTCAGGCCCAAACACCAGATCCCTACAAACATGTACATAATCTAACTAGAAAAAATCATTAATTTTATTTTTTACTTCTTTTTTGGTTTTGGGTCGAATAACTGTTCCCTTTAAAAAAAAAAACATTCGGCTGAACAGCGGAAAGTTTCCTCGTTCACTTGTCCTTAACTTAACTAATGACGGGAATTCCCGCAGATTTTCAAATCGAATTTTTCAGCCGTCAAATCTGACATTTTTTGTCATTGTACATAATTAGTGATGCTAAAGCGCTAAAATAGTATCCGGTCGTGGCAGGAATTCCCCTTTAATTTGTTCGATACAACTTAAAAAATTGTGCAATGATATAAAAGCGGGAATTCCAGCACTTAATTTTTATATAAAAAAATTAATTGATTTTTTAGCTGGCACCAGCTTAACTAAATTAAAGCCGAAGGTGGTGAAATTTGTCATGTGCAAAGAAGCCCCTCTAGAACGATTGCTATCAAATGTCATTGAAGTGCGTTTTTCTAAAGACACAAAACCTACGAGAAGATTCTTTTTAGGAGGGCCGTGCATACCTCCTAGCTGGGTTTTGCCAGATAGATGATATTAGCAACTTAGCGCCTGGATTATAACAATTGGAAAATATATATTTCTTGTCTAGTCAGCTCCTATTTTTTTAACCTCCACCGAAGGGTGGATGGTATATTAAATTTGTCATGCCGAAATTTTGATCAAAGACCCTATATATTTTTATTCGTCCTATTATTGATTGTTCTGAAATTCGAAAACGATCTAGCCATCTAGTCTGTCCGTCCGTGTGTCCGTTGAAAGCACGAATGCGGTGAAACGAATCAACCTAAGATCCTGAAATTGTACATGATGATGGCTTATGGTCATGAGCTGTTTGGGATAATTGGGTGAAATCTGCCCAGGGGGTAGAAAGTTACCCTCTGAGGGACTGAAGAAATCGCCGCGAAAAGGTTATATTTTTGGGTATTTTCTTAATAAATCATAATATTTTTTTACGAAAAATATTTACTGGTAGTTGGGTCGAACTTAGTTCCTCAAAAAAGAGCTTAGTTGCTGGACGTTTTAGCTCATGTGGCCCAAAAAACGTCCCATATGGTCAAAACGGTCGATCAATATGTCCATATGTGACAGCGCATAGAGATGTGGACATCATCTAAGCATCGAATGAGACCGATCCCATGCCACAAAAGTGTTCCCTCCCAGAGATATGCGCGTTTTATGAAAGTGATGGTACACCAAAGATACACGTATTTAAATCTTTAAAAGGCTCTCCTGAACAAAACTGTTTTTTACCCTTAGGTCCCTTTCTATTTTGCGCGTCACATATGGGTGCTAAATATAATACAGGTTTTGCTACAAATCCAAATATAAACTAATATAGAAGTTTTAACTGAGATTAGGGACGACCAATGGGCCAAAAGGGCAAAAAAACGGACAATTTTGTTCTTCTCTTTTTTGCGAACTTTACGATGTTTTTACATGTTTTCGCTTACAAATAATATAGTAATTTTAAAGTTTTGGCTAAGATAAGAACCGAACTCATGGACCCTAAGGGCCCAAAAAACGTACCAATAGGGTCTGTGTTGCTTTCATATTTTCAATGTTTCAAAAACGTAAATTCTTATTAGAAAAAATAATTAATTTGGGAAATTCTCAATATTGGTATTGGAGTTGGATAACGAGTTTTAGCTCGTTATTATTTTTTTTTTTTTTTTGCATAAACCCCGACCAATTTGTGATTTTGCGAAATCTCGAGTTTTGAGAGTAAACCAGAAACAATTCCTTAGCTCAATACCGAAATCCAAAGCTTCATCGGTAAGATACAGTCACATCGAGCCATAAGCGCTAACCTATCGTAAGTGAAAAAATGCAAATTTTACAGGAGACGGTTTTTATTATTTATTTCAAACAACTTTATTAAAAATGCAAATGTTTTAATGCAAAAATTTAAGATTTCTACCTACTCATATAACTGTATCAAAAAACAAAAAAAAAAATCTGAACACATTTGCGATTGCTGCAGCAATTTGATGTGTGACTTACGATAAAATTGCTACACAATAAAATTTAAACAATCATTTACGATAAAATGCAAAAGCTTTTTTTTTGATGTTTTACTAACAATTTTGTCATTTTAAAAATACAAAACGATGAGGCTTGTCCTAACGATTATTTTTCAGCAATAAAATTTTTTTTCCAAAAATTTGACTTACGATAGGTTAGCGCTTATGGCTCGACATCTCTGTGAAAAAATATTGGAAAATTTCACGAAATGAGTAATAGACTGTCATCAAAGCCGTAAGATCCATTTAAAGGATATTTTATTTCATACATAATCGGAAAATGTCTTCTTTGTAATTCAATAAACTTGTACTGAGACACTTAGTATATTATTCAATACAACATAGGGAGTATAGATATTTAGCGTAGCTGAGTTTTTAAAATAATAATTCATAATTAATTTTTCCCTTTTCGCATATTTTCAGGAACGCTCACGTGACATTCGTATATCTTCGATTCGAAAAACGCAAGGTAAGCGTACTTATTTTTTTAACCTTTTTTCAATTTTTATATAATCTTTTTGTAGCACACTATTTAATGTTAAAGTTCACAGTCTTAAAATACCGTTCGTCACATGATAAAAAATAGAAATAGGTTCTGCCTGCATCTATAAAATTGAAAAAGTCTGCGAAACGCGATAACATTTTTTAAGCCATTTATTTAAATATGAAATGGAGTTACGATACTCGGCCACGAATATATATTTTTTTTAATTTTTTTAAGGCTCTAACTTTAAATAATTTGTTAACAGTCTAATTTTAAATAACTTTAATAAAGAGACTGCAAGTAACACAATGATCGATTACCTGGTTACTACACTGATAGAAAAAATATGACCATACGGTCACAAACATGAGAACGTTCGGCGTCGATAGTGTATCAAGACTCAATGTTCTCTATTGTGAGAACGCCGTTCTCTATTTCGTTCTAAAATAAGCGTTCTAGAGTTTAATCCACATAGTTCTCGAATTTCATCCGCATAGTTCTAGAGTTTCATCCGCATAGTTCTCGTTTTCTAGACACAACGTTCTCGGTTTTTGGTCGACTTTTTATTGTGAATCCCCCCAAATAAACCAAACCAAAAAAATAGTTTTATATTTATTTTTTTCGAAAATTTATTTATTTTCTATTTAATTTATAAAACATAAATATATTTTATTCTAAAATAAATTTTCCCATTATTCATTGGGTATACATGAAGTGGTTTAGATATAAAATCAGAGATTGGTATATAACACAATATGGCCAATTAAAGAAAAATATGACAAGCCCTTCTGTCAAGAATATATATTACTAACTTTAATAGCGCAATGCAACAAAATGAAACTTTGTTTGTAAAAGATTTGGCGTTTGGTTTTAGTCATTAGGTTATAATTCTGAAGGGGGTGGCATACTTTTTTTTGATTGGTCATGATGGACAACAACTTTAGCCCACAATATCACTTTGGCCCATAATATCACAAATTATTACCTCGGTTTTTTTCCATGCAAACAATTTTTCCCGGAATTCTATACGCAGTCCTAATGGTGGCACTGCTTCTTTTAAATCTTCCTTCTTCAAATACTGCAAACTGTGGAAGGTTACGTTTGCGGCTAAAGGAACAAACACTCGTCAATACCACATTCAATAATTTTATTTGTTTTTCTACTTACATTTCAAATGTTCATAAACATTATCCATGTTTATTGAGGTTAGAAAATGTTTTAGTTGGGCGTCGTCGTCGGCTTGTGTGATTTCGGTGTTGATTACAAACCCTGAGTACTCAACACCCTCAGCTTCATCACCAGAATTGCTAAGATCATCCGAGATATGTTCCTCCGCCCACATTTCATCATCTAAATCTATATCACTTTTCATTGCAATTTTTTTTTCAAGTCGCGTCGGACGATTTGGGTTTAATTTTTTATTCAATAAACAAAAGAATACCAAAGCTAGCGAAAGCTTTCAACGGCGCCAAACAATAAAGTGGACAGCGGCAGCTTGCTTTTTCGGGTACCGGCTATATATATTTTTTAAATCAAAATTTTAACATTGCGAAAATGCAAAAAGATGTTGAAAAACAACATTTTCACATCAAAAACTAAATCAGGGGAAAAAATTCATGTACCATGTTTGTTTTTTTTATTATACAATGATTTTTTACATTGTGTTCACATACAATTTTGGATATGATTTATAAAATAATAACTTTCTTGTTGTCCTTCGATATTTTATTGCAGTTTTTATTCTTTATTTTTAAGAAGTTAAAGTATTTAGTTTTTTACGTTAATTAATAAAATTCGGAGCGGCCAGCGTACATGAGCAGCGGCGATCACCGTCTTGAAATTGCCTGGCTTGTGACTCATGGCAGGTTGTGGCCGCGTCTAAATAGAGAACTCTTTGTTCTCACTTTTCATCCACATGGTCTCAATAAAAATAGAGAACTATGGTTCTCAGGTTTGATACCAAACGTTATTGGTTTTAGAACGCCTTTTTTGGTTCAGTGTACCATTCCATTTATTGATATTTTGTAATGTCACGTGTGCGTTTTTAATGCAACACTTGTTTGTATAATTTCTATATCGCGCCTTGGCAGTAGTCGAAAATTCGAATTTAAAGAATATTTTATATACAGGGTGTCCGCCGGGAAGGTATACTTATACTACTTTGTTTTGCCGCCATTTTGCTAAACATTAGTCTTGACAGTTCATATTTCGCAGTCGTGAAGTAGAGACGTGGCAAATTTATAATGGAAAAATATTCAATAAATCGTTAAACATTTTATTAAAATCAATCGTCGATTACTGTGACGATGAGAAAGTTACTTCAAATTTTTGGGAGAAACAACGTGCCAAAAAAACGCAATATTTATCGTGTAGTGAATGATTTCGAAGAAAGGGGGTCTGCAGCTGATAGGCCCAAGCATGAACCACAATGTACTGCAAGATCGGCTGAAAACATTACTGCTGCTCAAGAAAGTGTTCAAAATAATCCATTAACCTCAATTCGAAGCCGTGCTGACTGCAAAGAAAAATGTGCTCAAAAGAGCTCGCATTTGTGTGGCTAACAGATGCGGACATTTATCTGATATTGTATTCCATACTCGTAAATAATTGCCGACATCAAATAAAACATTTATCAATATAAGATCCATTCTCTTTTATTAAATCAAAAATTATAAACAAACAAAGTAGTATACCTTTCCCGATTCCTAAATTCTTCCCTTCCCTGCGGACACCCTTGAAAATATGTCTTCTATTAAAATGTAGATGCAAGAGGTTTCAAGCCGGTTAAAAGAAAATGGAATATTAGAAAATACAGTGAGACAAAATAGTTGTGTATCTTCAAAAGTCCTCACGTAACGTCACTGAATTCAGTATAAGTGCAGTTTCCTTCAACATTTTTTTAGTCCTCTAGAGATCAACTCTTCACCCTTTTGCATGATTTGTTCCACTTTCAACACCAACCATTCTACAACTATAAGCCATGTATCTAAAAAGTTGGAAACCTTTAGCTCTTTTCGCTTGCACTGAAAGTAACTTCAACAGACAAAGGGACATGACGAGATCGCCTTAAAATTTTACGACAAACTGTAGAAGACATAAATTAAGTCATGTCGTGCTCAAATTTCGAATGGTACGTTATTGATCACCCGATACCATATCCATAGTATCGAGAGGTATTTTCTTAAAATAAATAAATTACGGAATTACGCCTCCATTCTGTACATTCTGAGGGTCCAATTTTTGACGTCTCGTTCGATAATTTCGACCGGTAATTGATGGCACGCGATATGTTGGCTTCCATAACCTGAATCGTAACTGGTTTTTTAGCATAGACTTTAGACTTTACGTAGCCCCAATGAAAAAAGTCTAAAGGTGTAATATCACACGATCTAGACGGCCAACTCACCGGTCTAAAACGTAGAATTAGCTCTTCGAAATTACCTCTCAATAGATCCATAGTTTGAGCAGCTGTATGTCAAGTGGCACCGTCCTGATGCAACCAAATGTAGTCAAAATTACGGGCATCAATTACAGGTAACCAAAAGCGATATCTAGCACCATTCACGGTTACGTTCCGGCCATCATCATTTTTTAAAAAATATGGACCGATGATTGCACCAGCCCACAAACCGCACCACACCGTGATTTTCTCTGGGTATAATGGCACCTCTCGAACTTTTTCTGGTTGCTCTTCAGCCCTTTTATTTATTGACGTTTGTCGTTGAGCCTCATCACTGAACAAAATTGTGGTCGAAACAGCGGGGTTATCATACTCATTTCCCTAATACAGTTGCACAATTTAGAGACGTGTTGCGGTGTAAGTCTTTCCATGATTAAGTGGCAAACAATATTGAAAAGAAAAAGAAATACATTTGAACACAGCTCACGCGTAATCTGTAAAAAATTACGCTTTTGAAAAAAAACTCTTTATTGATCACCCGTTATATGAGTAAGAATAGCCTCCACACAAAAACTTTCCCTACCGATTTTATGTCCTTTCGCTCTAAAAGCCACAAATAACTTTCGATTGTGACCAAATTTCGTATAACTGTTCGCTCACAACAGAACAGTGTCTGACCCCGGTAAAGTTGGAGTTTATTGGACCATGTTTTTAAATATCCTTCACACAAGGGTACTTCAAATGATAAGACGCTCTCAAAGTCACAAATTAATTTCGATTGTGCTCGAACTTGCCATTGTGCGATATGAGCGACTTACAAACGTTCTTACTGAAACTCCACCACATTTGTATATGGTCCCCATACAAATGACAATTCAGATTCGAAGTCCATACTCTACGCATTGTACATTTTAAATTATATATAGTAAAGATAACAAATTAAATTTTTGATGTGGACAACATCTGAGCATCGAATGAGACCGATCCCATGCCCCAAAAGTGTTCCCTCCCAGAGATATGCGCGTTTTATGAAAGTGATGTCGATGATTCTACACCAAAGATACACGTATTTAAATCTTTAAAATGCCTCTCATGAACAAAACTGGTTTTTAACCTTAGGTCCCTTTCTATTTTGCGCGTCACATACGTATAGCCCCCATACAAATGACAATTCTGATTTGAAGTCCAATCTCTACGCATGGTTCATTTTAAATTCTATCTAGTGAAGATAACGCATAGCGCGTTATGTTGACCTTATAACTAACTATTCCTGGTGAAATTGCACCATATCGGTCTAATATAGCCCGATATGCTGCGGTTTTAATTTAGCCGAAACAAAACGTATTTCTTCTGCTCTAGAGATGCCATATTAAGTCCGACATGGCACGGATTCCAAGAAGGGGCGCATAATTTTATGAATAATATTGTGGGGTATCTTAAAGCTGACCCCGTCCAACTTTAACTTGTTTTGCTTCATCTTTGTGTAATGGAATCAGAAAAATCAGGAATATATGAAGAAGTTCATGATAGTCAATATTTTGTCACGTCATGTCGCTTATCGTTGAATGGAGAAAAACATTTTTCATGTAAAGAAAGATGTAAAAAAACGTTCACAAAATAAATCGAACGAGTCATCCAAAATTGGACCCTCAGAATGGACACCCTGAGGCGTGGTGGTGGCCAACATTGGATGGAAATTATATTCAAAAAATAAATGGCTTACGACGACCTTTCTAATGAACAAAAATGATGCCACACTAGATTTTAATCTTTGTATATTATTTAAGAAAAAGCCTCTAAATTTATCACCCTCAGCACTAGCTACCACTTCTAGATTGATCTCCTAAAGGAGACTAAAACATCTTAATAAATTAATTTTTGGTCACGGTTGACCTTTCTCTGGAAATACCCATAGGCCAACTAAAGTTTCAAAATTTCATCCAGAAATCAATCACAATTTGTATGAACATTTTGTGTCTATTTAAGATTTAAACAACTGTTAAGTTTCTAAAATGTTAGTTCAAATATTAAAAATAAAAAAAAAAAACTTTGACAATATTTCATTCTAGGGGACACCCGGGTTTGAACCGGGGACCTCTCGATCTGCAGTCGAATGCTCTACCACTGAGCTATATCCCCCACATAGAGTGCTAGCAACTAAACCACACATATACCAAAACGAAGGTGACTTCTCATTCATGATCATTCGCCACACACAAGTAAAGTCAAACGAACTCAACTCACCACAGCAAGAACCAATGCAATGACGAAACAAAGAACAAAAGAGAATATGACAAAACACGAATACACCACTTCACATACGCGTATACAAGAGGGCACAATTGTAGCACACATCACGAGGTGTATTAAAAATATATTTTTCTCTTCTCGAGACTGTGTGTGTCATGTGACGTTGTCATCTTGTGGCGATGAGCAATAAAATGCAAACAATTCCGATATTGACGCTTCATAGTTGATTTTGCTTTCACACCCCTGTTATCACGAACTGATAATAGCCCAGTTTTATTTTTATTGTAGTCAAAGTGGTCACGGCTACTAAAACAAAATGTTTTATTGCCCACATTTTATTGGTTTCTTTGTTTATTTTAATGTTGCCACACAACATTCTGCACTATGGGAAGGCACAGCATGTTGAGGTTTTTTTTTATTGAAAAATAAAAATATCCCAAAAAATGAGGAGACGCAAATCAGAAAGAAAAGTATCTCTAGTTGTAAATATGAAAAACTCTAGTGAGTGATGCGTCCAAAACATTTGATTTGTTTTTATTTCCTTTTACATCTGTAGTTTCAAATTTATTGTATCTTGAATAAAATAATTGCAATGATTGTTCAATAAACTTGCTGAAATATTATCGCCATTTAAACTTATTGAGTAGATTTTTGGCTAATTATCGACAATTATGTTCGTACATAAGCGATAAACAAATATCGATTATTGTCATACACGCAGAAAAAAGTATGGTTGTGATGACAATATTCAAAGGGGAAAATACTATTGTAGGGTATATGGTTGTGCTACAACACTATTATGGTCCTCACAACAATAGTATGATTCAAATACAACCATACTATGATCCTCACAATAATAGTATGATTCACACATAACCATACTATGATACCAACAACCATAGTATGATTCACACTCAACCATACTATGATCTCCACAACCATAGTATGATCCTCACAACCATAGTATGTTTCATATACAACCAAAGTATGGTCCTCACAACCATAGTATGATTCACACGCAACCATGTTATGATCCCTACAACCATAGTATGATCACACACAATTAAACTATGATCCCCAACATAATTTATTAAAATTGGTTTAAGTTGTCAACAATAGATTTGAATTATGAAAATTATTTAGAAATACATTAAATTCGAAATAATAGGAGTTATTTATTTCACAGTAGAAAAAATAAGTTTAAATAAACGTAAGCGTTTTTATTAAAAAGCTTTCAGCTAAACAAAGCCAAAGCAGCTTGTTTAAAAAATTGTAATTTCTATAAAAAAGTACTTTTATTGCATTAGATTCGTACCAATAACATTTGTTCTAAAAAGCATATTTAAATGAAGAAAAATTACAATCATACAGTAATATTGCCGTAATCATATCATTGTTATCATAAAACGCAAAACACAATACTTTTGTCGCACTAACCATATTTATGTTGTTGCTATAACCATATTTTCATTTTTAAATTTGGCAATAATACTATTGTTACATTTCAACAATATTAATATTGCAGCAATTACACTATTGTCAAAAATAAATTCAGTAACAATGCTATGGTTGCGACGAACATAGTTTTGTTGTGGAGAACATATTATTGCCGTGACCATGTATTAACCATGTTTTTTCTCTGCGTGTAGTCATCGATAAGTAAACAATTATTAGATTAATGGCTAATTATCGACAACTATGAACATATGTACTTAATAGGGACATAAAAACTGATGCACACGTTTTATGCTGTACAATAAAAAGTACAAAATGTTTTTGGACCAAATATTTTTTAATATATTTATTGATGTATATTGTACCCAAAATATATCTACTTATTCGAAATGTCCGCCTTTTGCCTTTTCACACGCCTTAAGTCGCACTGGCCAACCGTCAATAGCTGCACGAACCTCGTTCATTGGAAAATTGGCCACAGCTCGAACCAAAGCAGTCTTAAGAGATCCAATGTTGGAGAATCTTTTGTGACAAACCTTGTCCTCTAAAACCGTCCACAATTTGTAATCCAATGGGTTAAAATCTAAACTGCCTGAGGGCCATTCTTCAGAGGAAATGAACGCTGGCAAATTGTTTCAAAGCCAGGCCAGGGACGATTTAGCCATATGGGCCGGCGCAGAACCCTGCCGGAAAGTCCATGGCTGGTTTTGGAACAGGGAATTGTTAAGAGGCTTCACAACAGCTTCATAAACGGTTTCTTAGTAAACTTTGGCCGATGTTTTGACTTGTTCGCAAAAATGCAGGTTAGTGACCCCATCGTAAGAGACACCCCACCAAACCATGACTAAAGATGGGTGATGACCCTTTTCCACCCTTGGGATCAGTTCAGATGCTTCCTTGATGACCGTGCATACACTATCATGTTGCTTGTTAAATTATTCCTGAACGGTAAAAATTTGTTCATCGGTAAACAAAATTTTTCTGTGCAAGTTATTAGCGTGCCTCACCAAAAGACGTTTGCATTTTTCAATCCTATTTTTTTTAAAGCTGTAGTCAATTAATGTCCGGTACGTCGTTTAACAGCCCCAAGTCCCAAGTCTTTTTAATGATTCGACTCATGGACTTTTGCGCGATATTTATCTCACGGGCCATGATTTTCTGCTTTCGGATCGGATTTCTGTGAATTCTTGATTTAAAGGCTTTGATGACATGCGGTGTTCGAACAGAGCGTGGGCGGCCCGGCCCGACCGGTGGCGGTCTTTTACATCTCCAGTCTCCTCAAACAGTTTTATGCATCGGTAGACGAACATGCGGCTAATCCCTAGTGGCCGGAGCGTTTTGAAAATATAGTTTTTTTTTTCATTTCACACTTGAAAATCGCTATTACAGCGATACGGTTCTCATTATCTGACCATCGGTAGAAGAACATGTGGCTAATCCCTAGTGGCCGAAGCGTTTTGACAATATCGTTTTTTTTTTTCATTTCACACTTGAAAGGCGCTATTACGGTTCTCATTATCTGACCCCTCCATTATGAAAGATGGAACAATTTTAAAATCCCGTTACAGACTAACGCTATTGAGGTTAGCTTTTAAAACCCATATGAGATAAACGGGGTATGTTCAGTTCTACTATTGAAATGGGTGTGTTCAATGTTGTAACAGTATTTATGTCCCTACTAAGTATGTACATAATGGGTGATCCAAGTAGAGATACACTTTTCAATTGCCTTTTCTTGATAGATCACGTGTGAGTCGTGTCATGTTATATTTGTTTAGTATTGTTTGGCATTTCATCATGGAAAGACTTACGCCAGAAAGACGTTTAAAAATCGTTCTACTTTATTAAGAAAATTCTCATTCTGTGTGAAATGTGTTTCGTGCACTTCGTTCAACGTATGGTCAGGTCAACATAATCGGCCTACTGAGCGTACTATTCGCAACACCATCACCCATCTTGAGACCCAGCATTCATTATTGGATAATATTCGACCGAATAGACCACGTCCAGCACGCAGTGAAGAAAATGTTGCGGCCGTAGCTGAGAGTGTACACCAAGACCGTGGAGAGTCGATTCGGCGCCATTCGCAGCAACTCGGACTGACGTATGGGACAACTTTGCGCATTTTACGTCGAGATCTTAAATTGAAAGCGTACAAAATACAGCTTGTGCAAGAACTGAAGCCGCCCGACGTTCCCAAGCGACATCTCTTCGCTCTATGGGCTCTTGAAAATTTCGAAGAAGATCCGACATTTCCGAGCCAATTTTGTTCGGCGATGAAGCCCGTTTCTGGCTTAATGCGTATGTACACAGGCAAAATTGCCGCATTTGGGACGTAGAGCAGCCAGAAGAGGCTCAAAAGTTGCCACTTCATCCAGAAAAAACAACGGTTTGGTGTGGTTTGTGGGCCGGTTGACATTTTGGGCCGGTCAATTGACCACCAAGATCGTGTGATATCAAATCGTTAGACTTTTTCCTGTGGGGATATGTTACGTCTAAAGTTTATGCGGACAAACCCGCTTCGATTCAGGCCTTGGAGCAAAACATCACGCGTGTCATTCGCCTGTTACCAGTCGAAATGCTCGAACGAGTCATCGAAAATTGGACTCAACGGATGCACCAGCTGAGCCGTAGCCGCGGGCAACATTTGATAGACATAATCTTCAAAAAATACTTATAAATGCCAAAGAATGTTCTTTCAAATGATAATAAACATTCCCCATTCAATTTGAATTTTCTTTGTTTTTTTTTTTCTTTAAAAAAGTAAGGAACCTCGAAGTGGATCACGCGTTATATCCTGTTGTTTTGTCAAAATTCATAATTTTGCCTTGTAAATTTCATAATTTTGTCTTGTAGAAAATATGGGATTTTGTAATTGAAATTTTTTGTTCATTTATGGAAAAATGTTTTACATTTTTAGAGTTAATTGAATTTTTTTGACATTTCGAATTTTGTGCATTTAGCGAAGACAAAACAATTGCAACTTAATGACGTTTTAAAAAAACGTCATTATGTTCGACCAGGCAAATCCTTATATACACTCCACCGTCCCTACACTAATAAAGCAAAAATAATGGTACGTTTTTTAGGACTTATCGGCTCATGCGTCCGTCCCTTAGCTCAGCCAACATTATTACATCATTTGTAAACAAAAACAAGTCAAAATGTCGCTAAGTTCGGCACGGCCAAGCCTTGTATACTCTCCGCCTTCCCTACGCAAATAATGCGAAAAAAGTGGTACCGTTTTTGGTCTCTCCCTTTTGGCTCATGCGTCCGTCCCTTATCTCAGTCAAAACTTTAAAGTTACTATATAATTTGTAAACAAAAAACAAGTAAATACGACGTCCCTACGCTTATAAAGCAAAAAAACGGTACGTTTTTTGGGCCCTTTCGGCCTATAAAGTGGAACAAATCCTATGCGTTTTCACACGAACTGCTATAACTAAGACATTTTTATTCGGATTATCAAAACATATACCACATTGAAAACGCTACTTTCTGATTTTGTGCAAAAAAGAGTAAATAAGCTCGAGAATTGGCTGTTGAAAACCAAATTTTTCAACAAGAAAAACAACGTTTTGACTTCTTTCTGCTGTTATGATTTATATGAAAGCTAAATTTCCACCAATATAATCGAAAAAAAAGAAGAAAGTCAGAAAAATTTAATTTTCACGATATTTCGAAAACTGTACTTAATTCGACTACTGTATAAGTTATTTGATTATAAGGTCATTTGGTTTATTTTAAGTCCTTCTACAACCTGTTTTATGGATTTGCTAGAAGTTTCTAATATTAGAGTTGTTTGTAATGATATAAATGGGGTTTCCTCTAATTTGTATCAAAATTTAATCTTTAAATGCCAATATTTCCTGCAATAATCTTTTAGTTATAACTAAAGATTTGTAAAGCATAAAAATTTTTAAGTGTTTTAATGATAGAAAATAACAATAAAATAAATAATATTTTTTATACAATATGAAACTACTTCATAGAACGTATAAAACATATTTTTAAAAAATATTAAAGAATGTAAATTAGAAAATCTTTCATTCAGTTCTTAAAAATCGCGAATTTTCATCATCAAACCGATTTCATAATTTTTAAGATTTATTTTCATAATGCGTATGCAAAGTTTCTTTGGCTGAAAAAATAAGACAAAGTTCGTAATTTATATGAAATATTTCGTGATTTTCACGAACATATTTTTTTCAGTGTACACCATTGAGAGGACCTTTACTAAAAATCAATTATCATAAGATAAAAAGGTCCTTATTAAGAAAGTGAATGTTGTTCTTTATGTTGTATGAAATGAAAATCCTTATCAAACAATGTATCCTTTTAATTTTTACATCGATACACATGTAGTAATACATACGTACGGTTTCATTTGCGAAATCGAACAAACATTTATCCTTTTCCCCATGTTATTGTTTAATTTATTGCCACAATATAAATTCTACCTTAAGCAATTGCCATAAAATGAAAATGTAGCAAACCCATAAAATTATAGAGCATTAGGTCATTACAACAGACACATTCCATTGTCAGAGGAATGATGAAAGGGACCTAAGACCTCTTGCTCTGTATTATTTTTTCTTCTTGTGTCTGCCTTTTAAGGCATCCTTATGCTAAGAAGTGGCCATATGGAATGATATATGGCGGACATTTTGGAAAGATACCAGATACCATATGTATGTTTTAATACTCGTATATGAAATTCTATTACGTATGTGGTGAAAATTTATTTATGGGATTTCTAAAGATTAAACATATGAAAGAGGGAAACTATAACAGCTGAATAGAAGTTGGGAAAAGAGTAGAGTGGAGAAAATGTTAAAAGGGTCAAGGTTATAAAAACGAAGTCTAGGAATCTTTCCTTTTAACTACATCAACTTCACCTAGATATAGAATCTACGTAGGGTACGTATTTTACTAATTGGGTCAACCGACATGTACTTACCTAAAATCCGAGGTCTGTAAAGGATATCATTTTTATTCAGTCTGCCGTGGACTCTACAGTTTAAAACCAACTACACGCAGAGAAAAAACATGGTTACTACATGGTCACGGCAATAATAATATGTTATCCGCAATAAAAGTATGTTCGTCGCAACCATAGCATTGTTAACTGAATTTATTTTTGACAATATTATAATTGCTGCAATATTGATATTGTTGAATTGTAACAATAATACTATTGCCAAATTTAAAAGTATATATATGGTTATAGCAACAAAATTAATATGGTTGGTGCGACAAAAGTATTGTCTTTTGTGTTTTATGTTAACAATAATATGATTACGGCAATCATACTGTATGATTGCAATTTTTCCTCATTTAAATATGATTTTAAGAACAAATGTTATGGGTACGGATCTAATGCAATAATAGTACTTTTTTTATCGAATTTAAAAATTTTTAAACAAGCTGCTTTGGCTTTGTTTAACTGAAATTTTTTTTAATAAAAACGCTTACGTTTATTTAAACTTATTTTTTCTACTGTGAAATAAATCATTCCTATTATTTTGAATTTAATGTATTTTTGAATAATTTTTATAATTCAAATCTATTTTTGACAACTTAAACCAATTCTAATAAATAATATTGGCGATCAAATGTATTGTCGACAACTTAAACAAATTCTAATAAATTATATTGGGGATCATAGTATAATTGTGTGTGATAAAACTATGGTTGTAGGGATCATAACATGGTTGCGTGTGAAATATACTAAGGTTGTGAGGATCATACTATGGTTGTATATGAAACATACTATGGTTGTGAGGATCATACTATGATTGTGGAGATCATAGTATGGTTGAGTGTGAATAATACTATGGTTGTGGGGATCATAGTATGGGTTTGTGTGAATCATACTATTGTTGTGAGGATCATAGTATGGTTGTATTTGAATCATACTATTGTTGTGAGGATCATAATATTGTTGTACCACAACCATATACCCAACAATAGTATTATCCTCTTCGAATATTGTCACCACAACCATACTTTTTTTCTACGTGTAAGAGCGGTTAATGTTTCTTTTCCTTGAGAAGTGTTTACATAGCTTTAGAGATTAATCTCCTACATGGCTTCAGAGATTAACCTCCTGCATGGCTTCACAGATTAATCTCCTAAAGTCGGCGGTATTTGCGTGGCGAAAAACAGCCACTAAAATATTTACCGGTGGTCTTTGCTGGTTTTGAACCCTGTTTATTTATTGTTATTGTAGGTAATTGCGCAAACAAATCATATCGAACGTTCTAAAAATTGTCACGCATTCAACATTTGGTTTCTCTAATTGAATGTTAAATCAGGTTATTTTATGATCGGAGACGGCGCGCCGTCGGTTTGCCGCCGATGCGTGCAAGCCCTGCAGGCGTAAAGCGGTACCTAATAAAATGACAAACCGTACTGTAGATTTTGATAGCTGAATGGGATTGGTAGCATTGACAACGTCTGAAATAAAACGACTGAAAACATTAACATTAGTTTCTGGTTATGAATTGTAATGTCTGCCAAATTTTACATTATAAACCTTTGTTCGAGGCTATGAAAACTATCTTTTTTAAGTTAAGACAAAATTTTTTCAGTTTTGTGTTTTAGGCTTTTTTGGTCTGTGATTAAATTAAAATGCAAGTACTACTTAAGTATTTTTGTCTGGATTTCATTGCCTTTTTCCAACCTACTAAGGGATATTTGTATTGAAAAACTTTTGGTGATCAGAACCGATGTTTAAGCCTTGAGCAGTTTTCTAAACGTATGACTCGCCCGAGCCGTCGTAGATCAAAAAAAGTCTCGCCGCTGCCTTCAATAATTCCATATCGGCTTTAAACTCTGATTTTAGGAGACGTCTGGAAAAATTAGTGCATTGTTTATTTTAAAATTTGTTCATTGCATATTGTTCATTGCATATTTGATGTTAGATCGCTTCTTGACTCCATACTCCGGCTTGTACCAATTTTAAGTGGCAAAATCGAGTTTGTGAATAAGCACTCAAAGGGGCACCCTATAGGGATTTTTTATTGAACACGTTTGGCGATCAGAAAGTGACAGAAAATGTGAGCCGATGTTCAAGCCTCCAGCAGTTCCCTAAACATATGACCAGTCCGTACGGTCGTCGATCAAAACAAGACGCGCCGCCGCCTTTAATAACTCCATATCGGCTTTAAACTCCGATTTTGGAAGAAGTTTGTAAAAATATCTGCATTGTATATTTTAAAATTTTGATGTTAGTTCGCTCCTTGACTCCATACTCCACAACTAGTCTGTCTCGGCTTGTACCAATTTCAAGTGGCAACATCGAGTTTGTGGATAAGCACTTCAAGAGGCACCCTTTAGTGCCCTTAAGTTGCCCCTTTCCAACTTTCTTAGGATTTTTTAAAGGAAAACGAGAAAGCAAATGAGAAAGCCTTAAGCCAATGTTCAAACCTCTGGCAGTTTCCTAAACGTATGAGATGTCATCGATCAAAAAAAGTCGCGCCGCCACCTTCAATAATTTCATATCGGCTTTAAACTCCGATTTTGCGAGAAGTCTGTAAAAATATCTGCATTGTATATTTTAAAATATCGATGTTAGTTTGCTCCTTGACTTCCCTCCATACTCTACAACCAGTCTGCATCGCCTTGTGCCAAGTCCAATTGGCAAAATCGAGTTTGTGGATAAGCACTTAAGGGGACACCCGGGTTTGAACCGGGGACCTCTCGATCTGCAGTCGAATGCTCTACCACTGAGCTATATCCCCTATAAAAGTCGAGCTTAATACAATTCATATTAAATTTAAAGTATAGCCTAAAAATACTTGAGAATTGTTGTTGGCGCTCTAAGTCCAAACAATAGAACAATTATGCCATTGTATAGTCAATCATATCAGATCAACAATTCCCCAGCAGGCAGTGAATGAAAATATTATATACGACGGAGGTTTTTGAAGTTTTTCAAAGAATTGACCAACTGATTGAGATTTCGCTTAATGTGTGGTATTCAGTGTGAAACAAAAAAAGGATCTTAAAAACTCCCCCAGACATTTTTCATCTCCGAGTGTTGCATATACTCGTAACTCTATCTTGTTTTTACTTAAAGTGTTTTATTTAAAGTACCCTAGATCGGTGACGGCTTACTTCTTCTAAGTAAGTGTTTTGAGCACCTAATTTCTAGACTGGTCACTGGTCGAGACCTACAAATTGAAGTTGGTTCGAACAAACAAAGTAGGTCGAGACCTACAAATTTAAGTCGGTTCAAACGTCTTTAATTTTAAAGAGAAACCGGTGCTCACTTTCTCTATTTCTATACCTCCAAGAGGAATACAGCTCATAACCGCGATTGAGATTTCTGTTAATCTGCAGGTCTGATGCTAGGTCAGCTTGTTTCTCTGCTAGTTAGAACTTTTTTGATAAAGATTTAAAGTTCTGGCGCTTCGCATGGACCAAGCCCTGCAAGCGCATAAAAATCATTGAATCCTTTACCTCTTTGGACTCATTAGGTTAAATAAACGCTATTAAATTTAATCCGACTCAATTCACGCTTTAATATTTAGTCATATAAACCGTATGTTAAAAACGGTCGGAACCCAACGGTTTAAAACACCTTGTTTGGAGACTCGCTTTAAGAGGACACCGTATGTAAACCTCACACCTATTGATCTGCAGTCAAATTTAGATCGCATTTAAGGAACATCTGGAGTTGACGTCTTGATACGCGGTCATGTGGATCTATCCATGGAATGGAATCCAGAGTTCAAAAACGTCAGTGTGCTTGGTCCTATAGTCTGAAAATCTAGCATACTAAAAAAATGCTTGTAACATCATATGAAGGGGACACCCGGGTTTGAACCGGGGGCCTCTCGATCTGCAGTCGAATGCTCTACCACTGAGCTATATCCCCAATTGAAGACTTTATTCAAGAGATTACAAATAAAGTCATATTTTATAAATACAAATTGAGTCCATTATCAGTTATTGTCTACGTTCGCCCCGGAACTCTAAAAGACTTACGTTCTTCAATCACATCTTATCAGACATTTTCCGACAGACATTAAATATGTGGTACATCATGCTATTGAACTTAACTGAAGTATACGAGGGTCATATCGGCAGTTTATTGACGTGAAACATATTTTAATAATACTTTGTGCAATTGATTTTTAAGTATCCTTTTCTAGAGATCTAACAGTCCTATAATGAAACAGTCCTACAATGTAATTCTGCTTTATACCTTATCTATGTACAAAATCACTATCGGATCAACCTGTAGACAACCTTTACAATTGCCCAGGCCGGGCCGCCGATTTAAACTCTAAATTCGGCTTCACAAAGCCGTCGTTAATATCGGCTAAGCTGTTGTTTAAATAGTTATATTTTAAGGTAATTTGTTAAAAATTAAATATTTCATCCCCTCTGCTCGATTTAAATACTTGTTACTGGTGTAATTGGTAGCTACATTTGCAAAACTCATTAATTTAATATAAAAGTTTATATTTTGTTAATTTTACATTACATATATTTGCTAGTAGTTGTGAAAACCTAATTATTTTCCGATCAAAAAAACAATGAACCGATGTTTTACCGACGCCGGTTGCCCAAATTTATGAAAAAACTAAGACGCCGCCGCCGATCAAAAACACCCGCGTCGGCGATAATTTCCTATCGGCTTAAGACTCTAGTCCAGGCCCACACGAGCCCAATCAAGTTTTTGTCTAGGTGGCCTCACTTATTATAATTTCCTTTGAAACGACAAAGGAAACATATAGGCTGTTTCCACTACGGTCGCGTCCACGTCCAAAAATCAATGAACGCGCGTTACAGCCTATACAAAAAACATAGGCAGTTAGGTATGGGAAAAAGTCGCGTTCATATTGGACGCGTTTATCGATAAGTCGCGTTTACTATAAATTCGATTATTTTTGCAGTCGAAACCCACCCATACCTATCAATGGCAATATCGCAAATTGCACATCCCTATGAAAACAGCTGTTAATCATTATAAATATAAACATCCAAAATGCAAAAAACAGGAGGTAAGTTAATATTTTTGCTTTTGTTTAAATAATATTAATTTTTTCAATTATTTTAGATTTCAAAAAGACGGAATGGACAGCAGTATCAACACTATATCTGTTGGACCTCTGGGAGGAAAATATTGATGGCCTGAGGGGTGCTCGCAAAAACACCCACATACACAAAGAGATGGGGGAGAAGCTGGGAGTGACTGGCGCGGAAGTGAAAAATAAACCATTTGGTCCTCATTTTCCACTGCGGTTAGCAAAATAATATCATTTAACTCAACACAAAAATATTAAAATTTTTCGCACCCCTAAAAAAACAAATAAACACAAACAGCTGTTTGAACGCAAACATGGACGCAAAACACAATGGAAACACCATTATAGATACCTTTGATGGTGATCGATTAACCGACTTTCTGTGTGGCCAGAGCTCGATAACATCGATATGTCAATGATATGCAACGCTGAAAATTGACAAAGAATAATTTGAACAAAAGGTTTTTTTTGAATGCAGTGATGCAGTACCTGAGAGCTCACTTCGCTCTAATTACGGCAGTTGGACTGTCGTTTTAATTCACATAAGATGCTATATTAGAACATGACATATGACACGACTGTCGCTGATGTTGCGTTTTCGAATCCCTTTGGTTGGTGGGAATTATGTACATGTATATATAGGTATAGGGGTTATAGTATACATATGTATAAGTATATAAGGTATAAAAATAAAAAAAATCAAAATATAAACTGTTGAATATTTGTGGTTCTTTCGAAAGGACATTTTATGCCATTTATTTTTTGAATATAATTTCCTTTAAATGTTAGCCGCAACTACGCTTCAGGATGTCCATTCTGGGTGTCCAATTTTTGATGACTTGTTCGAGCATTTGGCCTCCAAACCCTGAATCGTAGCTGGTTTGTTATCATAGACTTTAGACAGCTGTATGGCAAGTGGAGCCGTCCTGTTAAATCCAAATATCGTCACGTTTACGGGCTTCAATTTCAGGAAGCAAAAAGTCCGATATCAAGCCCGATGTTTTATTGAGGCGCTCTAGTAAAACATCGGGCTATTGGCAAAGAGGACGCTATAGTAAAAATATTATATCCATTTATTTAAAGATAGGCTAAACATCTTCTATAATGCTCAACTTGAGGTAGGTCGGAAGTAAAATGTGATTCACGGAGAGGCAGGGCTTCTAATCGGGATAGACCTATTTATGAGGTTATAGGAAAACATACACTGTAATTATTTTTTGTTCGCCTATGTCATACTCGTATCATGCTGAAATAAGCCGATGCTATTTTAAACTCTGGCCTGGACAATTGTAAAGGTTGCCTAAAGGTTGATACGAAATTGAGTTTGTTCTTGGATAAGGTGTAAAGAAGTATTACTTAATAGTGATGTTTGATCTTTATCAGATTAGATGTGTAGATAAAGATTTAATTTGTGGCTTCTAGATCGGCAGCACTAAAATTCGGGATGTGTAACAGACCATCCCGATTTGTATATTCCAAAGGGAATATAAACCGATATCGCCATGTTTTACTTAGCTTAGCTTTACATCTCATATAATGATCTATAATTAATTTAAACTAAAAAGAAAGTAAAGTGGCAGGACTAGAAATTGGGTGAGGCCTTGACATGAGGTCTATGCGCCGACAAGGTTCAAATTTCGCCAGAGTTGCTTATTAGTCTTTAATAACGTTGTATGAGCAGTTTTAAAAAAATCGGACTAAATATGTGACAAATAGAGCGACAGGTTCTAACGACCTTTTTAAAAGGGAAGGAATATTTTATTATATTAAAACATGGATACTGGACCAAAAGTATTCATACTAAACCCAAATAGTTTTATATTTCTGCCTTGATTACAACAGTAGATAAACTGAAGAAAACTAGTAGTTTTTCAGGTTTTTTTTTTCATAAGGCAGGATTAAATACTCGTATGTGACTCATAGAGCAACAGGTTCTTAGGACCATTTCTTTAGGGAAGGACCTTTTAATTATAGCGACAAAATAGGCCGCAATGGATCATTATTAATAGAGTTCATACTGGACCAAAGTAGTTTTATATTTGTACCTCGACTAAAACAAAAGATGGACCGATGAAAACCAATATATATATAACAAATAGTTGGCAACTCTAATTTTTTTATGTGTACAAAACAAGTTATTTTCAGCCTGAAAAGGCTGTGAATTATTTTTCGTTTTAGGTGTGTGCAACGAACATCAGCCCTTTGCCCTGTATCACAGAGTGGTGTAGGGTATTCAAAGGTTTGATGAAAATCTGACGACTTTTCCACACTACTTTCTTAAGTAACATTTTTTTGTATCATTAAACCAAAAAACTTACATTTCTTAGGGGACACCCGGGTTTGAACCGGGGACCTCTCGATCTGCAGTCGAATGCTCTACCACTGAGCTATATCCCCAGTTGAAAGGGTTGTCAACATTATTTAAGTCAATATTTTAGTATGATTTGCAACTAGCATATCGAAAACTTATTTTTTGGGGACTTTTGCATTATTTAAAGGAAGTGAGCAGTTCTAGTAGTGGCATGGGAAATAAAGAAGTGTTGTAGATAGTGATTGAAAACAAAGCTGATGCAATTAGAAAAATAGTATAATGTAACACCCTGTGTTTTAAAAAATGTATGACTCAGTGGGTGATAAGGTGATTCCAAATGTATTTAAGTGTATGTCAGCCGAAAAATAATTCCTATATGTAAATTACAAAGGAAAATTATTCAACTCGGTCCTCCAGAAGGTGACGGATAAGCTACAAAGAGACTTATTTTTTTTCATTAGCAAAATTATCCAAAGAAAAAATATATTTTATTGTTCGATACACATTTAATGAATGATTTCTTTGCTAGTATTAAACATAGAACAAAAAAAATCTTTACTAGGGGACACCCGGGTTTGAACCGGGGACCTCTCGATCTGCAGTCGAATGCTCTACCACTGAGCTATATCCCCTCTTATATTTAGAATTAAAAACTTCACTACTTAAAATAAACGCCTATAGATAGAACTGTCTTCGTATGTCGCCGTTCCTTTTACTGCCCTCCACAGAAAATCAGACTCCATTCATGAAATTTAGCGACAAAGTCATTATTTCATAATTTCCTTTTAAGATAAGATTGAGTCTGCTTTATTCAGACTTTCACAATAGTAAGTTTTGTAAAGTGTTTATTTATAGCAGGCGAATAAAGCATGTCGATATTTCTGTTTTGGATTTTATGTGGGTGGAATAAAAATAAAAAATAAATTTAATGTGTAACAGTTGGTGTTTTGTTTAGCATTGTCTGGCGTAGGCGTCCTTATCAGCTTTGCTGTGCCGAATGCTTTAACATAAGCAAGAGGCTTGTAGAGTTTAAACATTTTTGATAACTCCTAAAACCAAGTCAATGTGATAGAGGAATTTGTTCTAACCTCTCACATTAGAAAGATTTTATTACCATTTTCAATCTATTAAACGTGTGGAAAAAATTAAAACTTCTTGGGAGAAAAATAATAAAAAAAAAACATTTCTTAGGGGACACCCGGGTTTGAACCGGGGACCTCTCGATCTGCAGTCGAATGCTCTACCACTGAGCTATATCCCCCTTGTTGGAGTTGGCAACTCTCTTTAGTATTCTCTATTACCGCCAAAAGAACAATTCTCATTGGATTCATTAAAGGTTTGCTATAAATACATCGAAGTTCTCCATAATAGAGTTTTGCTCTCAAATCATTCTAAAATATGAAACAAAACAAATAAATATGAAATTTCTTTTTCATATCGTATATATAATGACAAATTGGAAATATTTCTTTTTTATAGATAGGTAGTTAGCTTCTTCGACACCATCAAGAGTGATACAGATTGAGAATATTTGTTGGAATTTTGCAGCTCGTAAAAAATTCTAAAAACAATATTACTCGTACAATGATGCAATTTACTTTTGGAAGGGGAAGAAGTTAACATTACATCAATAGGGTGTTTTGAAAGGGCGTGATGGACATAATTTTTTGGGACTTTGGTTGATTTTGTCAGTGACAACCTTTGACAACATATCATTGAGTTAAAAACCCACACGTCGTGATGCCAATGCGTGCTTAGAGAACTACATTTTGGTGCGGATTTTGGAGGAAAATCCTATTAAATTTAACTGTGAGCGCTACATATTGATGGCTTGGACCTGGAGGATCTGTAGTACCTGCACGATGGTGCGCTATTCCAGACAGCTTAAGCCACAATCGCTCTTTTGCGCTCCAAGTTCGGTAATTGTATTAACAGCCGTCAATTTTAACTGTTCACCTCGGAGCGGCTATTTGACTCTTCAAGACCATTTTCTTGTTGTCTACTGCGACAGAACAATGTTATGCTAACAATTCATTATCGATTTATGCCGAACTTTAAGTCAAATATGAGTGAGCCACTCTTGAGATGAAGAAGATGATAAAGAAAGGCGCAAATAAATCGCAACTATATAATGTTAAAAGTTTTCGATTACACATCTCATTTATTTTATAGGATCTCTAATCAATATTTCTATGGTTTAGGAAAAGTGAAGAAAAAAAGAATTGTGTCTCAGGGGACACCCGGGTTTGAACCGGGGACCTCTCGATCTGCAGTCGAATGCTCTACCACTGAGCTATATCCCCCACATAAAAAAACTCCGTAATAGTCTGCTTATAAAATACGACATCTACAAAATGTCTTTGAAATCATAGCCAATTAAAGAGAAAAGATAAATTTAGAATTTAAAGTCATCTTAATTGTTAAAGGAGAGTTTTATTCTATAGGGAAATTTACGCAAAAACCTGTAGTAAATTTTTATAGAAATTTTTTATATGAATTTTATAGTAATCAATTTAATGTTGTAAAATTTGAGACCGCGAGACTTTTTTTAGTGGTCCTTCAAAATCTATGAGTACTATTTTATAAATTAAACAATTGATAAGGAAAGGCCCAAATAAATCGCAACTATGTATATAAAGTAAAAAGTTTTCGATTACACTTCTCATTTATTTTATAGGATCTCTAATTAATATTTCGTGGAATAACATCCTAAAAAAATGCCGATTCTATATAAAAGTTCTAAAAAAAATGCTAAATTAAAATTTTCAAAAAGACCCAAAATAAAGCAATTTTTCAGTTTCAGTCTTAACATTTTTTTCCCAAAGAAAATTTCCGATTCTACATTAAAGATCTAAACAAATTAATGCTAATTTAAAATTTTTAAAATGCTCCAAAATTACGCAATTTTGCAGTTTCAGTATTTACATTTTTTTACCTCAAAGAAAATTACGCATCCTACATAAAAATTCTAAACAAATAAATGCTAAATTAAAATTTTCAAAATGCTCCAAAAGTAATTTTTCAGTTTCAGTCTACATTTTTTCCCCAAAGAAAATTGCCGATTCTACATAAAAGTTCTAAACAAAAAAATGCTAAATTAAAATTTTCAAAATGCTCCACAATAACACACTTTTAAGTTTCAGTCTTTACATTTTTTTCCCCAAAGAAAGTTGCCGATTCTACAAAAAAGTGCTAAACAAAAAAATGCTTAAATACTATTTTAAGAAAGGCCCAAAATATCGCAATTATTTAGTTTCAGTCTTAACATTATTTTAACATTAAAATTTTCAAAATGCTCCAAAATAACACACTTTTAAGTTTCAGTCTTTACATATTTTTCCCAAAGAAAGTTGCCGATTCTACAAAAAAGTGCTAAACAAAAAAAATGCTTAAATACTATTTTAAGAAAGGCCCAAAATATCGCAATTATTTAGTTTCAGTCTTAACATTATTTTAACATTAAAATTTTCAAAATGCTCCAAAATAACACACTTTTTAGTTTCAGTCTTTACATTTTTTTCCCAAAGAAAGTTGCCGATTCTACAAAAAAGTGCTAAACAAAAAAATGCTTAAATACTATTTTAAGAAAGGCCCAAAATATCGCAAAATTGATAACGAAAAGCGCTGAGTAGTCATCACTCGTTATAGTGTGATTAATTTCTTGACTTCGCTGAAGCGAGGAACCCACCTCATTGTTTAGCAATTCGCACTTCACTTCCAAGAGAAATTTTGTCACACATGTTTGTTTATCTCCGGTAAGAACACAATTCAAGCAATCACAAACACTCCCCCGTACACTCGGGTCATTGTAATGTGAGAGAGAGAGTGGTGAAAAGGCATAAGATGAGAAACGATGTGTGAGCTCTTTTGTATAGTGTGTGCTCACAATGAAAACACCACTTAGCCAACGATGTATATGTGGGGGATATAGCTCAGTGGTAGAGCATTCGACTGCAGATCGAGAGGTCCCCGGTTCAAACCCGGGTGTCCCCTAGAATGAAATATTGTCAAAGTCTTTTTTGTTGTTAATATTTGAACTAACATTTTATAAACTTAGTTTTTTTAATCGAAAATACTCGTAGACATAAAATGTCCCCTAGGATTTAATAGTTGTTTTTAATTATTTAAAAACAAGTTTTTTTAAATAAGCAGAATATGATGGGTTCTTGCTCGTATTTATTGCACTTTTGTACCTATTAAGACGGTCGGAATATGTAAAGAAAAAACAGCTTTTTTAATATTACCACCAAAGTAAACAATATGGGCCTCACATTTCGATTATCCCTAAATCGGGAATGTAGGATATATTCAGAAATATTTTTCTTCATATTTTAAAATATATTCAAAATAATCTGCTTTTGAAAAGTGTAAAAAACAAACTGAAATACAAAATATTAGGAAAGTTTTTTTATATTTCCATAAAACTTGGCTTCGGGCATAAATTGTTCATCATGCCATAATGAAATGTTGGCCAACACCCTCTTATTTTATTAGCCGAATATGCAAATGAGCTTTTGATGATTGTGATTTGTTGCGTCTGTTATCATTGCCTGCCGCCGTGGCCATTATATGGTCCTTGACGCTTCACCAATGTAAAGAAACAATAATGACAACTTGCAATCAAGGTGTCGTACGATAGCTCTCACATTGAGGAAACTCCCCGAGCTACCACCCATCTACTTCCTCCACCAGCACTTTGCATGCCACATTTTGCCGTATCCCGTCGGCGTGTCAAATATCATTTGATTTGAAAGATGAGGTATAACAGAAAAATATCTTCAACGATTGACGAGAAGTTTTTTGCTGCCATAGAAACGAGGCTAGTGTTAAAGGTTTGAAATACTTTTAGCAAAGCAAGTAAAAAACAAAAACATCCCTAAGGAGGAGGCATCAAATAGATAGCTGTTGGAAAATAATGGGCCATTTGTGTATTTCAAAAGTCACTCAACCAAAAGAGTGTAAAATGTAAAATAAAATCAACTCAGAAGAATTTAAGAAATTTTGAAAAGAATAATATTTAGTATTAATACTAAATATCTTTTCATTTTTTAAAGCTGTTCAACTTCAGCCAGTGACTAAAATCCTGTAAAACATTTTCTGTTCTAAGAAGAAAAAAACTCATCAAAATTCGTTTCCTTCCGTTAAACAACAGTGACCGGCTTCCCCATTTAGTGGCAATATTCTGCAACTACATTGGTTGCATGTCAGAGTTTCAGTTTTCCAGTTAGCTTTGCTTTAATTACACTTCCTTTCCCCACCCGACTACATCCTGGTCCCTTAAGTGCTTTATTGCCTTTTTTTCTGCCCATTGTGAGAAATTAATACCAGAAAACTCCAATGAAATGCAATTTTATTGCATGTTGCGTTGGTTGTGTTGTAACAATGAAAAATGGTTTTGGAAAAGTGCAAAAAAAAAAATTATATCTCAGGGGACACCCGGGTTTGAACCGGGGACCTCTCGATCTGCAGTCGAATGCTCTACCACTGAGCTATATCCCCCACATAAAAAAACTCCGTAATATTCTGCTTACAAACTAAGACATCTACAAAATGTTTTTGAAATCATAGCCAATTAAAGAGAAAAGATAAATTTAGAAACTAAAGTCATCTTAATTGTTAAAGGAGAGTTTAATTCTATAGGGAAATTTACGCAAAAACCTGTAGTAAATTTTTATAGAAATTTTTAATATGAATTTTTAACAGCAAATTTAATTTTCAGATTTTTGAAAAAAAAATTGAAATAAAAAAATTAAAGCTAAAAATTTTAACAACATTTTTGGCTAAGAACTTTAAAAAAAAAAATTTCAACAGAAATTTATACAAATAATGTAAACAAAAATTTACTTAAATTATTTAAAAAAGATTTTTTTATTAAAACTGCTAAAAAATATTTTCTTCAAGGTTTTAAACAAAAGTTTTGAGCAAAACCTTTTAAAAATGAAAAAATTAGTTAAATATTAGTTATTTATTATTTTATTTTTCTATACAAATTTTATTAAACGCATAAATATTTATTTTAGCGTAATTAAGTAAAATTTTTTAAAAACAAATTGTGGCAAACTTTTTATTAAAATTTTTTTTCTTCTATGACACTTAAAAAAATCTAAATGGCTTAAAAATTTCGTCTAGATTTTAATTGATAAAAATAAAAAAGGCAAAAAGTTTTATAAGAATTAAAAAAATTTCCAAACATCTTAACTGCATTTGAGGAAAAATTTAATCTATAATTTTTACAAAATTTTAGCACATATGTTTATGGTACTTAATTCTTGCATTTTTTCTATAGAATTTGAACAAGAAAATGTTTTTAAAATTCTTTTAAAAATTTCTGTAAAAATTAAAACCAAATATTTTCTAAAAATAGGAGTTTTCAACAGTAAATTTAATGTTCAGATTTTTGAAAAAAATTTGAGTTAAAAAAATCTAAAATTGAAAATTTAATAAAAATTTTAGCTCAAATATTTTATTAAACATTTTTTTTCAAAAATCTGAACACTGAATTTGCTGTTGTAAATTAATATTTATAACCTAAAAGGTTTAATTTTATCTAGAATTTTTTTTACAATTTTGCATAAATTTTTGAAAAATTGAAAACAAATTTTGTTAAAATTCAATTAAAAAATGTTTCTAAAAATTCATACAAAAAAATTAAAACAAATGTTTATTAAACCCTTTGTTAGCAAGTTTATTGTTTAAATCATAATAAGATCAAACATTTTCTCCTGAAATTTGAGACAAAAATATTGTGTACAAATTTAAGCAATCATTTATTTTTATTAAAGTGTGGCCATAAATTTTCTATAAAAAAAATTCTATTAAAGTTTGAGCATAATACAAAAATTTGACCAAAAATTTTGCATGCAGAGAAAAGAAAATTCAGCAAAAACTCTTTAAAAAATAAGTTGATATTTCAACAAAAATACTAATACACTCAGATAAAATGTTCTACGTTAAGTTCAGCAAACATAATTGAGAAAATTCAGTAAATTCACACAAATGTAATGCATATTTGAAAAAAATGTTTTTAGAAATTTGGAACAACAATGAAAAAATTGTTCTTTAAAAATTTAAGTAAATTTTCCTTGAAAATTTAAGCATGAAAGAAGTTGCACTGTGCTCAATTCTAAACCAATTTTGGAAGGAAAAATAAGTATATTTTTTTGAAAATTCAGGAAATTTGATAAATGTTTTTTAAAGAAAATTAGAGCAAAAATATTTAAAATAGAATTTAACTAAAGAAAGTGTTGAAAATGTACTGTTTGTTGTTTCAATACAAATACTTCACATAGGAGGCTTTGCTTTTTGTAAAATTGTAGTATAGATAAATAATATGGTTTTTCTGTCATTACTGTGAAAATTGTTCTGGAAATAAAACGTTTGTCATTTTTGTTCCTTTTTATATAAAATCCGGATTTGAATTATTCTCAAGATTTCGTGTGCGAGGAGTAACAGAAAAACCAACAGGTTATGGGCCCAGGACGAGCTAAAAGCGGAATATAAAGAATAATCAAGAATCAAGAAATTTAAGATGAGTTCAATGTTTCAGATCGAAAAGCTGAATTCCGGCAATTATGATACATGGAATGTGCAGATGAAAAGTGTGCTAATCCATAATGAGTTATGGGGCGTCGTTTCTGGGGATTCAATAAAACCAAATGGTCCGGATGAGTTACGAAGATTTACGACTCAGGATGAAAAGGCTTTGGCAACTATAATGTTAAGTATTCAATCTTCTCAGATTAATAACATAAGAAATTGCAAGTCATCGTCGGAAGCATGGATCAAGCTGAGGGATATACACGTTCCTAGTGGTCCCGCTAGAAAGGTATCCTTGTTTAGACAACTGCTGCAAATGAAAATGGATGGCGAGGAAAATGTTGTAAAATTCTTAGACTCATTTTTTGCCTTAGTGGAGAAACTATCCGAGGTCAGTGTGGATATACACGACGAATTATTAGTTATAATTCTTTTGGCAAGCCTACCGCAATCTTACGAGAATTTTGTAATAGCAATCGAGACTAGGGATGTGTTGCCTTCTATGACCATGCTGAAAATCAAACTTATGGAAGAAGCAGAACGACGACTGTCCATACGAAAGCAGTCAGAAAACGACGAATCCCAACAAGCGTATGGAGCATATGGAAGAAAAAATAGGTATCCGAAAGCAGAACAAGAACGTTATGGCGAACTCAAAGGGCGATGTTATAATTGCGGTCGTCGTGGTCACTATAAAGCAGAATGTAAGGAAGGATCTAGAACATCATATAGTAAGTCAATGCATTCGGTTCTAGGAGGATTTGCAATGGCTACGTATCCTTTGACAGTGAACACTTGGTGCGTTGATAGTGGAGCGACATCCCACATGTGTTGTAAGCGGAACTTGTTTACGGAATATAGGAAATGTAAAGAGACAATTAGGTTAGTTGGAGACCATATTGTTGAGTCCGAAGGTCGGGGTGAAGTGACTATTAGGACTGGGAATTTTGTCGTAGAATTGCATAATGTGATGTTTGTTCCTAAAATGATGGGCAATTTCATATCGGTGCCAACGGCGGTCCAAAACGGCGTCAAAGTAGTATTCGATTTCAAACAAGTAATTTTTGAGGACAAAGAAGGCCGTGTTATACTAAAAGGTATAAAAGAAGGTAACTTATTCATTCTGAATATGGAGCAGAATTATAGCTTGAAATCAATGACGTCGGCAACAAATGCCGAGAAATGGCATCAGCGATACGGGCACCTGAACTATCAGACATTACGAGAATTGTCGTCGAAGAAGTTAGTTTTTGGCTTAAAACTAGATGAAGTCCCACCGGGACTTGACTGCAAGACATGCATGAAGAGCAAGATTACTTCTAAACCATTTTCTTCCTCTGAACAACAGTCTGAGAATTTACTTGCTATTATTCACTCAGATGTTTGCGGACCAATGAATGTAAGATCCATTGGGGGATCCCGTTATTTTGTTACATTTATTGATGACATGTCAAGATTTATATTTGTTTACTGCATTAAGGAGAAAAGCCAAGTGTTGGAAAAGTTTAAAATTTTCAAGGCTATGGCAGAAAAACAAACAAACAGTAAAATTTTGGTACTCCGAAGTGATAATGGCGGCGAATATGTGAGTAAGGAATTCGACCAATTTTTAACGGATAATGGGATTAAAAGACAGTTGACTGTTCCGCATACACCACAGCAAAACGGTGTGGCCGAGAGAGCCAACAGAACCTTGGTAGAAATGGCTCGCAGTATGATCGTACATGCTGAACTAGGGGAACATTTCTGGGCAGAGGCAGTGTCAACAGCCGCGTATATTCGGAACCGCTCATTGACGAGAACAAATACAGAGATAACTCCAATCGAATTGTGGTCTGGTAAAAGACCCTCAGTGGGCTATTTTAGAATTTTTGGATCATTGGCCATCGCTTTGGATAAAACAGAGAGCAGAAAATTTCGCCCAAAGGGAAAGGAATACACTATGGTTGGTTATTCAGACGAAACCAAAGGATATCGGTTGTATGATAGAACGCTAAAGAAAATTGTTGTCAAAAGAGATGTAATATTTGTGGAAAAGGAATTCGGAGACAAGGTAGACTACTGCAATACGAATGATGTGCTGATGGAATTAAGGACTGGGGACGAGATGGGGATAATAGACCAGAGCGCGGTGACACAATCAATTACATTAGAAGGATTGGATAATGTGTGTGAAGAAGATGTACGTGATGCAGAAGAAACAAATGTATTAGACGAGGAACCTGTTATTGCCGATGATACTTCTTGTGGCTCAAATGTGATACAGATTGTTGGAAGAGGCAGACCAAGAATAATAAGAACAGGTAAGCCGGGCAGACCGAAAAAACAATACAATGTGCTAAATTCATTGGCAGAATATGATATAAAAGTTCCTGAAAATGAAATGGCAGCAACGACGGGGCCCTTTGCCGAACAATGGAAGAAGTCAATGAGAGAAGAATATGATTCCTTAATCGCGAACAACACTTGGTCCATGGTACAATTACCTGAAAATCAGAAAGCCATTGGATGTAAATGGGTATATTCTTTAAAGAAAGATGAAAAAGGTAATGTGGAACGTTTCAAGTCCAGGTTAGTGGCAAAGGGATGCAGCCAGAAATATGGTGTTAACTATGAAGAAACCTTCTCCCCGGTTGTAAGATATGAAAATTTGAGATTTCTGATGGCAATTGCGGTTGAGCATGAGTTACACATGCATCAAATGGATATTACTAGCGCATACCTAAATGGGGATTTACCTGACGAAGTATATATGAATCAACCAAAGTATTTTGAGGACAAGAATCGGCCGAATCATGTATTAAAGTTGCAAAAATCCCTTTATGGTCTTAAACAATCGGGAAGGGCATGGAATTCAAAATTGGACGGCGTGTTGAATGAAATGGGGTTTGTTTCATGTCCTAGTGAGCCATGTATTTACACAAGACACGTTTCCGGGAAACTTAATTTTATAGCAGTTTACGTTGATGACTTGCTGATTCTTTCATTCGACAAAACCGAATTAGAAATAATTAAGTTGCAGATTGCATCAAGATTTAAGGCTGTTGATAAAGGACAACTTCATTACTTTCTTGGTATGGAAATTGAAAGAACGGGAGAGACAGGTGAAATAACATTATGCCAGCAAAAATACATTTGCGATTTAGTAGAAGAGTACCAGATGCATCAATGTAAACCGGCGTCGACTCCATTAAATGAAGGCTTTCAAATAAAATGTCCAGACAATAAATGTACAAGAATAGATAGAACTTCATACCAGTCAAAAATAGGGGCACTAATGTATCTGGCATTAACTACAAGAGCTGACATTCTACACTCCGTCTGTAAGTTGTCCCAACGCAATGCAGAGCCCCACATCGAACATGAAACCGCAGTGAAACATATTTTAAGATATTTATCAAAGACGAGGAATCTAAAATTACGATATCATAAAACGGAAGCGCCAGTTCAAGGATATGTTGATGCCGATTGGGGTGGCGATCCCACAGAGCGCAAATCATATGGTGGATACTGTTTTTTCTATGGTGGGAGTATTTTTTCATGGGCATCAAAGAAGCAGGATACAGTGGCATTAAGTTCAACGGAAGCTGAGTATATTGCCCTTTGTTTTGCTGCTAAGGAAGCTGAGTATCTAAATAAGCTTAGTATGGAGCTGGGAATAACAACATCAAAAGTTCCCATTGTCCTTAATGGAGATAATCAAAGCGCGCAAAAGTTAATAAAAAATCCCGTCTACCACGCTCGTAGTAAACATATAGACATTAAGTACCATTACATTCGAGATGTATACAAAAATAATCACATAGAATTGAATTATGTGCCAACTGAAGACATGGTAGCAGATATTTTTACCAAAAACTTAGGAAGGGTTAAACACAATAAGTTTCTTAATATGATGGGTTTGAATTGAAATATTATATACATTATATTTTTGTAAAAGTATTTGTATTGAGGGATAGTGTTGAAAATGTACTGTTTGTTGTTTCAATACAAATACTTCACATAGGAGGCTTTGCTTTTTGTAAAATTGTAGTATAGATAAATAATATGGTTTTTCTGTCATTACTGTGAAAATTGTTCTGGAAATAAAACGTTTGTCATTTTTGTTCCTTTTTATATAAAATCCGGATTTGAATTATTCTCAAGATTTCGTGTGCGAGGAGTAACAGAAAAACCAACAGAAAGTTTATGTAGTATATTAAGCAAAAATTTTAATTTAATTTAAAAAAAATTTTCTATTGAAAATTTAGCAAAAATGTATTTTAGAAAATTTAGCAAAAATGTTCTATAGAAAATTTAGCAAAAATATTCTATGGAAAATTAAGCAAAAATATTCTATATAAAATCTAACAAAAATGTTTTTTAAAACAATTATCAAAAATGTTCTAAGGAAAATTTTGCAAAAATGTTCTATAGGCAATTTTCTATAGATCATTTTATTTTCTATGGAAAATTTAGCCAAAATTTTAATTTAATTTACATTTACATTTCTATAGAAAATTTAGCAAATTTAACAAAAATGTTCTACAGAAAATTTTGCAAAAATGTTCTATGGAAAATGTAGCACAAAAAATTGTCAACGAAAATTTGATCAAAAATATTGAAAATAGAATTGAAATGTGTAAAAGCAACAGACCAAAATAAAACAAACGAGCTAAACAATAGAATTTTACAATTAAGTTTCAAGCTAAATTTTCAATAGAAAATTTATCAAAAATATTTTTATACAAGTTTTTCTCTAAAAATTTATCAAATTTTTATTTTTAAAATTTTGAGCAAATCTTTTTCAATGAGAAAAACTTTCTTTAAAAAATTCAGCAAAAAACTTCCAAAGAAAGTTGAGCCTTAAAAAATTGTTATAGACAATTCAGAAAAAAAATAAAATTTTGTTAAAAGTTTGATTAAAAAATCTCTTCTAAAATTTTGCTATAAATATTTAAAAAAAAAATTTTTTATTGGGAAAGAACAGACAGAAATATTTTTTTAAGAAGAATTCACCAACTAATTCAGATAATATTCATACATTTTCCAAATAAAATTTAGTTATAAATATCCCGAAAGATTCCCATAAACAATTTAGCAAACATTGTCTGTCGATAGAAAATTTATTTTTGAAAAGATCAATTTTTTTTTTTTTAATCTTAAAATTTTTTCAAACCTTTTCTAGGAAAGCAAACAAAAATTTCTAAAGAACATTTATAGTATTTATAGTAAGGAAATATTATCACAGTATTTTTGTATTAAAAATTTTGCGAACAATTGTTATAGACAATTTAGGAACCATTTTTTTAGAAAATAATTATTGTAATGTTTTGATCAAAAATTGTTCTTTTAAACTTTAGCAAAATTTTGCCATAAATATTTGAGTAAAATTTATTTATTAGGAATCGCGCAAATATTTTCTAAAAATTGTAAACCAAAATGTTCTAAAAAAATTATGCAGAAATGCCCTACAATAGTCAGAATCTAAACTAAAATTTTCAATTAAAGTCTTTTATCGCAGAGCAAACGTTTTTCAAACTGAATCTGACCCAAACATTTGTAAAAACGTCACAAAAAATTTTCTATATAAGTTTGTAGTATAAAATCTAAGCCGCGAAAAGTTTTTCCAAAAATTAGAATCTGAAAAACATTTTTAAATTTTTCTACAAAAATGTTACTAAGCATTTCAGCCGCGCCAATTTTCTATAACAGTTTTTGGCTCAGAATCTAAGCCTCAAACCACACCCTAGAAAATTTTATGGCTTGGAATATGAGCCGCGGAAAATTTTGAACAAATTTTTAAAGCTCAGTTTCTGTACTAACTTGAGAGCTAGCAGCTCAGCAAAAGTGGGGAGCCAAGCATTGAGTACTTTTTTTCTTTCAGTACCTTCATAAATGATCTCATTTACTGTTGCACTTTTAGGCGCCACCCGTTTAAAGCACCTTAAAAGCATAACTATGTTCCCGATGATGGTGCAGGCCATAAGTCCCCATAATACAGTTCCGATGAGCATTTTACCTTTTCAAGCAGTGCGCTTTTTCCCCCCACTCATAAAAAGCAATTTGTCATAATATTTTCGAGTGGCTCATGTTCGGTGGCTGATGCCATCCATGCTCGTACATTTCAAATGCAGCTCCCCAATGACACATTTCTCTTCATCCCATGAATGGCCTTTTTTGTCAGCATTTGAAGAGGGAAAACATTAACATTTCCAAATGAGACTCGAGGAGGCAGGCACGCCAGTGTCGGTGTTTGGAGGAAATAAAAAAAAAAACATGGAACATATTAAGACCATTTACTAAAAATATTCAAGCATTAGAGAACCAACTGTTGACTAACAGACTTTCTGTGACGCTCACCCGAGTGTTAATGAAGGCTGCTGGTCCTTGTGTGAGGGTGAGGAAAGTCATCGCAGAACGTTGACAGTTGGAGGTGGTTGAAGAGAGGACACCGACTACAGATCAGGTCGGATGTAGAGTAGAATTAGTACAAGAGTTATTTAGAACTCATGTTGTGTTCATCCCCCCATTTCTGGGTATATTGAAGAGTGGGCCACACTAAGCCTGCCACTGACAACGAGTTAAACAGACGCAAAGAACACATTATCGTGTCATTAGTGAAAAGTGTCTGAAATGGCAGTACTCTGGAACTGAAATACGCCTGAGGGGGCGGCAAATAGTCACAATTACAGATTAAAGGCTAATTAAACATTTCAAGTGGAAAAAGGACAAATGAAACGTTGACTGGTCGGTTTCTTGTTCCTCTTCGTAGATAATCCCTGAACATACCAGCGACATGGCCTTCTATGGTCGAACGACGACTAAACTACCTACGCCATGTGACATTCTCTGACAGGACATTAGCCAACGCTTAACATCTTTAATCCAATTAACCGGAGTGGGAGGATGGAAATAGATACATGTGTTACTGCATGTCGCATTAAGCATCATTACAATGCGTATCTGGGAATGCCAAGTTGGTCGACGATTGCAAGTAGGAAGTGCGGTGGGGAGACAAGGAATACATGAAGCACAAGCTGTGGTATTCATTTGTATTGCCAAGGACAAAGAAAACTATTTTGTTTCTGCGACAAATTTTCTATGAAAAATTTGCCTCTGCGACAAATTTTCTATAAAAAATCTCTGTGAAATCTCTATAAAAAATCTCTGTGAAATCTCTATGAAAAATTTGTCTCTGCGACAAATTTTCTATGAAAAATTTGTCTCTGTGAAAAATTTTCTACGAAAAATTTGTCTCTTGGACATAATTTCTAAATAAAATTTGTCTCTGCGACATATTTTCTAAATAAAATTTGTCTCTGACATATTTTCTATACAAAATGTGTCTCTCTGACTTATTTTCTAAATAAAATTTGTCTCTGCGACATATTTTCTAAATAAAATTTGTCTCTGCGACATATTTTCTATATAAAATTTGTCTCTGCGACATATTTTCTACAAAACATTTGTCTCTGTGTCATATTTTCTATAAAAAATTGTTCTGCGTCATATTTTCTATAAAAAATTTGTTTTGCGTCATATTTTCTATATAAAACTTGTCTCTGCGACATATTTTCTATATAAAATTTGTCTCTGCGCCATATTTTCTATATAAGATTTGTCCCTGGACATATTTTCTATATAAAGTTTGTCTCTGCGACATATTTGCTTTAAAAAATTGGTCTCTGCGACATATTTTCTATATAAAATTTGTCTCTGCGACATATTTTCTACATAAAATGTTACAAAAACTTTGTATCTGCTTCATATCTTCTATAAAAATTATTTGTCTCTGCTACATATTTTCTTCATAAAATTTATCTCTGTGACATATTTTCAACAAAAATTTGTCTCTGCGACATATTTTCTATATAAAGTTTGTCACTGCGACATATTTGCTATAAAAATTGGTCTCTGCGACATATTTTCTATATTAAATTTGTCTCTGCGACATATTTTCTACATAAAATTTTACAAAAAATTTGTCTCTGCGTCATATCTTCTATAAAAATTTTTTGTCTCTGCTACATATGTTCTTCATAAAATTTATCTCTGTGAAATATTTTCAACAAAAATTTGTCTCTGCGACATACTTTTTACATTAAGTTAGCCTCTGCGACATATTTGCTTTAAAAAATTGGTCTCTGCGACATATTTTCCACATAAAATTTTACATAAAATTTGTCTCTGCTTCATATTTTCTATAAAAATTATTTGTCTCTGCTACATATTTTCTTCATACAATTTATCTCTGTGACATATTTTCAACAAAAATTTGTCTCTGCGACATACTTTCTATATAAAGTTAGCCTCTGCGACATATTTGCTATAAAAAATTGGTCTCTGCGACATATTTTCCACATAAAATTTTACAGAAAATGTGTCTCTGCTTCATATTTTCTATAAAAATATTTTCTTCATAAAATTTATCTCTGTGACATATTTTCTACAAAAAATTTGTCTCTGCGACATATTTTCTAAACAAAATTTGTCTCTGCGACATATTTTCTAAATAAAATTTGCCACTGCGACATATTTTCTTAATAAAATTTGTCTCTGCGACATATTTTCTAAATAAAACTTGTCTTTGCGACACAAGAAATTTTCATAGAAAATTTTTTATTGCGTCAAAGGAAAAGTTTAAAAAAATTTCTGTCAAAATATCTTGTAAAATTTCTAGCCGTGTTCATTCCTTTATAGCTTCTTATGGAAATCTTTCATTTTACATCAGCCGTTTCATGCAATCTTTCTGCATTGCCAGATTTAAGTGCTTTGCATACAAAGTTTTTATTAGAGTTTTAGCGTAGCGTTTAAATTTAAAACGGGCGGGATTTAGCCAATGATTAAATAAGCCATATGCAAATTATTCACTCAACTTCGCTAAACTTAACGTTTCAACATCGTCATCATCATTATTCTTTGCCCGGAGACGGAAAACTTGTATAGCAGTTGGCTGGCGCATTTGAAATGCACGAAATTGAACGTTTACTTCAGGGCTCCGCAAAGATAGCAAGGGGTAGAGAAAGTAAAATTACTTACGGACTAGTATGGAAAATATGGAAAGTTTGCCATTGAATTCAAACACCTTAAATTTGGAATTTCTCAAACTTATCATACAACCTTAGTTGCTGCTTAAATAAATTGTTTTCCGGTATAACGTCTTTAGAGCATTCAGTGTTTTTTTTCATTTTTTTCGTTTGCCTGTTAACGTATTCAGCAAAAATTTTGCAATAGTGTCCGTTATGTCGAAAAGGATTTCGTGGTCTGTGTCTGCGTGTGGTTTTGTGTTGCATTTTTCAAGCATCCTGGCATCAAGCGATCCCACCATCCATCCATCCAACCATTGCTTCGACAAATCACTCATGCATACAACCACTAAAAAGTGTAGTAAGCCAGTGAAACCATCACTCTTTTATCCAGACTTTGTGACACTCAGCTGCCCTTTAATCTCCTCCCACTTAGCTCCAGCCAGTTGGCGCCCCTTAATTTCTCCCTACCAAACTGCAAATTGCAGCATTTTGCAAACTCTGGAAATTCAACAAGCTTATGATGGCTTGAGGTCTCTGCACTGTACCCCACCCGCATTTATGTCAAAAATTAAAAGCAAAATTTCTCCTACAGTAAATACCCATCGCTCTTCTTCGCAACCCGTCCATCATTATTGGCGACTGCGTTTTGCCAACATCACTCAAACTTATTGAAGACGATGCAGTGAACTCTTTTTTACTTTGTTAATTGAAACCGGGCGAAATGGCTGCAAAACCCGGGCTCATTAGAGTTGTCGCCCCCTTTCCTTTTAGCATTTTTTTTAATTAAATTTCTAATGTTGCAAGGTGTGCAATTTTAAATTTTTCATTACTCGTTGGCATGTTGTCTAGCTATTGATGAGTTCTATTAATAAAAAATTTATTGAAAATTTAATGATGATTTTAAATGATATTTTCATAGCAGACACACATTTTTTATAGAAAATATGTCGCAGAACCAAATTTTATATAGAAAATATGTCGCAGAGACACATTTTTTGTAGAAAATATGTCGCAGAGACATTTTGTATAGAAAATATATCGCAGACACATTTTTATTTAGAAAATATCTCGCAGAGACAAATTTTGTGTAGAAAATATGGCTCATATCAAATTTTTTATAGAAAATATGTCTTACAGACAATTTCTTTTGCAGAAAATATGTCGCAGAGACAAACTTTTTTTATAGAAAATATGTCGAACAGACAACTTTTTTATAGAAAATATTTCGCAGAGACAGTTTTTTTTTATAGAAAATATGTTGCAGAGATAATTTTTTTATAGAAAATATGTCGCAGAGACATTTTAATAAAAAGAATGTCGCGGAGACATTTGTTGTAGAAAATATGTCTCAGAGACACATTTTTTATTGAAATTGTGGCGTAGAGATTTTTTATTCTATGAAAAGTTTGTCGCAGAGCCAAAATTTTTTCAGGAAATATGTCGCAGAGACAAATTTTTTATGTCGCAGAGGCGAATATTTTATAGATAATATATCGCAGAGACTAATTTTTTTATAGAAAACTTGTTTTAGAATTTTTTTTAGAAAATATTTCGCAGAGACATTTTTTTTATAGAAAATATGTCGCAGTGACAAAGTTTTCTTCGTAAATTTGTCGCAGTGACAAAGTTTTCACCGAAAATTTGTCGCAGTGACAAAGTTTTCATAGAAAATTTGTCGCAGTGACCAAGTTTTCATAGAAAATTTGTCGCAGTGACTAAGTTTTTATAGAAAATTTGTCGCAGTGACTAAGTTTTTATAGAAAACTAGCTGACCCGGCCAACGTTGTTTTGCCTTCAAATTTTATTTTCACTGAAAGTCTGGTTCAGTTGCAAAGTCGTGGTGGATTCATATTTTGATGAAGAAATGCAGTTGCACCGTGCAAATGACAGTTGCACGGGATACAAATTTTATTCAAATAACTTTTACTGGAGCCGAAATAATAGAATAAGGTATTCTGATCATTTTATTGAAATCTAAAAAAAGAATAGAACAATAAATGTATTCAATTTAAGGCTGCACGATACACTTCATTTTTTGATTTCTGCATAAATAAATAGTGAGGACGGTTTCCCAACTCGAAAACATGCCCTGTGAAAAGCATGACATTTCCAGATTTATGCCGCACACTTCCAGCGGCATAAATCTTGAAATGACTTGTTATGGTCATCGCAAATGCAAGTTTCAGTGGGAACTGAATTCGTTTGAACTGAAATGGCAAATCAGTTGAAGTCAAGGGAATTCGGGGAATTAGACATTCTTCTCCTTTGAACGGCCCTTTCACTATCACATTGTTCATTAGCTTTATCACAATCACAATCAGTTTCATTACACAGTTTTGGTGCAGATTTCGTAGCATAATGATGACAGATCCAACTTTAAGAAACAAATGATGAAGCCGCCAGGCAAATCTAAAGAGTTTACGAATTCCACTAAACATTTGACGACATCGTCTCCGTTTTCAATGTGATCGATCGATTTGTATGAAAGCTATTCTCCCGGAATTTGATTTCAAATCTTCCAATTTAAGTCATTGAAATCAGTATTTTTCGCTAATAAAATGAAGCGTGCGCTCAACCAATGGTAGTTACGATGTTCGGATAAACATTAGTGATGAGTTCATCTTTGGTTGAAATAAATTGGCAAATGGTAGGTGCAATCGATATTAAACCACTGGAAGTATTTACTGGAATTTCTCCATTTACGATTCTCAGCAGTTCTTTTAAGAAAACTTCTGCGGTTCTCAATGGAATAGTTTTCACGTATCGCCACAAATAGGATGACTTCAGGCATGCATTTAATTCATCTGATTTCGGAATCACGGGAAGTGTTTGTCGGAAGTCGCCTGCCAACAGTATCCTCACGCTACCAAAGCGATTATTATTGTCGCGCAAATCTTTCAATATTCGATCGAGTGCTTTTAATGATCGTTTGTTCGCCGTTGTGCACTCATCCCATATTATCAATTTACAATTTTTCAACCCTTTTGCAATGGCTGATTGCTTTAAAAAGTTGCCAACAGGATTTTCGTTGATGTGCTGGTTTAGATGAAGCTTTAGTGCTGCATGTGCGGTTTTTCCACCTTCCGCCGGGCGCATCAAGGAAAGGACTTTACGTAACCCCAAAGAAAAATGTCTAAAGGTGTGATATCACTCGATCAAGGCGGCCAACTCACCTGTCCAAAACATGAAATTAGCTGCTTTTCGAATAGATCCATTGTTAAGTTAACTGTATGGCAAGTGGCGCCGTCCTGTTGAAACCAAGTGTCGTCAAGATTAAGGGTTTCAATTTCAGATAGCAAAAAAATCTATCGCGCCATGATATGGTTATTCCTGGTTACGTTCCGGCCATCATCATTTTTGAAAAAATATGCACCGATAACTCCACCAGGTTATAAACCGCACCAACCCGTGGTTTTCACCTCTTGAACCTCTTCTTGCCATAAAATGTCCTTTTAAATTACCAATAAAGACTCTTGATTTGAATTTTTATATTTTTTTTGTTCTGAAAAAATTCCTCTAGATGGATCACCCTAATAAATATATAAATGAAATGTGTTTTGTTACTAAACCATCGTACCAAATATTTTTCAAATGCCGGTTTCATGCAAACTACACATAAATTTTGTACCGATTGTCAGCCTTCTAGCTCAAAAAACAGTTTTGTTACGCCTCCTCCGCCCACACTCCAAAATTCCGATTATGAACAAACCCCCAGAAGGAAGTATCCAGTTTTCCCCAGTCGTTTTCAAGTTTTAAGCGGTGTAGCAAAGCACATTTCATTTTTATATACTTAATGAAAAAAGAAAATTGAAAAAAATCGAAAATAAACCTGTCGAAACACGCTGGGTGGTAAAAATCAGACATTTTTCAAATTTTGATATTTTGAAGTTCTTTTTTATTATTTTTTTTTTTATTTTTTTTTTATTTTTATTTTTTTTTAAAACCCGTGCTGAGAAAATACCTTTCCAACAAAGTACAAATCATCAAAATCGGTTTGGCCAATCTCGAGTTATGGGATTACATCGCTTCGGACACTTTCTTTTATATATATAGATTTGTAGCAGTGACAAAGTTTTCATAGAAAATTTGTTGCAGTGACAAAGTTTTTATAGAAAATTTGTCGCAGTGACAAAATTTTCATAGAAAATTTGTCGCAGTGATAAAGTTTTCATAGAAAATTTGTCGCAGTGACAAAGTTTTCATAGAAAAATTTTTTTGCAGTCTGAGTTTGAGACCAAGTTTAATAGTTACTGTGTCGTAGAGTCTGGAACACGTTTTAAGAGACAATGGCCGTATTTTAAAGGTGGCTCGCTAAGGAGGTTGCAAATGCGATAACTTCACGCCATAGTGCAAAAGTATAAAAATGATTTTCTTTACAGAAAACTAACTGCGTTAAAACCAGTTTGGTTAAAATAATTAAAATTTTTGGTTTTGTAGTTAGCAACCACTTAATCGTTTAATAAGCGAGTACCAATAGAACACATCTAATGTGTCGAAAAGTATGAGATCAAGTTTTGATCGACAATTTGTAGCGCAAACTGAGCTTTATCTATGGATTATTTACGGGCATCAACGAGTAGGCGGGACTGCAATCTTACAGTTCTTTGCAAGAAAGTGCTGCTCTCATTCCTACTTTTTTAGATTCCCGTAAGCGGAAGCCGCATGCGCGCAGACGTGTCCAGTGATGACATCTGTAAGACTATCAAGTGTACTCTTGTCGTGGATAATCAGCCCATTGCTACGCGTCACATTAATGACTGACACTCCTGCAATTATACGATGATTTCTTTTGCTTTTAGATTTTCGACATGAGTTTTTTGTGCCACGAAAGGAGTGCGACCATCTAGAGCCGCAATATATTCTTGCACACAAAAGCCCGCCCAACCCAGCGCTCGCGTCTGATAACTCGTTACCTGGAAGGTAAATATGCCCTGGTAGCTTGAGAGGTGTCTTGTTCCAAATTCTGCTTCGCCGCAATGGTAATTGCCTAAATATCCTCCTGAAAAAGAAGTTCATTAGTTTGGAGGTCTGGTAGAGATTCTGAGATTAAAGGACACGGAGTATAATCCCAAAACTTCAAAACGTTCTTGTTAGAATGTATCTCAGCTTCAGAGACCAATTTTTAATGAAGCCAATCAAAAATGAAGCATTTATGTCTACTGTCTAACAACTTTGGTCGTTGATTTGATCGTAATTAAGTTATGACAGTAATTATAAAAGACAGAGTCCACTCTTTTACTGAAATGTTAAGTCTGTGCTTCTGTGCAATTTGATGGCCATAAGTTCAATTGATATGAACACATTCTGTTTATTATTTATCCTAATTAAATGTTTTAAATTTAATTTTTTTATTTTAAATTGTTTCCTTTGTTAGTACTCGTATTGTCCATATATATTTCTCTTGTTTTGAATGATTGGGAAACATATTTAATTTTGCTCGATATGCTAGGCGTTCAGCGTTTAATGGCTTTAAACCCCATCATCCTTTTGTTCTTGGCTGGTTTTTTTGTGGCCGCTCTTATCAAGCTCTGCGGCCTGTAAACCATTACAATACAAATTAAATCGTAATTAAAATTGCTCAAGGGCAGCAATATACGCAGCAACAATAGCAACATTGCCATCATTTTCATCAGTGGCAGCAGCAATGCCAACTAGACGTGAGCAACAAAAAGGGCAAACAATAAAATTATGCAAAATAAAAACAGAATAAATTTATGATGGCTTCATTTGAACCAAATAAAAAGAACATCGGGTATATAGCATATACTCGTACGTGAAATCTGCAGGCTTAAATTTCACCATTTCTTTATCTTCATCACTGCACGAAGAAAAAATTTCAACTACACGACTTTAATCACTGCAGATTTATTCGAAGTGATGTATTTGCCGGGATTTTGGAATGATGGATATTCCAAAAAAAAATTAAGACTGCAAGAAAAAGATTTAAAAATCTTGATTTTTGGAAGAAAATCTGTTTATTCGATTTTAACCACCGTAGAGTGTTGGTTTGTATGCATGACTATCACACATGTAGCCCAGGCTCAAATTTAGCATTTTACATCTAGCATTATTCAGCAGCGGGTTTTGTACCTGGTAAAAGCCGGCGAAGTTACAAACAAGAGATTAAGCAATAAGCTCTTAAATAAAGCTCCTCTATTGAATGTAACGCGTAATCAATTTCGAGGTTCCCTACTTTTTTTAAAGTAAAAAAAAACACAGGAAATTCAAATTGAATGGGTAATGTTTTTTATCATTTGAAAGAACATTCTTTGGCATTTATTTTTTGAAGATTATGTCTAGCAAATGTTGGCCGCGGCTACGTTTCAGATGGTCCATCCGTTGAGTCCAATTTTCGATGACTAATGTAGTTCGAGCATTTCGACTGGTAACTGGCAAATGACACTCGTCATGTTTTGCTCCAAGGCCTGAATCGTAGCGGCTTTGTCCGAATAAACTTTAGACTTTACATATCCCCACCGGAAAAAGTCTAACCGTGTGATATCACTCGATCTTGGTGGCTAATCGACCGACCCAAAACGCGCAATTATCTGCTCGCCGAAGTGTTCTCTCAATAAATCCATTGATTGATGCGATGTGTGGGAAGTGGCGCCGTCTTGTTGAAACCACATGTCGCCGAGATCATGAGCTTCAATTTCAGGCATCAAATAGTCGGCTATCATGGCACAATAACGGTCGCCTTTGACGGTTGCGTTCCCACCGGCATCATTTTTGAAGAAATATGGACCGATGATTTCACCGGCCTACAAACCACACCAAACCGTTGTTTATTCTGGATAAAGTGGCAACTTTTGAGCCTCTTCTGGCTGCTCTACGTCCCAAATGCGGCAATTTTGCTTGTTTTGCATACCCATTGAGCCAGAAATGGGCCTCATCGCTGAACAAAATTGGGCTGTCGCTTAGGAACGTCGGGCGGCTTCAGCACAAGCTTTTTTTTGTACGCTTTCAATTTAAGATCTCGACGTAAAATGCGCCAAGCCGTTCCATAAGTTAGTCCGAGTTACTGCGTACGGCGCCGAGTCGACTCTCCACGGTCTTGGTGTAGACTCTCAGCTACGGCCGCTACATTTTCTTTACTGCGTACGTCCAGCAGCTCGGTCGAATATTATCCAATAACACTGTGCGACAGCCACAATCGGTTTGGGATGAAACCACCGGGGAAAGTTATATCGGTCAAAAAAAGGTCATACGTGTCCCAGCGTTTCGTTGGGTCTCATCTAGGTCAACATAGTCGGCCTACTGAGCGTACTATGCAACACCATCACCCATCTTGAGACCCAGCATTCATTACACTCTGCGACAAATGGTAAAAAAAAGGGAAAAAAGGGAGTTTCGAGTGCTCATCAAATAATATTTTTTGCGGAAAAAACCCGACAATCAAACCAAGCAAATACTTGACAAATACTATGGGGACTCTGTACCATCGATTTCAATGGTAAAAAAGTGGTTTACTGACTTTTGTTGTGGTCGCACAAGTACAAATGACGCTGAACGTTTTGGACGGCCAATTGAGGTCAATACTCTCGAAAATGTCGAAAAAATCCACGATATGGTGTTGGCCGATCGAAGAAAAAATGTGTATGACATTGTTGAGGCCATACGCATTTCATATGACAGTGTGGTTTCAATTTTACAGAATCAGTTGAGTTTAATAAAGCTGTCTGCAAGATGGCTGCCGCGTTTGCTCTCAATTGGCCATAAACGTAATCGTGTGACAACTTCAAAGGATTGTTTGGAGTTGTTTAATCGCAATTCGAATGAGCTTTTGCGGCGTTTTGTAACTGTGGATGCAGCATGCATCCATTAGAAACTCCGAAGACAAATCAGCAGTCTAAACAATGGGTTTCTTTCGGCTGTACCGGCTCTGAAGGAGGCTAAGGTGACTTTGTCGGCCAATAAGGTGATGGCAACAGTTTTTGGGGATGCTTGCGGAATAATCCACCTTTAAAAGGGGAAAACAATCAACGGCGAATATTATGTTAACTTATTGACCGATTTAACGATGATTTTAAAAAAGACTCCATATGGCCAAGATGAAAGTTCTTTTTCATAGATAAAGCACTGGTGCGCATGTGTGCAGTCTTAATGGCAAAACTGCATGAATTGGGTTACGAATACGTACCTCCTCCGCTATATACTCCGGATTTAGACCTCAGTGATTGTTTCCCATTTCCAAGCCTAAAGAAATGGCTCGGTGGAAAGAGATTCAGCTCCAACGATGAAATTATTGATCTAACAAATGCCCATTTTATAGACCTTAAAAAGATCCTTTTTTTTAAAAGGAGACAAAAATTGGATGGACTAAGTGTATTGAGCTAAAAGCTAAAAGCTTAAATCTTTAAATCAAATTAAAAATAGTTAATATCGATTAATTAGAAACACTATAATACCAATTAAGCTTTATTTTTGGAATTCATGCGCACCGAGTAAAAGTTTCTAAGCCGAGCCTATATTTGGTTCTTTAGCTCTTTTTCGTTACAAAATACAAATTTAAAATCAGTGCCCGAATAAGGGTTTTATTGAGTATTTCGAAACCACCGAAGATGTTCCCTTTTCCTGTCACACCTAAATCTTACATGTACGAGTATTCCTTTTGGAGCGGTATTGGGGTAAACCAACAACTGCAGTAGGTTTTCAGGATTAAATATAACCCAAATCGTTGGGGTTTTATTTTTCCATGGAAAGGCATGGCTGCTGCGTGCCAGCCACACTAATTAATTGCTTGTCAAAAAGCGCGATAAAGATAAGAGCACTAAATTTAATTTTAAGTCGAAAGCAGCCACAAAAAAGTGAAGGCACACAATTTCGAAATAACTCAAAAATGTCCTCTTTTTCCATGTTGACTTTTATTTGCGTTCTAAAAATAACATTTGAAGAAATGGCTTGCTGTCAGTTATTTATGAGCTTAAAAATACGACACACATCCCTTTCGGTTTTTATTTGGATTTCTTTCCATTTTTTTGTGGTTTATTCTCTAACATGCTTTTGAATGGAATTTCATTGTAATGTTTTCTCGGGTTTCTCGGGTAGAAAAAAGAACGAAAAAAAAATAAATGGGATTTTGCATGCAATTTAAAGGACTCCCTGCATACCGCGAACTCCATGGCGAAGGCAGAGGGATCAAAGCGTATGGAAAAAAAACACTAAAACACTTTCCACATTCGTGCTCTGCCGCATTTTTCAAAAAGGAAAAAATAAAAAAATTAAAATTAAAATTGAAAATAAAAATATTAACTAAATGCATTTAGTTGATTAAGTCTGTTATGGTTGCGAATACTCGTAGCTGGGCTGGATGGCGGCTCGTTCACTGGCCACAAGTAGTCGTTTGTTGGGTCATTGCTTGGTAATCCTTTTCCTTTTTTTTTGTACTGTTGGCTACCGCCGCCAGACACATGAAGTATTGAGAGCGTATGGTGGGGGTTGCCTCCCTTGTCGTGTCGCTCGTACTGTTTTCAGTTTATTTTCAAACATGTTTTGCCTTATTTCGATGTAATTATTTCCATTTAACATGAAATTTTGCTTGATTGGCCGGCCTGTTGGCCGTCCCGTTGTTAGGAAACAAAGAATCAACCGACCACTCGAGCGTGGTATTTAGTCGGTGCGTGGGGCATCTGTGATTAAATTGTACCGTGTAATAATACATGACATGAAAATTAACCAACGAAAGCCACAATACAAATGGTATTTAAAAATTAATGCTTGTCGAGAATATGAAAGAGTCATGCACTGATTTGGTTAGAGGCTAGTATTTGGGTTAACTTTATGAGAATCTACCGGCCTATTCACTGAGGCGGTTAATGCTTGATGAGGCCCCACTACATTCGAGTGTTATTATCCAGCAAATAGAAATATCCAAAGAAGTCTAAAACTATTAAAAAAGTTTCAGTCGGCTTATCCGACTCCCATTTACCTTCAACTATACATTCAACTATGATTCATTCACGACTAGACAAATTTCACCAACGTACTCCTTGGCTTATTTCATGAAAACATGTCCATCTACGACCATGCCCAAAAATACAAGGGGCGAAATGGCAGCTGTTTGAAAATGTTTGGATTCGTGGTCGGTACTAGGGTAAAATTGCTAAGTTTTGAACCAGAGGTCGGTAAAATTGCAAAAAGTTCTGAACCCGTGGACGTTCCAAAGTAATGACTTTTTGACTGAATTTCAAATTTTTTTTTTGAAGCGAAATCACAGCTCACATATACTTAGTAGGGACATAAATACTGTTACACACTTTTTATGCTGTAAAATAAAAAGTACTGCATGTTTTTGGATCAAATATTTTTTAATATATTTATTGATGTATACCTATTCGAAATGTCCGCCTTTTGCCTTTACAGACGCCTTAAGTCGCACTGGCCAACCGTCAATAGCTGCATGAACCTCGTCCATTGGAAAATTGGCAACAGCTCGAACCAAAGCAGTCTTAAGAGATCCAATGTTTGGGGTATCTTTTGTGACAAACCTTGTCCTCTAAAACCGTCCACAATTTGTTATTCAATTGGTTCAAATCTGGACTGCCTTAGGGCCATTCTTCAGAGGAAATGAATGCTGGCAAATTGTTTCGACGATTTAGCCTTATGGGCCGGCGCAGAATCCTGCTGGAAAGTCCATGGCTGGTTTTGAAACAGGGAATTATTAAGAGGCTTCACAACAGCTTCCAAAAGGGTTTCTTGGTAAACTTTGGCCGATGTTGTGACTCCTTGTTCGCAGAAATGCCGGTCAGTGGCCCCATCGTAAGAGATATCCCACCAAACCATGACTGAAGCTGGGTGATGACCCTTTTCCACCCTTGGGGATCAGTGCAGATGCTTCCTTAGATGACCGCACAAACACTCTCATTTTACTTGTTAAATTTTGTCCTGAATGGTAATCATTTTTTCGTCGGTGAACAAAATTTTTCTGTGCAAGTTATCAGAGTGCTTCACCAAAAGACGTTTGCATTTTTCAATCCTATTTTTTTAAAGCTGCAGTCAATAAATGTCCGGTACGTCGTTTGAAAGTCCGAAGTCCCAAGTCTTTTTTAATGATTCGATGGACTTTTGCGTGATAATCATCTCACAGGCCATGATTTTCTGTTTTCGGAGCGGATTTCTGTGAATTCTTCACTTAACGGCTTTGATGACATGCGGTGCTCAAACAGAGCGTAGGCGGCCCGACCGGTGGCGTTCTTTTACATCTCCAGTCTCCTCAAACAGTTTTATGCATCGGTAAACGAACATGCGGCTAATCCCTAGTGGCCGCAGCGTTTTTAAAATATCGCTTTTTTCATTTCACACTTGAAAAGCGCTATTACAGCGATACGGTTCTCATTATCTGACCACTCCATGATGAAAGTTGAAACAATCTTAAAATCCCGTTACAGACTAACGCTATTGAGGTTATCTTTCAAACTCCCTATGACATTAACGGGGTATATTCAGTTCTACTATTGAAATGGGTGTGTTCAATCTTGTAACAGTATTTATGTCCCTTCTTAGTATATCCACCGGCCCAACACCTTGGAATATTTCTTCCACACAAAAAATATCAAACAAAAACAAGACCTAATTAACAATATTGAGGCTCAAATTGGCAGAATACCAGTCGACATGCTTTTTAGAGTTCAAGAAAGCTTCAGAAAACGTATGCAGCAATGTGTAGATTTGCCAGATACACTATTTAATACCATGTAATTGAAAAATTCCCTTTCTGGTCAAAATTAAAATAAAAAATAAATTTTTCTAAGGTGCATATTATTTTTATTTCATTCCCAAATACTCGTAAGCAAATTTCCGCGCTCCATCCTGTATATATCATATGGGGTCGCCGATTAGTAATTCGACGTGTTGCATGCAAACACAGCTTGTCAAATAAAACACGCCTAATATAAACGAGTACTTAGTTTTTTTGAAATAGTTTAACTACTTTTAATTTTTTTGAAATAATTGTAATAAAAAATTAAGCAATAAGTTTTATAAAAAATTATGTAATATATTAAAAACTATATGGCATTATTTAAAAACAAAAATATATTTTTTTCCTTACTTAGGCATGAACTTGGGACCTTCCGCCGTTGAAAGCGCAAACGCTCCCTTTTAACCTCTACCAGCAAGAGAATTTCGAAGGAAACAGATAAAAATAACTTAACATTGAATGTGATTTTTGGATGGCATGAGATCGAATCACATTCTTTGGCAGTAAATAACAAGCGATTCCTTGGTAAGTACTTTCATTTCTTTTATGTCCTGTACAGGGAAGGTAGTTTTCGTATACATCCCATTTTCTGAAGTTTCGATTACTTCATGTTTTATACCGATACTTTTCGTATACATCCCATTATCATGTAGGAAACCGAAATTAACAATTTTTTTTATTTTAATTTGAGTCCACGCAAAGACCCTTGACATTATTAGAAACGCAGGCAATGTAAAGTATTGCAGAGATTCCAAATAACTTTGACGTATTATCGGATCTGCAAACTCTAGGTGGCACTGGCGAATATACTTTTTCGAATAGCAACTTACATACAATTAAATAAAGATTGCTGCCACCATCTAGCGTTTAACGTCTTTAAATTACATCGATTTTTGTTTTAATTAAAGACTATAAGATATGGCAACATTGCTTCGCTCCGTATACACCAAAGAGAATTAAAAAACTGTAGAGTTCATCGACGAATTCTTCAAAGGCAGAAAATATAAAACTGTTAATTTTAGTAAAATAATCAACGAAATGCAATAAATCAATAAGTCGCTACATGTTAGCTTGTGTAAATTTGTTTAAACTTTCTGTTCTTGTGGATTTTTATATTCACTTATACCTTCCGTGCAAAATAAGCCAATACGAATTTGACGATAAGACCTCTTCTTGTTTGATAATTTTTGAGTATACACAAAAAACATATATTCTTTTTTAGGAAAAATAATTGTGGTAACTCTAGCACGTTTATTAAGCTAGTTGAGGGTAACTCGCTTGGTTAACGTCTAACTTTCATAAAAATGCTAGTTTAGTAACCTGAGAAGAACACAGCTGTATTATTGTTGCCGTAACCATATAGTATCACCATTTAGTACCATATATAATCATGTCGTTCTCTACCGAGATCCCAAAGGCCTTGGTTGTAGAAAAACACCCAAGACGTACTGGTACGGTTGGAAATTCTTGATGTCACCCTATTTTGATAGAAAACTAGAGCTGCGGCAGTAAGTAATACCGTAGGCGCCCTCTGTAGAAAAAATCCGCTTCGAACTTAGGACTTGGGAAACACCAAAGGCAATCAAAAGCAGACCAAAATTTATAAAAAGGGGCAAACGCCAAAAGTCCGATGAGAATTTTTCCTACAGGGCAAGCCTACAGTTTTATTCTACGAAAGCAGCTCTCTTTCCTATGTTAGATACGAGGGTTGCTATAGATATTTCTGGCCTAGTTGCTATATATATTTCTGGAAACTTTGACATTTTTCAGCATAAACGTACTCGGAACGTTTTGGCGTACGACCATCAATTGTGTTGTTTACAGTGACTTGAAAAAATCAATTTTGCAAAACATGGAATTAACTCGTAAACATTTTCTTGTGATCAATTTTCACAACTTTTGCCGTGGATTATCACGACAAGGGTGCATCGATGAACTTAAATCTCTGTATGGCGATGAAGCCTCATCTTATATTAATAAATTCAATCGTGGCCGACGCTCGCTCAAAGACGAAGGTCGTCCAAAAACGTCCGTTGTGCCAGAGAACATTGATGTTTTCGTTGGATCCCGCACAATTTGACAATCGCTCAAAAAAAAGGGCTCGTGTCGATTGGTGCAAAGAAATTTTGAAAAAATACGATCGCGGTGCTTCAAAAGACCTTTTTAAGATCGTCACAGGTGACGAATCATGGATCTATGCGTATGAGTCCGAAACAAAACAGCAATCGACTCTGTGGGTCTTCGAAGACGAGCCAAATCCAACGAAGTTGCTCGTGGAAGAAGCACTTCGAAGCAAATGGTCGCCTGTTTCTTCGGCAAAACTGGTCATGTGGCTACTGTTCCGCTTGAGCAAAGTAGGAGGTCAATTGTGAGTAGTACACCACAGTTTGTTTGCCTGAAGTCTTCGGAGAAATTCGAAAAACGAATAAGAGAAGACGAATCGTTGTGCACCATGACAATGCGTGCTTTCACACATCGGCTCAAACCAGCGCCTTTTTGACCGGCCAAAACGTCGAATTAATGGATCATCCGCCCTACAGCTCTGACTTGGCACCCAATGACTTCTTTTTATTCCTGCACATCAAGAAAAAAATACGTGGTCAACGATTTTCGTCGCCAGAAGATGCTGTTGAAGGTTTCAAAAACCATGTTTTGGAGGTGTCCCAATCGGAGTGGAAAAAGTGCTTCGACAATTGGTTTGCGCGCATGCAAAAGTGTATAAATCATGCTGGAGAATACTTTAAAAAACATTAAAGCATTTTTCATGATAAATATTCGCATATTCAGTATTAGGCCAGAAATAGATATGGCAGCCCTCGTATAGTGACATCTAGAGTGGACAAGCGTATAATGACTTTAAACATAGATCGTCTTCCCCTTTTGATCGACTTTGGGCAGACGACCTAAGACTGTTTGCAGAAGTACGCCTGCAAACTTCAGATGTCGCTATGTTTTTTCAAAACAGGAAAGAGAGCAGAAAAAAAATCTGTAGCCGCATCCAATTTAAAGCGTCTTTTTCTTATTATTATCTTTGGATAAAACCACCATGTGATAAAAATCTGCCTTTAAATACAATTAAACTGAATTGAAAATATAAAAAAAAACGTTTAAACAAACTTTTCTGCTTCAAAAATACCAGTTTCAAGTACAGGGTGAAGCACAGTAATTTGCTTTTTTAACTGCAGGCTGTGGCGGCACTGTTGGTCGAAGAGAGTGTGAGTGGCTGACGGGAGATTTGCATTCGTCTGCCCTTCAGTTGTTATCATGCATTGGACACATGCGGAGAGGTCATTTTGCGTTGAAGCGTATTTTTCAAATGCGCACTCGATCATTGCAGTGCAGCGTGCTTTTCGTTTACGATTCGCTGTTCCTCCAGGCGGACGTGTTCCCGGACGGCAATCAATTGTAAATTGGGTAACTTCATTAAGAACAGCAGGGAATGTGTCATGTGTACGAAGGGGACCTGAGAAACAAAACAGCGGAGGAGTTAGAGCAGCAGTACTGCAATTTCCGAAACGCTCTACTCGGAAGCAATCACATGATCTTGTCATTTCCAGACGTTCTCTCCACCCGATTCTTCATGATGAACTGAATTTAAACTGAATCCGTATAAAATGTGCGTGGTCCAACAACAATTGTTAGCGCGGGACTATTTTACACGCGGCCCTCTTGTGGAGACATGCTTGCAAATATACCCAGTGACGCAATTGTGTTCTTTTCTGATGAGGCACATTTTCACCTCAGTGGTTGTGTAAACAAACAAAATATGCGGTACTGGAGTGAAACAAACCCCAGAGAACTTCACCAGAGACCTCTGCACTCGGACCGCGTCACTGTGTGGTGCGTCATATCACGAGTAGGCATCATTGGCCCTTATTTTTCCACGATTACCGTCTTGTCGTAACTGTGAACTTCGAACGATACTTGACTATGATACAGGATTTTTTCAGCCGGCTCTTGAGGCAACGCAATTAGAGGATACATGGTTCCAACAGAATGGTTTCACTGCACATACAGCGAGGATAACCATGAAATGTTTGAGGCATTTGTCTCCTGGACAACTTATCTCTTTGAGGGGTGATAAGAACTCACCAGACTTAGCCCCAGGCGATTTTTTCCTTTGGGGTTACCTAAAGTCGAAGGTGTATATCAACCGTCCCACCACCTTGGAAGACCTAATTAACAATATTGAGGCTGAAATTGGCAGAATACCAGACGACATGCTTGTTACAGTTCATGAAAACTTTAGAAAACGTATGCAGCAGTGTGTGATAGCGAAGGTCCATATTTGCCAGATACACTATTTAAAACCAAGTAATTTAAAAATTCCCTTACTGTCGAATATAATTAAAATATAAAATAAATTTTTCTAAGGTTCATAATTTTTTTATTTCATTGCCAAATAAGCAAATTACCGCGCTTCACCCTGTACAAAAATAAACCATTTTCCAGAATTAGGAGAAATACGAGCAGTAATAAAAAAAAATAAAAACTAAACGCACTGTGACAACGGCTGGGCGTGTGGGCGGCCCGACTGGAGCCTTCTGTGCCGCATAACGTATACGCCCGGTGGGTAAACAGCACAGACGCATGAATGCAAAACGGCCAATTCCTGGCGTTGCTAACACAAAACACGTTAGTTGCTACCATCCGGTATATACCCTTTGTTTTGTTTCTTTTTTGTAGTGTAGCCAAGACATGTGTGACACAATGCGTCCCACCTGGCGTTGCTAACACAAAACACGTTAGTTGCTACCATCCGGTATATACCCTTTGTTTTGTTTCTTTTTTGTAGTGTAGCCAAGACATGTGTGACACAATGCGTCCCACTTCGCGCGTGTGCCCCTTCGGATAAAAGACTGCCTGAAATTGTCTTAAAGTGTTCATGTGCACTTTTGCTTGCGGCACCCATCATGTGTTGTATTTGTTTTCCGCGCCGTTCCATGTCGTTTTTTCGATTTTTCCCCTTCTTCAGTTTTTCTTAAAAGCGTACCTTTTCAGTTCATTTTCAGAATCGAGTCACTTTGAGCTCTTTATGTGAAAAGGGGGAGGGGGCCGGGGTTGGCTTTAAAAATGAATTTTCAACTTACCTTTTTGTTCATGCTTTTTATTTGCAAGTATGACTGAGCGTATGAGCGATGATAGGGGAACGAGTACTGCATTGTATTCTGGCATGGTGTCGGCTTCTTTTTGGCCTTGTTTTCCTTGCTGCTTTTTGTGTAGTCCTTTTATCGCTTTTTGTTTTGGTTTTGTTACGTTTTGCTTTGTTTTTTTTATTGTAGTTGAAGATTTGAAAATGACTGCGTGCGTGTAAGTACGACGCCGCACAGTGGGATTTTTTTTTTGGCAAAAATAGCGTATTTTGGGTGTCAAATATTAAAAATGTAATGATGCAGTTTTGTTTTTCTTTAATTAAAGGAAAATACATCAGTATTATTTTTTTAAAATATTTTTTTTGTAAAAAAAAACGTGGCAAAAACCTAAACTGCCTCAGTAATTTATGCATTTCTATGGTCTGGAAACATATTTTTTTGCCGTATCTATTTGATGTATATTATATTTACTATGTATATAGGGTGATCCATCTAGAGGTATTTTTTTAAAACAAAAAAAATATAAAAATTCAAATCTTTATTGGTAATTTGAAAGGACATTTTATGGCATTTATTTCTCGAAAATAATTACCTTCAAATGTTGGCAACTGTGTTATGGAAATGAGCATTCGGTGTTTTCGACCAACGGAAAGATGCGATGTTTTAGACCAAAATTTTGTTCAGTGATGAGGCCCACTTCTGGCTCAACGGCAAAGTCAATAAACAAAATTGCCGCATTTGGGCTGAAGAGCAACAAGAATAGGTTCAAGAGGTACCATTAATCCCAAAGAAAACCACGGTTTTGTCCGGTTTATAAGCTGGTGAAATCATCGGTGCATATTTTTTCAAAAATGATGATGGCCGGAACGTAGCCGTGAATGGTGTTTGCTATTGCTCCAAGATATGGGAGTTTTTGCTACCAGAAATTGAAGCCAGTAATCTTGACGACACTTGGGTTCAACAGGACAGTGCCACTTGCCATACAGCTGCACAAACAATGGATCTATTGAGAGCTAATTTCACGTTTTGGACAGGTGAGTTGGCCGCCTAGATCGAGTGATATCGCACCTTTAGACATTTTTCGTTGGGGTTACGTAAAGTCCAAAGACTATGCTTACAAACCAGCTACGATTCCGGTTTTGGAAGCCAACATTACGCGTGTCATTAAAGCCATACCGGTCGAAATTCTCGTACGAGTCATCCAAAATTGGACCCTCATAATGGAAACCCTGAGGCGTAGTTGCGGCCAACATTTGAAGGAAATTATATGCAAAAAATAATTGCCATAAAATATCCTTTCAAATTACCAATTACGATTCCACACTTGATTTGAAGTTTTACATTTGTTTTTGTTCTGAAACAATACCTCTAGATGGATCACCCAAGATATTCTGAATCGACGTAAAATTCTAAAATGATCTAGCCATGGCCGTCTATCTGTATATCAACTACACTGAAAAAATAACTGTACATCAAATCAATGAAAAAGATTCTTCAATAGTTCTACATCAAATTGATGAACAAATTCATTGATTTAATGAATAAATTCTTCCATTTGAAGTATGACGTTTCTATGCCATTTTTGTGCGTTCATCAAATTGAAGTATTATTTTTCATCAATCTTTCACATTGTACATCAATATTTCAGAAGGGACAGCCAGAGTAAAAAAAAACTGCACACACAAATATACATACAAACATATAAAAATAAGTGTGGGTGACATAAATAAAATTCCCAAAAATTATTCAAAAAAAAGTTTCGTTCTGGGTTGGCGGTTTGTGAGCTAAACTGGTAAAAATCCATTGAATACATAATTACTTGCTTGCATATTTCGTTTCTTCTTTAAAAAGCTAGTGTACAGTAAGCAGAATGCTTATATGCCTACCACCAAACAAATGAAAGCACACACTTTCATACCCTCTCTTTTTGTCTATACAATGCATTTGCAATGATTAGCCACTCCACCACAGACGTACAAGTTGGGCAAAATCACAACTCGGTTGGATTTTTACTAGGGATGCCAATGATCTTGATTTGAAGAAAGGGCGAATAAAATATTTTGTGTATCTCAAAAAAATTAATAATTTCAACAAATATTTCACTAAAAAATTAGTATCTTAATTTTAGTCATAAATGCATCCATCTATAAATTAAGGTAATGTAAATTGTATATGTAGTGCATTGTTTTCAGGGTCTAGCAAATTTCTTCTAATCAGCGTATGGCAACATTGTCGGGTAGCAATAACAGAAGAAATCAAAGAACGAAAACGGAGTAGCTGTTGTTTCTTCTTGCGTTTTCATTCTAGTTTGTCATTTCATTGATTAAGTGATCGTTGAATAGAACGCGTGTTATAAGTGAGCGTAAACATCGGAAATAATATTAAAAGTGTGAAAGTGAAACTAAATTGAACTAAACTAAATTAACAGTGTAACAAAAACAGTTTTAAAAAGTGTAAGTGTAAATAAAAATGGAGTGTTTTTTGTGCAATGAACAGTTTCATCAGATTGAAACTTACATAGTTCATTTGAAAATTACGATTTGAAACATAACTAGTTTACTTCTTAATTTAAGAGTTGCTTTATGTTTTTATTAAATGAAATACATTTTTTGTTATCTCTTTTGTTCCTCAACTCAGTGAATTCAGTACAATTAAACTGTTATTGTATTAACTTTTTTATATATCAATAAAATGTTAAAAATATTTATAATGTCTTTTCTTGTACATATGTATTATAGTAATATGAGTACATATATATATTTAAGGAACTTGTCTTGATATTACTATAACTACATGCAATTGAGTTAGAATGTCCGAGCTTTAATGTATAATGTCTATCAAATTGATCTTCATTGTTGCACAGTTTTCAACAAATTGATGTAAAATTTTCATCAAATTGATGTAAATTTTCATCAAATAAATGTAGATTTTTTACCAAATTGATGTACAATTTTCATCAAATTGATGTACAATTTTCATCAAATTGATGTACAATTTTCATCAAATTGATGTACAATTTTCATCAAATTGATGTACAATTTTCATCAAATTGATGTACAATTTTCATCAAATTGATGTACAATTTTCATCAAATTGATGTACAATTTTCATCAAATTAATGTACAATGTTCTTTAAATTGATGTATAATTTTCATCAAATTGATGTACAATTTTCATCAAATTGATGTACAATTTTCAACAAATTGATGTATAACTTTCATCAAGTTGATGAACAATTTTCATTAAATTGATGTATGGAATTGAAGAAATATTGATGAAAAGTTCTACATCAAATTGATGAAAAGTGTTGTAGGTTGGAAAATGAAGTACAAATTCATCAAAATGATGCAAAAATTCATCAATTTGATGAACCTTTTCTTTTCAGTGTATAGGTGTACGTGAACGGTTGGTATTGAACGGTTGGTGGACTGAAATGGTTGGTATTGAAAATGGGCCAGATGGGTCAAGAGGTACAATTTTTTTCCTTACAAGGACAGTGTCAACCTCTGGAAAAATTAACAATGCTGAACCTAGAAACAAAATATCTTATGCAGTATTTAAAAAAAGTGGCTGAAATTTAGAAAATATAATACTGACATAAATCAAAACACTACCCGAAGAAAATAGCGGGTGGTGCCACGCCCCTTTAAAAATCGCGAAAACTCAAGGACCGATTGATATAAAGTGTTAACAGGATGAAACCAATGATTAGGCAAATACTCTAGAGTGTGTTGTGCTAAAGTTGGAAAAGGGGGCGTGGCACTGCTAACACAGTCCTATGAAATATTAGAGATTTGACTTTGATATATATGACATTGGAATGGAGCAACACACTTCCTGGAGGAAATGTGGACGGCGCCCGCCCACATTTCCTCCAGGAAGCCCGCCCACATTTCCTCCAACCCCTATAAAGAGCGTTTTTTGGCCAAGGTAATAAACCGATCGTTGTGAAATTTTAACAAAATGAAATCAATGGCACGGAAGTTGTTAAAGTCTATGTTAGGGTAAAATTGGACAAAAGAGTGTTGTCACGCCTATACAACCCAGAATTTTTAGACTATATCGCGTGAACTAATACCGATATTATCATAGTAGTTGGTATATATGATGTTGGAATGGAATGCTAGTTAAGAGGCTGATGGAGCTGCCCCTTTACAACATTTTCATATTGGACCGTAATCCATGATGGAAGGCATACTTGTAAAGGCTTCGGCCCGGCCGAAAATTAATTTGTTTGGCTAGGTGCTGCATATACTTATAAGTATAACGAAGGATCGTGGTATTGCTATTATTTCTATGTCTTGGAACATTTTTAAAGGATATTCTAGGTTTTAAGAATTTAATCTCCTTACCGATAGTTTAACCAAAACATTTTTTATTTATTTACATATTTTAGTCTATGGAAATGCTGACTTTAGTTAAGACCAGTTTTTCCCCATTTAAAATACTAACTTCGTTTAGTTTTAAGCCTCAAACCCTTATTTGTTTTTTTTTTGAACGACCTTTCATTTTGTATCTGGTGCCTTCTCATACGTATCCAGGCCTGAAAAACAGAAAGAAACAAAAATCCCCGAAATAATAAACGGACCGTGTTAAACAGACGGCACTGGTGGTTTTTATTTTGGCTTTCAAGTGGTGGCAAATGAATGAGCGTTGCACCGTGGAACATTTTGATTATTTTGGCAAAAGTCGAAGTAAAAAAAAAATAAAGACCAAATTTTTAATGGCTTTAGAACTTTACTCGGGAAAGTTAAGATGTAATTTAGCACGGGTGCCACCAACAGGGGCGCGGCTAGATTGGTTATTTAACGTCGTTAAGGATTTATGCCAATAACAATGTGCAACACAAAAATTGTATTTTTTTTAAAAAGACGAAGTGAATAAATTTATTTTAACGATATTTTGAATAGACTCTAGATATTGTGACCCATAAGGATGAGTTCTACCTACATGTATGCCATCTTTTTAACAAAAGGACAGCAAGGACCCGCTAAAATTAGAAATATTAATTTGTTGTCTTCGGCGACCCTTAGAGAAATTAACTGGGCACCAATATACTTAAAACTATCGTTAAAGAATTCCTTTACTTTTTGAAAAAAAAACGAAAAGTACATTTCAAACTAAGAGGTAGGATGTCATTACTTCGAAAGTAATATTAATACGATTTTACTTAAGACATCTATCTCTTTACGAAAATTCACTTATTTGAAGAAATATTTACTATTTTTTAACTTTATATTTTTTTAGCTTTATATAGCGTGATTTATTTCGAGGTTCCCTATTTTTTTAAAGAAAAAAACACAGAAAACTCAAATTGAATGGGAAATGTTTATTATCATTTGAAAGAACATTCTTTGGCATTTGGCTACATCTCAAATGGTCCATCCGTTGAGTCCAATTTTCGATGACTCGTTCGAGCATTTCGACTGGTAACTGGCCAATGAAACGCGTGATGTTTTGCTCCAAGGCCTGAATCGAAGTTGGTTTGTCCACATAAACTTTAGACTATACATATCCCAACAGGAAAAAGTCTAACGGTGTGATACCACACGATCTTGGTGGTCAATCGACCGGCCTTAAACGTGAAATTATCTTCTCACCGAAGTGTTCTCCTAATAAATCAATTGATTGATGCGATGTGTGGAAAGTGGCGCCGTCTTGTTGAAACCAAATGTCGCCGAGATCACGAGCTTCAATTTCAGGCATCAAATAGTCGGCACGATAACGGTCGCCATTGACGGTTACGTTCTCACCGGCATCATTTTTGAAGAAATATGGACCAATGATTCCACCGGCCCACAAACCACACCAAACCGTTGTTTTTTCTGTATGAAGTGACAGCTTTTGAACCTCTTCTGATTGCTCTTCGTCCCAAATGCGACAATCACTATTAGAGTTGTTGTAGATGGGTTCTCATCCAACACACATAGGCTGACCGCAGGTGTACCACAGGGCTCTGTCCTTTCTCCCTCTTTGTTTCTTATTTTCATTGACGATCTATTGGGTCAGACCGTGAATCCATTCTACTCTTTCGCAGATGATAGTAACCTCTGTCATATATATTCATTCGACCGTAGGCCGAGCCTTCAAGATATTGAAGACAAAAGGCGAATTATGGATGAAACACTTGGCCGTGATCTACTGGCCATTTCCGAATGGGGTCAAGTGAATAGAGTAGATTTTAATGCACGTAAGACACAGTGCTGCTTGTTGTCTCACAAGCGATTCGCTGACCCAACAATATCGTCAATTTCTATCGATGGTACGGATATTGAACAATCAGAAGCTCTCGATGTTCTGGGCATGAAAATACAATGTGACGCTCGTTGGGCGAGACATGTATTCGAAGTGTCGAAAGAAGCACTCAAGTGCATAGGCTTTTTAAAGCGGTGCAAGAAATATTTCACTCCTTCTGATCTTTTCAATATCTATACAACTTACATCAGGCCGAAGATGGAGTACAACTCCCATATATGGGCAGGTGCTCCAAAATCATCCTTGGAGCTACTTGACCGTGTTCAAAGGAGAGCGATGGTGCTGATAGGTGACAGTAGGGTATCCAACTCTATTGTTTCCCTTGAGCATCGTCGGAATGTGGGTTGCGTGACGCTGTTCTATCGTTACTTTCATGGTGTGTGTTCATCAGACATCCGTCGCCTTATTCCTGACGTGAGGATGTTCGGCAGGGATACGTGACTTTCTAGGAATTCACACCCGTTTGTTATCGATTGGCCAGTTGACCGCACCATACACTACAGATCAAATTCGTTTTTCGCTCGTACAGTCCGTATGTGGAATCGACTTCCGGCAAATGTATTTCCCACTAATTGCGACATCCAGAAGTTCAAGGCAAGCGTCAATAATCATTACTCCCTCTTTCCCCCCTCCGATCCATTACTTTCCACTCGCCAACGCAATGCACCGCATGTATAGGGGGCATCCCCTGAGTGTTGGCTATTTAAAAAAAAAAAAATTTTGCTTGTTTACAGACCCATTGAGCCAGAAATGGGCCTCATCGCTGAACAAAATTTGGCTCGAAAACGCACGAAATACATTCCTCACAGAACGTGAATTTTCGTAATAAAGTTGAACGATTTGTAAACGTTGTTCAGGCCTAACTCTTTCCATGATAGAATGCCAAACAAAAATAACATGACAGCATGACACGACTCACACGTGATATATCAAAAAAGGCCATTGAAATAAGTATCTCTACTTGGACCACGTGTTCAAAAACGCAATAAAAATATTACAGAGTTCTCAATTTCAGAGAATTTTATTGATTAGATAAAAAAAAATCGTATGGTCTTTAATCCTTGGTTCGTTAGCTAGTTAAACCCACAACAACCTAAAACCGTTGGAAACTCCTTTCGATATTTATCGGTGCTAATCAGTTGTATATAGGAGCAGGCGGGCGTGGCTCAAGCGACCTAAAAAGTTAATGAATCAGATTCGGCCATTTTAGTTGCCTTAAATAATTTCAGATGCCTGGCGCTGGAAGTATTCAGAATTGTATCGGATCCAATGATTTTTACACAGGCTTGTCATAGGACGGTAGGTGTTTAAGATCGCTTCTGAAAAAGTAATTTTAGTTATATTTTTCATAACTTTGTTCGTGCTTCAAAAAAAAGAAAAGCATTCGAGGCTAGCATGAGACAAACCCCGACCTCCTATTTCATACACCAAAGTCTGTGCTTCTATTTCCTACAGAAAAAAAATAAGCAACTTTCTCGCTTAAAAAAACGTACAGATAGCATAATTTTCCAAAAAATAAAAGATGAATGCCTGTACTTGGGATCGAATTCGAGTCCTTCCGAATTTCCATCAAACCTACACCAGCCAATAGAGCTACGAAGTGGATTCACATAACTTTCAAATATTTACATTTTATGTGACCAGAAAATGCATTGCGTTTAATAAAAACGTTGAACACTTTTCAAAAAAAAATTCTCTTACAATAGTTTTTTCGAAAATGTTCCACTGTGCTCCGCCACAACAGCACACGTTGTTTAACAAACATACCTGTGGCTGTATTAATACATTATTTTTTGTGGTAACCTGGTCCCCCATCCCAAGTGCCCACCGTTACTTCTGGGGGTGCCATGTAAAGCCAGTTTACATATGGCTCTCCGCAAAGTATTGAAGTCGAGCGCTTAAATTTGGCTAAAAAATGCGTATTGCGGTGGCATACCCTTCGGCTAGGGGGAATGGGATGTTATATGTAAGTGAATTTCCTACACATATGTACATTAGACCGTACCACCTTACAGGTAAACAAAACAAAGTTCGCCCTACACCTTTGGATATAAATTAATTTTGAAAGGCCATTTCGGAAAAAAATAATTTTTTTTTAATTTACAGTCGCATATTAAAATGGAATACTTCGATGATTTTGTATTGAGGAAAAAACATTTTTATGCGTCAAAAATATTCTATTACAAAGAAAATAGATAAATACCCGTGCCTAGGATCGAAATTAAAACACGAATGTTTCCTTCAAACTTACACCAGCAAAAAAAAACTTCCAACAAAGTGCATAAAAATAACTGCCGATTATTTGCATTTAATCCAGAAAATCCAATCGCAGTATTTAGAGGTAGATAAAAAGCGTTTCCTCGGTAGGTGCTTCTAGTTTTTTTGCTGGATATAAAACGTCGACTGTGGGTCATTCTTATTGGGTATGCTATGGGAAAATTAATCAGACAAAAGTTAAATTAAAAAGCTGTGAAATAACTTTAACATTTGCGGAGCTTAAGACTTCCTATTCAGGCTTTATCTCCCGAATTTTTATGAGGTTTTAGAGAGCAAAGTGAGAGAAGATCTTGGATGTTATAGCGTGGCGTTAGAAAGCAAAAGCTTTATTCTACTGAAACCAAACGCCATAATGCCAGAGCTTGGGATCGAATCCGAGACCTTCCAAATTGAAAGCGCCAACGTTTCCATCAAGCCTACACCAGATAAAATTAGTCATTACGAGTTGGGTAAAAATGACTTGCGACTATTTACATTCAATGTGACTCTTGGAAAAAAGAGATTCCTTGGAAAGAGCATTCAGTTATTTTTTTTGCTTGGTACTTTTATAGAACACCCAATTTTGCACACTCTTTATTGGGTTTGTTATGGAGTAATTATTCAGGCATGAAATAGAGAAAAAAGTAAAATTAAAAAGCTCTGAGACAACTTAAACATTTGCGAAGGTTAAGAGTTCCTATTTGGGCTTTATCTCCTGAATTTATATGAGGTATTAGAGAGAAAAGTTAGAGAAGATCTTGGATGTTATAGCGTTGCGTAAGGAAAAAAATGCTTAAGTCTTCTGAACGCAAACGCCTAATGCCAGAGCGTTTTAATAGAAGCTCTCGCTACAATGTGGCATAACAAGGACAAATAATGGCAGAGCTTTTTGTAGTACTACTCGCTACAATATAACTTCTCTGATTCCAAAAAAAAAAGATTCTGATACTACCAGATGACGTGGAAACGTTTTACAGACCCTTAAAACCCTGAAATCAGCCAACCCCAATCAGACCCAGAACCTGAAATCAGCCAACTGTCAATCGACAATTCAAAACATCAAATATACTTATAGATGGCAATTCTTAAGCTAAAGCCGAAAAAGGGAAAAGATTAGCCAAAAATAAGAGATGTTATATGAAAGCGAGAATTGTCATTAGAAAGCTGTAGTGCAAAAGCATAGCCCATTAAGGCAAAAGCTTTTTTTGTGCCCAAACAACAAAGACGGTAAATTGCACAAGATGGGCGATATGCTTCTTCTTTGCAATAATGTAGAAAAACACACTTCAGTAACGCACAAATTCTTGGGGCTTATTTTTCCACATTCGTTTGATCACCAACCACAAGAACGCTAGAAAGTCAAAACTCAAACACAAAAAGTACAGAAAACCCTTATTTCGCAGACTTTAAAAACACAAAAAAGCATTTCAAAAATTATTTTTATTCATCTCTGTTTTCATTTCCGCAATAAAGCTCATATCGCACATATTGTACTTTTGCTTTCATACCCCTCGCCATAAAATAGAGACTTTCAATGCCACTTTTCTCTAGAATATATTTTCTTGTATAAAATACCCATCAGCATAGCAACTCGGGATATTTGCCGACTCGAATGATGCAACTTTTCACATATAGGTGGCGCTACCGCCGATGAAGCCGGTTGATTGGCTTAAGGCATAACACAATGCATCTCAGCAGAGGAATTTTATAATAAAAAGAAGTATAATTAAAAAACTCTTGTGTAATAGCGTGACATATAAAGGCAGAAGCGAAATAATAGCGATTAGTTTGCTTTTATTAAGCTCCCGTGTCATATAAAGGCAAAAGCTCAATAATACCAATTAGGTTGGTAAGCTTTTTCATTCGTCATAACACTAGAGCTTTTTAATAACACGTCTCTCTATTAAATACTTCTCTAATCTTTAAGATTACAACGACTAGTTTAATATGCTGACAGTTTGACCAAAATCTAACTCACAACTTTATTAAGCGAAATCTCTTGTAAATCTCATTGCCGTGACTAAGCAGGTAGCAAGTATGATTGAGAATGTGTCCCAAAGTTTAACTGAACTTAAAAATCCCCTCTCGCTGGCAGACACATGTTGTTTGGCCTGATGGCAAACCTTTTGCCATCATGCAAATCCACATAATGACTTTCGATATGCACGAGTACATTTCACCAATGGCTTGGCTTCTCTTGCTCAGCAAAAACAAGAATTTAAATATAAAATAAAAAAATAAAAAAGCAGCAAGGCTGAAAATATCTCAAAGAATAAACAAGGTGCCCCTTTGTTCCTGGAAGACATGTTAGTTCGCATGTTTTGAATTTTAAGGGTGTTCGCTTGTTGACAAGTGGTATTATTTTGTAGTTTGTGGATTCACATTTCCATGTTGGCTTAGACTCCCGCGGGTAATGGCATGTATCGAGGGTTGCGGAACGCTTGGTACACACACACACACACTTGCTAGTACATAAAAAGTTATTGTTGTTGCTGCTAATAAGATTTATGGATGGGCATCCCGAATGTGTTTGTTTGTTTTTCAGCTTATGTGGGGCTTTGTTATTTTTTGTGGGCCAATATTGAAACTGTATAACCCCGCCGGGGTCAGGGTGGCAACATTTATCAATTCAATTGGATAATCTTCCAAATGGTACAGAGCCGAATAAAGTCCAAACAAAGACGAGGTTTTTACTTATGGTTCAATTATTTTCAAAAAGCCTTTGGTCTTATTTAAAAAAAAAAATGCCAGAAAGGTCTGGAATGGTCTTGGCAACATCGTTGTTGTTGGCTACATAATAGGTATTATGAAGTTCCACAAGAATTTTCTTGGCAAAGGTTTCAACGAATTAGTAGATGGAGGCAGTCATTATTCTGGTTTGGAGGCAGTCATTATTCTGGTTTGGAATAATGATGTAGAGAAATATAAGAATTCAAAATATTTCCTTAATCCAGAGAGTTTATATGGTTAGTGTTCTTATATTTGACATATTGGTGGCGGCCTTAAGATATAGTCTTTAACCCTTTCGCCCCTACTGGGATTATATGTCCCAGCGAAGTTGCTTACATCATAACTTTTTTATTTTCTTTTACACTTTTATATCTGAAACATCCCACTAAAGATTGAAGCTTTATCTGTGGCATAATTAAAAAAAACTGCCTGAATTATAGCGGTCTCATGTATCCCTAACATCTTAGATATTACAGTTATAACTATATTTGAGGTCAAAATTGAAATAAACCTAAAAGATTTAAAAAAAAACTCAGGGGTGAAAGGGTTAAATTCCTACACTGCTTCGATTACTGATATGATACTTCACATATAGGTGGCGTCAATACCAAAACGACTTCAAAGACCGGTCATGGTAATTATATCAAAAAAGGTGCATATTTACCTTTTTCAAGAGAGATTATTTAGTTAGTATTTTTGCCCTTAAGATATACTCGTAGTCTTTAAATGCCTACACTGCTTCGATCGTTGATATGATACTTCCCATATAGGTGGCGCCAATACCAAAACGACTTCAATGACCGGTCATGGTAATTATATAGGGTAATCCATCTGGATGTATTTTTTCAGAACAAAAAAAAAATATAAAAATTCAAATCAAGTGTGGAATTTTTATTGGTAATTTTTCTTTATTGGTAATTGTTATCCAAGTATTTCCAATCTTAAATATTTTAATTCACGACTATAAAAGTAGAATCTCTTATGTTTACAAAACCTTGAGAAAAATGTATTTAATTTTACAATATTAAATAGATAAGGTACCAGCACTCAAACCAGATCGTCCTAACTGTAATGCGAAAAACATGATAAGAATACATACCTTTAGTTTCCATTTTTCCACTCGTCCTTCAGTTTCCATTTTGTCAATCACGAAGCCATTTCCATTAATCATTGTATAGGTCCCGATGTCTAATGGCTATGTATTCATTGCCTAAGGAATAACACAGTACTCTGTCCTGGCTGGTAGATTTTAAATATATTTTTCTAACATGGCAAACTAAATTGAGGGTATTCCTTGAGTGTTGAGTATATGGAGGAACTTTTCTCTTGACGAGAAAAACTTCATTTTCTAAAAGTACGAGTAGGCCTTAAATACCGAGATGTAATATTATACAGGGAGAAGCATTTCAAAAAAGCTATGGTGGTTCAGCGTATTGATTGAAGACAAAAGCTTCAAAATATCAATTGCCTTGTAATGGTAAGAATAAAGCTTTTGCCTTCAAACATCACGTCAAAACAGAGATTTTTAAGAGTACTTATCCCTGTGATACCCCTGCTATATTTTCTCTGATATAAACATTAACTTAGAAGTTAACTAATAATTTGCATCGTTTAATCAGCCATGTTGATCTTCAGATATAGATGTCGCTACTTACAAAGTCAAACAAAACTGTATGTTATGCATACCTAATATGCCACGAGAAATTGAGTCATATATACTAGTAGAAGACTAACAAGTTATGATTTATTATGATGTAAGATATGCTCAACGTCATCTATTTCATAATTTATCGCCCGATATTTGATCAATCTTATAGTTTTGCTTGTTATACTGAGCTAAAAACAAACAAAAAACAACGTTAATAGCGACAGCTTAAGGGGTAGGGCTTCTCTTTATTGGGCTTCTCTCTCTATTTAATGATGGTTCTGAACGGCTAATATCAAAGTCATCATTAAAAGATTAAAGTTCGCATATAAGACTGTAGCTGAACTTGAGGCTTAGTTCTTTAGTTATATTTTTATTACCTTATACTTTAGAGCAACAACCGGCATCGTTCGAACATACATAGTTGCATACATAGTTGCATAAGCAAGTACACAAATCGGTTTCATAGTATACAAATAATAGCTGTTACTCCCAGCAAGAAATAATTCTCGTTCAAGCACAAGAACAATGTTGATAAGTACTAAGCCTCTATCGGTCATTAGGTGTCTATCCACACTGGGAATTTAGTCCGAAGCTGAATAGTGAAAAGTAGTGAGCGTGTCGTTACGGATTGTTGAAAAAGTCGTACTTAGCACTTATGTACAATTTTGAAGCGGGCTCGTTTTCTTCGACGACTTCAATCGATCGTTTTTTTGACGACTTCGGACGAGTTACGAGTATTACCTAAGCGAATTTGGCCGATCGTTTACCTTGACTACTGTGGTAGATTCTTTACCCTGACGACTACGCTCGACTATTTGCGCCAGTGAATTTGGTCGATCCGTTAACCTCAAAACTCAATTTAACCATTTGCGATGACTCTGGTCCATCATTTACACTGACGACTTAAATCGTCCATTTACCCCGAAGACTTCAGGCTAGCGTTTAATCTGACGACTCTGGCTAATTGTTTACCATGACGATTTCGTTTAGTCGTTTATCCTGAAGACATCGGTCAACCGTTTATCCTGTCGACTTCGCTAGATATCGGTTCGGTAGTTTACCCCAACAAGTTCGGCTAAGCGATTGCTTTGCTGACTTCGTGGGACCGTTTTTTACCACGACTTTGTCCAATCGTATGGACTTTGGTCGATCATTTACTCCAACGACTTTGGTCTATTTTTTTACCCTGACGACTTCGCTCGACTTATTGCGCCAGCGACTTTGGTCGATCTGTTACCAACACGACTCAAGTTGATAATTTACTACGATAATTTGGTCTAGGATTTAAACTGGTGACTTTAATCGTTCTTTTACTCCGAAGACTGCAATCAACCATTTAATGCGTCTACTCTGGTCAATTGCTTACCATGACGATTTGGTTTAGTCGTTTATCTTGACGACATCGGCCAGTCGGCTTCGTTGCATATCATACCATGACGATTTCGTTCGGTAGTTTACCCCCAACAAATTCGGTTGAGCGTCTACTTGTTGACTTCTTGGGACCGATTACTTTCACGACTTTGATCAATCGTATACCATGTCGAATTTTATCGATTCTTTACCCCAGCAACATTCTTTAAATTTTTATTTCGGCGAATTTGGTCGATTTTTGTCGATCTGTTTTCTGATGACATCCATCGATTACTTAGTCTTCGGTTGATGGCTTAAATCGCCGATTACGAACAATCGTTTACTCATGTGACTCCGTTTATATGACAGCCGGTTCTATGGAACGGATTGACCCGAGGAGCAATTCTTCGGCTAAGGGCTGCCATCCCGGGACACAGTTGCAACAACAACAACTCCGTTCGAAGCTTTAGCCTTCGGTCGATCGTTAACTTTGCAATTTCTCTTGATCGTTTACTTCTACGATTTTGGTTGATCGTTTATTCCGGCTGATGTGCTCGATCGTTTATTCCGGCGTCTGTGCTTTATCGTTTAACTCGATGACTTTTGTCGAACGTTTATTACGGCAACTTTAATCGACTGTTTAAAGAAATGTCTTCTATTGTGTACCCCGAGGACTTTGGTCTGATAATTTTTTGTCGATTGTTCGCACCTACAATTTTATTTTCTTCGAAAACTTCGACCTTTTGTTCGGACAATGCGATCTGTCGTTATTTCACACCTAGGTAGAGATAAACTTATACGTGGCCTCACCTATAAACCGAAAACTATTGCAATCCGAACGACAAGGAGTTCCCCTGGGAGGGCAAATATATCCGGCACTGTTGAATCTCTGTAATTATACGAGTACAGTCATCCGGCGGCATTGTAATCGTGTCATATTCTAACGTTTGCGCGTTTCTGTCGTAGGGTCCTAAAATCGATGGCATCTACATTAGGGTGGAGTGAAAACATGCTTTTTTTATAATTTGAAAAAGTTCACCTCGGAAAGAGATGTAGTCTGGGGTCCTAAAGAGGGGAAAAATAAAGAAAAAAATTTAAAAAAAAATTTAGGGGTCGCGCCACTCCCTAGAAATTTGGAAATTATCGCTATTTTGGCGTTGGTTTTAGAAAAATCCTAAAAATTAACGACTTAACTTATTCGAAATTTAAAAGTTTGAGCTTGTTCAGTGCCCAAACAAAAGTATTTGAGGCAAATATGAGGATAATCGACTAATATAGCTTTGGTGGCGATTTCATTGTTCAGTCAATTTTCTGAAGAAGGAACGATTTGACTTATTTTACTTTTTGAAATTTTTGAACAATGAGAAAAATTTTTTTAAATTTTTTCATGCCCTTATTTCATTGTTTACGCTATTGCAAACATTTATTGGCATAAAACTTTTTAGGATTTTTCTAAAATCAACGCCAAAATAGCGATAATTTCCAAATTTCTAGGGAGTGGCGCGACCCCTAAAATTTTTTTTAAATTTTTTTTCTTTATTTTTCCCCTCATTAGGACCCCAGACTACATCTCTTTCCGAGGTTAACTTTTTTTTTTGAATTTCACTCCACCCTAATCTACATTGCTATCGTAATCTAGCCAGTTTCTTCACTGCAAGTAACCTGAAGAAATCGGACACCAAATCATCTATTCGGTTTACTATACTCGTATGAACTACAAAAGTGAGTCCACCCTAATGTGCGTGCCGATACACACTATTTCCGACCACCAATTACTTTTAAGTTCTTAGTGTCACGTTCGACAGTTTACGAGTATTGAAGTCCGCGGTAATTTGAGAAATATGAACAACGTTCTCAGGTCGCTCTCCGGTAGCACTTAGAGACTGAGGAAGAAACTATCCCCGACTTTGGCAGGTCAGGAATGATTTTTACGATCTAGAGAAAGAGAGGGAGGTTTAACGGTACAAGCAAGAACCTCTCGCTCTAAAGGCTCATCAGGCAGGTCTGTCCGACATTTACTTTGATATAGAGGGTCCAAACCATAAACCAAAATTTCGTTTTTTATGGTCAAACCTCTTGAGAAAGGGACGTAAAGTATAATTTTACCACCGAGAACCAAACGGAATTTGGCTACTGCAAAGAAGAAAGGGACGTAAAGTAATGAACCTAACGGAATTTGGCTACTACAAAGAATTTATCTGTTGTCATCACCAATTATTGGTACCATGTGCTTCATACTTGGTTTTACTGAATTCGATTGGTATAACTGACTTATTGGTTGTACGAATAGTTCTATTTTTGTCACTACCATCTTATGGTAAGTCGAACCATTTAATCAATTCTATGGAATGTTGCTGGTTGCCACAGAAAGTATGTTTATCCAACCGTTTATTTGTAGTTCGGACCGATTTCCAACTAATTTTTTCTCTGTTTGTATCACACCACGGTGGTCATAGAAAAAATAATTATCACAATAAACATCATCCAACTGGTCACGTGCCATTTGCTAATCATAATTTAGCCATTATCTAACTAATGACGGTTGAAACATTATTTTGTTTCAAGCTAATTATCAAAAACAAATTAGGGCCAACCAGCGATAATCACCTTACCAAAGACCATTTAAAAACTCATTAGCATCAATGAACAACTCAAAGGTAAAAACAATGAAAATTCAAAGCTTCGGAGAAAGTTAAGCACAATGTTCGCTTAAAATGGGCAGCAAATTAATCAGCTCATCCCCAGGAAAACTAGCTGGAAGAAGTTTCATCCCGATCTTCTTAGTACTCCTCCACATGCCAAGTGTTTGGTTGGTAAGCCGAGTAAATTGTACAATTTTAATTTTCCTTTTCTTTAAATTCACTTCCTTCGCCTTTGCCTTTCCGCTTTACCCAAAACCTTGGCCACTGGTCCCAGACTTGCTATCAAATGAAAATCATTACATTTCGTACCACCGAAACGCCCGCATATCAATTCGCTATGCACCTGCACCCCAATCAAACGCTGTCCTCTGTAACGCGCGTCAACGAGGAGGTGGCCATTCCCATGTGGAATCTAATTTTGGTGCAGTACGTCCGAGATGGGAGGCGCGGTATGGTCATGCGAGTGCTCTACAATACCACCCTTAAAGTATGTGACTTCTGGCGTAATATAAGGCGTATACGAATTTTCGGCAACATCGGTGAGGCTTTGTTCAAAACGGGCGACTCGGGCAATATGAGCCTGGCGTGTCCGCTGGTGGTGGGCACGTACGTGATGGAAAATATACATATACCGGCGGATACGGGCGTCTTGAAGCTAATCTACAGTCCCAATACCGTTTACGGTCTGTTTGGAAATATCTACTCGCAGTTGCCCGATAAGACGAAGGTCCTGAAGTGTACGTATGAAATAAATGGCACGGTAGTTAAGAAATGTTGAAGATAAAAACTGTAAAGATGTTCCGCCTTCCTCAATTTCCAGAGGTGTCAATAAATAAAAGGTTTTCTTGTAAATTTGTTACTGTTAATGATTGTCTTTTTCTTACTTTAATTTAATTGAGAGTGAAAGAGAACATAACAATTGGTTTCTTTATCAAAAAAAATTGAGGAAATTTGATGTAGTACATTTCACCGTTTTGGACCTGACTCATCGACTACCCTTCGAGTAGTTGAGTTGTAGGCAGAGCTCCAAATATTGGTATCTATACCCAAAAATAACCCTTATGGCCAAGTAAAACATAACCAAAAGTCATCCCCACTTGTAATTTTGATTTTTTTTGAATAATTTTTAAAAGCGAATAATTTTTATGGCATTGTACGAAAGTACTTCCTTGCTCGCATACAACAAAATTAGAAGTAAGTACCTATTTTCAATAATATGTAGTCTGTGTGCGAGTGAGTCATAGAGAGAGAGAGAGAGAGAGAGAGAGAGAGAGAGAGAGAGAGAGAGAGAGGATGTTTAGGTTAAAAAAATATACAAAAAAAATAAAAGATATTTAATCTGTTTTCAAAAAAGAAAATTAGGACGAACGTTTCACCGTTTTCAACCTGGCTTATCGACTACCCTTCGAGTAGTTGAGTTCTGGGTAGAGATCAAATTTTTGGTATCAAGATCTAGCAAGAACTCTAATTGCTAAGTAATATAGCGCGTGAAACGTTATCAAATGTTATCACCGCTTATAATTTTGATTCTTTTCGAATAATTTTTACACGCGGATAAAAGTATAACAAAATCAGAAATAAGGACCTACTTTACGAGTATGTAGCCTTTGTGCGAGTGTGAAAGAGTGATAAAAAAGGAGAGACAAATAAAGTTAAGGTCAACAAAATTTAGAAGATATTTCATCCAATTTCAGTAGTTATTTTTAATTTTAAAATAATGTCAAGGGTAATGATAGGTCATTACCTGGTAAAGCAAATGGCAATGAGTATCGCGCATGCACACTAACAAATCTCGGTTGCAAATAAAACTTTCTGTTGTAATCACCAAATGTAACTAATTTTGATGGATATTCGGTTTGGCATACAATAATATGAAGCCTTGGACTTCACCTAAACATTGGATCGATATACTGAATATTGGAGTGTACGAACTAAATTCGGTAGTTCTAATGGATGGAATACTTGATTTACAATCACAATTGCTCGTTTAGGCGAAAGAACGGTTGTGACAACGAATCTCTTCTCTGTGTGTCATAGTTTTTATGGCGATTTGTCCTAATGCGGATCCTAGTGGGACAAAATTACTTCACGGTGAATGCAGAACTTTTGATTTAATTCTTTTAGTATATTTTGGCTTTAAATCTATGACGATGACGTTTATTATAGCCTCATCTTAGAATAAAAAATGTTAAGCCTGTCTATCCAATAGTCTGGTACTGTCACTGGTCGTGTCAAAGGATATGCTATAATCCTGAAACACACCCTACTGCCCTAGATCCCTTGGTTCCAAAAGTTAAACTCGGTAACCCTAGATCACTTCTTGAGTTAAAAAAAGGTTAATGTCTTTTATGCAGAATGCTGTATCAGTGTTTTAGGCGTTTGAAAGCATTGTGGAGTTAAAAGCTTTAACGTGGCCGCAAGTACAACCAAAACACTTCTTGGGCTAAACAATGACGATGTAGGACGGATCGAACTTCTAGTCAGTCACTATTGTCATTGGAACTAAAAGTTGTTTCATTTTTTATGAAATCATACAGCAATGGCTGAACCTTGAATCAACAAACACACGAAGAAAATAATATTTGGTTGGAGTGATAGTATTCGAAGGGCATCAGACAATTGTTGTGCCAATTCTAAAAACTTATTATTACTATAATGTCATGGTTTAGGTAACAGTAATAACAATATATTTTCCCCACAACCATATAATATTTCCCACAACCACATTATAATTTCTACAACTCTAGTAAGCTGACATACAATCGTAGTATGATTTCCACTACTGTTGTATGAATTCTGCAGCCATAGTTTGATGCGTAGTTTGATAATTCTTGGAACCATAGTATGATTCCCACAACTATTGATCCCCATAACTATAAAACGATTCCACAACCATCATATTATGATCCCAAAATGACTCCTGATTTTGTTGGATATTGGCTTAAAGTCAGATATGAGACCATGTTTTATCTTTCATTCAATAGACTCTGAAAATTGTTAAAATCAGTCGAAAGGACTTAGTTGCGCATGACTTCGCAGTTTCGATGAACGCTTCTTTAGTGTTATCAGTTTCTAAGCAACGAATGTTTTGTAACTGCGACCAGCGGTCGGGCGGCTGCTATGCATATTTAATAGGAATTATTGGCAATGGATTATACCATCACACAGAGTCAGCCCCATAAAAATCACTTTTCACTCCTTTCTGGTTCTGCTTAGACTCGCGCCGCTTACCGTATGCAGCTTTTGCTGTTATTAAATCCGCAACGAACATTTAATGAATCCCATGAGTCTATTTTCGTTACTACTTAAAAAGGCAACCATAGGGTATGATTGCCGTCATTATATTACCGTCAAAATTCGTAAGTTCGGCCGGACCGAAGCATATATACTCTTCACAATGGATTGCGTTGTAGTATGGCATTGGCAGTATTGGTGGATATGGTTGTTGGTGGTGGGTCCATGTTTAACAGAACTAAGTTTTTGGTGCTCTTTTTAGAGTTGTCCTGCTCATATACGTGAATTTTATTGTTTTGGAGAATCCGTAGATTCGGGCCTTAAACTTAGTCAAATCACAAAAATTAATGCATATTGAGATTAGTGAGGAAATTCCAATGTTTCCGAGTAACCAAAATTCAATGTTAGAAGGGAACCATTGGCCTATGGGCCAAGACTTCGAATATTGGTGAATTGTACAATTTCTGCTACTCGTATTTTCGGATTTATAAATGTGTTTTTGTTTTTAACACCTATATGCCCATAATTTAAGAACCCATATGGACAAGTCCAAGTGCAAAATTGGCCCAAATCTTAAATCTTAGTACATATTTGGATTTTTGAGTATATTTTACTGTTTCAAGATGTCCATACGTCTACGAACATTACGGCGATTTTTGGGCCCAGAGCCCATAGACCTACAGGTCAAGGCATCCTTTTGAGCCAAATTATAAAATTAATGTCATACTCAGATTCTTTATTAAATTGTTCTGTTTCTGAGTACTAATATGTCCATGTTCGAAACGAATAACTTGTTGGCACGCTAGGGTCCTTAGCCCATGGGTCAAGGACTAAAATTAATGAAACCCCAGAAAAAAATGGAGTAGCGCCTCTTCATAAAAATGAAACTTTTTGGGTTAAATGGTTAATCTTACTTAAAACTCACTTAATACCTTAAAAATGGCATAGTTGCTGGATCGTTTGGCTCATATGGTCCAAAAAACATTAAGGTTCAGTAAACTCGGGAAGTTACTTAAGGAAATCTTTACTTGTACTTATACTCACCACCATAGGATTGGAGTTGTATATTAGTTTATCTCTCCGTTTGTGACCCCTAGAAGTACTTATGTTTTTGATCTTATAACATTTCAAGAAGATCTATAGACACAGAGAAAAAATCAGTTATAACTAGGTCTGAACTACAAAAATTCGGTTGGATAAACACACTTTCTGTTGCAATCACTTATTGATAGCTACATGGTTCGATAAACCAACAGATGGTAGCTGCAATAATAATACGGTACTCCCAACCAATAAATCTATTTTACCAACTGAATTCAGTAACACTATTGGTTGCCGCAACTGGTGTTTATGGACACAAACCAATTATAAAATACATGCCTCTTCCGTACCAATAATAGGTGCTGGCAATAAATAAGTTTTTTTTTGCAATTACCTATACCCGTTTAGTTCAATGTTCCAACGTTAAATTGGTTATCCCAACACGAGAACAAAATCTCTATAATAATTTATCGGTTCTAGTCACTATAGACTTGGAAGTTAAAAACAAATAAAAATATTTTAAATAATTGAGAATTTGTTTAATCGAATTGGGGAAACACATTTCGGATAAAACGATAGAATGAAAGAACAGTACGTACAACCACCAACATTCGGTTGGCAACAAATTCGGTTGGGACAACAAATCTGTTCGCTGTGTGTAGCCATGTTCGTCTGTTGAAAGCACTATTCAGTCCAAACTAAAAGAGCTAAAGTGTTCATACTTGCCACAAATACGTCTTTTATTCAGCGTTGGGTTGGTATTGAAAATGGACCAAATCAGGCAGAAGGGGAAAACCTAATTTTTTTTTGCCTTCCATTCTATATTATTTGATAATCTGAGTTATTTAGCAGTTATTCTTTAATTTTGAATGTCTCGCTTTCTCTATGCGCTGCTTTGTCCTATTTTATTATTACCATCATGGAAAGCAAAAAGGCCAAAAAGTTGCAACAAACTGGCTGACTACGACTCTGACATTACTCTACGGTCTTTCGTTTTTGAAACTCCTTCAAGGGATTCCTGCTTCTCTCATAATCTCTGTCTTCTTTTCCCCCTTTACCTCTCTGTTGTTCCGTATGTCTGTCTTTTGTTCTCCACCTTTACAATGCATCACCGGAAGTTGAACGTTAGCAAAATGCATACCGAATACCACCTGTCCTCAACCTATCATGACGTAGTGGCCATAACGATCTGTTTTAATATTCCTCCAGCAGCTGTACTGACCGTTGTTCCGTTGGCAAGCAACAGCTCGTCAGTTAACAACAACAAATTGTTGACTCTTATTAATATTTAATTGAAATTTTCCTTTTTATTTATGGTTCCTACCGCTTATTTGCTGAACATCCCTTTTCCTTATGCCGTTTAATGGCTTGGTACTGCAACCAGCAACAGATAAAACGTCCTCGCATCTCTTCGCTATGCCTTTGCACAAGAATCAAATGTTGTCCTTGATGACACGTGTCCTCAAACCCATGTGGAATATTATTAGTTGAAAGCAATGATACGCCAGCTCAACTAACGTGGTCTTTAATACAATCGTTAAATTTTACCATTCTGGTCCAACATGAGTAATGGGCAGCTTAGGCGAGAACAGCATATCTTGTGAGCCTTGCATAAGAACCAATTCGCTATGGCCAGCCGAAACATATAAACGTGTTAAGGATTTTTAAAAGGCCTAATACGATGGACGTTAAGCTTCTGCGAAGTCCTTTTCCAGTTGGTCAACGAGTATATATTTCTGTAGTGTTTGTGTGACAATAAAAATATGTCGAGTGGGTTTTTCTTCAGAAAGAAGATAGCTTGTGAGTTTATGGCCGCATGAATGTTAAAGTAAAATACTTCATAATTCATTCTTTATTTCTTATTTTCCTTCGGTTTCTTTTATTCTTTCACTGTAATAAAAGGCAGAACGACAGAAGAACAAAAGATGTAAGTTAACCATTTTTTTTAAATATTTATTAAACCCCCACAAAATAAAACCTGCCATAACCCAGCAACAATATTTATTTTCGCAACACTTGCATTATTTTGGCTATGTCCACTTTTTTATGGAAAACTTGAACTTCACCTAAACCAGAAAAAACATCACTAGTACCCCATTTCTATTGTTTTTTTATTACCGGCTTCACTAAGCCGATGGCTGTCAAATTTTTCGTCGTCTGAGCCACCCTGTTTTAATCTGGCGGGTGTTTTGCGAGTAACTTTATAATGCTTGTGTATTTTTTTGGTGGCAAACAACTTTGTAATGTCAAAAAAATTTTAATGCTTAAGATACACACATCACTAGCATACGCCTAGTATTGTCTTTCGTAACAATTATCTATCAGCTGATTAATTTGATAGACATATCTGAGCCACCCTGTTGATTTTTGCCTTTTAGCTATTGGTACACATTTCGAGTTTAGTTAAAAGTCGATTTTAAACTTTAAAAATCGCTTTCATTCTATTCGCTTCCACATATAAGTAAATCAATCGAAGTCGAATTTGGCAGAAAATTTTAAATGTTTAAGCACATCACTAGCACTCGGTTAAATTGCATTTAGTTAGAATTATCCACCAGCTGATTGCTTTTAAAGACATTTTAGTCACCATGTTTGATTTTGGCTCTTGAAGTTGCTTTTAGTGATTGGTAAACCGATTTCGATTTTAAGTGCAAAGTCCATTTTGAACTTTATAGTAGATCGATTTCAACGTATTCGATTCCAGCTGTTAGCAAATCGATAGAAATCGTTTTTTGACTTCGATCTTTAACTATTTATAAGCTTCGTAGTATAGCTGATAGCTATCAAAGACATTTGAGTCACCCTGTTTGATTTTGGCTCGCGAAGTTCCTTTAAGTGATTGGCAAATTTATTTCGATTTTAAGTGCAAAGTCCATTTTGAGCTTTACAGTAGATCGATTTCATTGTATTCGATTCCAGATGTTAGCAAATCGATAGACATCGATTTTTTGACTCCGATCTTTAATTATTTATAAGCTACGTAGTATTGTCTTTTGCTAGAATTGTCCATCAGCTGATAGCTATCAAAGACATTTGAGGCACCCTGTTTTGGCTCGAGAAGTTCCGTTTAGTGGTTGGTAAATCGATTTCGATTTTTAGTGCAAAGTCCATTTTGAACTTTAAAAATCGATTTAATTGTATTTTATTCTCGTACATGTTACCAAAGCGATCGAAATCGATTTTGTGACTGCAAACTTTGATTATTTGTAAGCTATAAATTACATAAATTTAGTATCTTTATAGTCGCCTGCATTTACGAGGTTACCAAAGCGATCGATATCGATTTTGTAACTTCAAACTTTGATTATTTGTAAGCTATAAATTACATAAATTTAGTATCCTTATAGTCACCGGCATTTACGAGGTGGTAATTGCTCGTACATTTTTATAGCGGGTGATCAATCTAGAGGTATTATTTTCAACAGGGGTTTTTTACAAATTATGCGTGAGTATTTTCAATAGGGTTTTTTTTACAGATTATGTTTGAGTTATGTTAAACTTTATTTTTTTCTCTTCAGTATTGTTTGCTATTTTATCATGGAAAGACTTACACCACGAAAACCACGGTTTGATGCGGTTCATGGGCTGGTGGAATCATTGGTCCATATTTTTTCAAAAGTGATGATGGTCGGAACTTTACCGTAAACAATGCTTGCTATCGCGTTATGATATCGGCCTTTTTGCTACCTTAAATTAAAGCCCGTAATTTTGGGGACATGTGGTTTCAACAGGACGGTGCCACTTGCCAAACAGCTGCTCACACAATGGATCTAATGAGAGGTCATTTCGAAAAATAGCTAATTTCAGGTTTTGGACCGGTGAGTTGGCCGCCTAGATCGTGTGATATATCTGTAGATTTTTTTCTTTGGGGCTTCGTAAAGTTCAAAGTCTATGCTGGCAAACCAGTTACGATTCAGATTCTGGCAGCCATTATTACGCGTGTCATTAACGCCATAACGGTCGAAATGCTCCAACGAGTCATTTAAAATTGGAACCTCAGAATGGGCACCCTGAGGCGTAGTTGCGGCAAACATTTGAATGAAATTATATTCAAGAAAAAAGAGTGGCATAAAATGTCCTTTCGTTTGAACATTAACGATTTCACACTTGAATTGAATTTTTGTATTTTTTTTATTTTGAAAAAAATACCTCCAAATTGATCACCCGTTATAATCTCAACTATATTTGTTGAATGATAGTATTTCACACACTTTAAAATAATATAATATATAAATATAATACAGTTTGTGTGTTCGCTGATTCCGTTAATAACATTTGGATATATTCTTATTCGTCTTGAAATGCTCAGTTTATTAAGACGTATTCATCTGTCTGAAGAGGGAAGTAGTTTTTATTATCCTAGCGATAACAAAGGCCTTGGGATCGTTCATAGAATCTCAATTCAAAGTGATTAGGTTAACTGACCTTCGATATTCCCTCTGGCTTCAGCGATATGTCCAATATTAGATATAGAAAACTGACTGCATTTAACTGATATTCTCCTCTTGACAAGTCTAGAAGTTTCTTAATACGTCACACTTTGATTTCGGTGAAACTAGTTTAGTTATATGTGACAGCGCATAGAGAACTAAGGACCTAAGGGTAAAAAAGTCAAATTTCACTTTTTGTTTTGGTGTAGACAACATCTGAGCATCGAATGAGACCGATCCCATGTCCCAAAAGTGTTCCCTCCCAGAGATATGCGCGTTTTATGAAAGTGATGGTACACCAAAGATACACGTATTTAAATCTTTAAAGTGGCTCTCCTGAACAAAACTTTTTTTTTACCCTTAGGTCCCCTATTCCCAGCTATAGATGTAAGAAACTTATTTACACGTATTCTGATAGTTTTTATGACAATTAACCATAAATTATCGCTAATCGCAATCGGATTAATCAATTAAACAATTTGAAATGACATAAGTTGACCGGATGACATAAGTTGACGATAAACTATACGATGTGCTTCTTCTTTGCAATAATGTAGGAAAACACTTCAGTAACGCACACGTTCTCGTGGTTTACTTTTCCGCATTCGTTTGTACGCCATCACAAGAACGCTAGAAAGTCAAAATTGAAACAAAAACTCATGGATTTTAACTCATCTCTCTTTTTTGATTTCTCGATAAAGCTCACATCGCCCATCTTGTACAATTTATCGGCTTTGGTTTGTACGTCAATTAAGGGGAGCGCAATAGTCTGTTTTTTTTTGCACTGCAGGCTGTGGCGGCACTGTTGGTCGAAGAGAGTGGAGAGTATGAGAGGCTTATAGTAGCTGACGAGAGATTTGTATTCGTCTAACTTTTAGTTGCCATCATGCATTGGACATGTGAGGAGAGGTCATTTTGTGGTAAAACTTATTCTTCAAACGCGCAGTCGATCATTGCAGTGCAGCGTGCTTTTCGCTTACGATCCGCTGTTCCCCCACGCGGACGTGTTTCTTGAAGCAATCACTTGCTCTTGGCATTCCCAGACGTTCTCTCCACCGGGTTCTTCATGACAAACTGAATTTTCACCCGTATAAAATGTGCGTGGTCCGACAATAGTCCGCACGGGACTTTTTGACACGCCGGACCTCTTGTGAAGACATTCTTGCAACTGTACCACGTGACATAATTGTGTTCTTTTCTGATGAGGCAGATTTTCACCTCAGTGGGTGTGGGTGTGTAAACAAACAAAATATGCGGTACTGGAGTGAAACAAACCCTTTTAAACTTCACCAGAGACCTCTGTATTCGGACCGCGTTACTGTGTGGTGCGCCATATCACGATGGGCATCATTAGCCCTTACTTTTTCCAGGATAACCGTCTTGTCGTAACTGTGAACTCCGAACGGACTATGTTACAGGATTTTTTCAGTCGGCTCTTGAGGCAATGCAGTTAGAGGATACATGGTGCCAACGGGATGGTGCCACTGCACACCCAGCGAGGGTTACCATGAATTGTTTAAGGCAAATGTTTCCTAGATGGCTTATCTCTTTGAGGGGTGATGTAAACTGCCGGGCACGCTCACCAATATTAGCCCCAGGCGATTTTTTCCTTTGGGGTTACCTGAAGTCGAAGGTGTTTATCAACCGTCCTAACACCTTGTAAGACCTAATTACCAGTCGCCATGCTTGTGAGCGTTCATGAAAACGTCAGAAAACGTATACAGCAGTGTGTGGATAGCGTAGGTCGACATTTGCCAGATACACTATTTAACACCATGTAATTTTAAAATTCCCTTACTGTTCAATATAATTTAAATATCAAATAAATTTTTCTAAGGTTCATATTTTTTTTATTTCATTGCCAAATAAGCAAACTTCCGCGCTCCACCCTTTATAATTTAAACGATTATAGAAATCGGAGCTAATTTTCACCTCCGATTTATCGATTTAAAGATTCTTAATAAAATTAGTTAATCGGATGGTCGAAAGTCGTCTTTGACCTATGGTTGCCAAACACTAGTTTCTTTGTAATATTGAAAAAATACTGAAGCCTTATGGAAAGCACATCAGAGACTACCCAACAAACCAAACCTTCAGAATTCGGTCAGAATTCTGTACGACAATTGGCAAAATGTTTCGATTTCTTACCGACTTCGTAACGAAAAACATATGAGAGGGTTGACAAAAATTCTGAACTACTTCTCTAAAAAAAAATCCTCAGACCAACCGAACAGAATTCGTAACGATTCCGGTAAGAATTCTCGATATAGTTCAGATATTGTTCATATTTTCTGATATCAGACATTGTCGGCAAATTTGGTTTACGGGGTAATTACTATTTTGTTCAGCTGTCAATGTTTCGGTCCTCCGAATCACCCTGTTAAATTTTGGCGTATGTAGATAATGAATCATTATGAAGTACAGGATCATTGTGCTCGAAATTCTCTTCGCTGAAAGAAAAACGTATCGCTAACAAGCAATAAAAGTTTTGGTTCAAATTATCTGTCAGCTGATTTTTGTAAAAGTTTCAAGTATTTGAGTCACCCAGTTTAAAGTTGGCGCTGGTTAAGAACGAACATTTGCGAAAAGTAAATCGTTAGCGGAAAATGGAACCTTTGTAAAAAACAACTTCTTTATTTGAAAAACAAATGATTGGTTTATTTAAAAGGACCATTTTTAGGTTTAGGTTTTTATTGAAAATAACAGCATGTCTTTTTTTCTGTGTGTACCTGACACGCCCTGTAAAACAGTGGCACCACCCTGTGCCATTCCTTACTTGTTTTCAATGACCATTTCATGTTTTCCTTCTGAGAATGAAAAACTTCAAACTCTTAATCCGCAACTTCTGCTGCAAACTGCAAATAGATGTTGCACAATTAAGTTCTGCAATACTTTTTCTTGTACTAAATTTTAAGTTTGGAAACTGTTTTGAAATAAACTTCCTTTCAACTTTGTTAAACTATTTGATCACTGCTTTAATCCACAAATGTGGCCACTAAATTTTGAGAATTTTAAAACTACTTCCTTGCCCAAGCGCGGGTCACTTGTAACTTGTGAATCCTTTTTGAAGTCCACATACTCCACGTACATGTTGAATGTCGCTCGTATGTGACTGTAATGAGAAAAACAGAAAAAATCGTTTCGACTGCCATCAAATAGAAATTTATTGAAGGCATTGGTAAAATTTATGGCAAGGAACATGGAGAGCAACAGCATAGTGCTCGTGTAGCTTTAGTGGTGGGAAAGGATTTTGTAATGTAAGGGAAAATAACTAAAGTAAAAAACAAAGTGTTTGTTTTAAAAAGTTTCGGTGTGGATAAGATATATGAATTAACCTATTGGACTTTTTTTAGTTGGTTCTATAGACTGCACTATTTTGGTTTATGCCATATTTTATTTAAAATTTTGTCTGCAAGTGAAAAACAACTGGAAAATAGTTAGACTCAGAACATGCTTATTGTCATCTTTCAATTTTTTTTTATATCCAATGGACCTACTTCAAATTTTTCAAAGATTAACGTATGTTTCTCTTGTACGTTTTCACTTTTTTATTTTGAAGACAGCCTTTATTCCTGAATCAAGGTGTTCCATTCCTTAAGATATATTACAATCCACGAGCACTTCGTAAGAAACATAAAAAGACCAAAGACATTATACAGACTGGGGGGTGAGCCAAGTGAAGCTCTGATGCTGTTACTTTATGAATTTAGGGTGTTGATGCTGGTGTTCGTTTGTTATGAATGAAAACTTTTACAATTTTGGATTAAAACTGAAAAGGAGGCAGAAAAATACAATCTTTTATAACGACAATGATGTGCGTAAAAAATACTAAAAACTCAAAACATAAACACTAGGGTGGGACGATATGTAAGGACAAAAAATTTTCGATTCTCTACGATTTTCTCAGTCGTATTTCTATTCTCACGCGCTTTTATGTTTTATTGTTTTGTATGTGGCAATGTATATTTGTATGTCACCTTGGAAAGGTAATATTAATAAAATTATATTTTTTTATAACGCACTAAAAACCTCAAAAATAAAAGTTGAGAAAAGTAAAAAAAAATAAATTTGGGAGCCTCGAAAATTATTTTTTTTTTTAAATTTGCGATTCTTTTAGTCGCATTTCTATTCTCATGCGCTTATATGCCTTATTGTTTGTATATGGCGATGTATTGTATGTCAGCTTGGCAAGGTAATAGTTAAAACAAAACATTTTTTTATTACGCAATAAAAAACCTTAAAAATAAAAGTTGAGAAAAGTAAAAAAAAATTAACTTGGGCGCCTCGAAAATAGTTTTTTTTTTAATTTGTCGTAGTGGAACTTTTTTTCCTCCTGCCAAAAGCTTTCGAAAAGTTGATGACACCTTATTGATAACTTAATCGACCCAGCCCAATATACTAACAGGCCTCGAAACAAGGACATATTTTCGAAAGTGGCAGACAGACAGAAGGACTGGCACATGGACGCAAGAAAGGATGAACAAGAAAATGCCAAGTAAAGTCTTATTTATATTTTGACATAAGAACATCGAATTTCTCTGCACTCCGACAAAACACAAACCATATTAAGTCGAAACGTTCTCAAGTTCGGTCAGACCGAATCTTATATGCCCTCCACTGTACAACAAAATGTCATTAGAATAGATTCATATTTCCTATCTGTGCTTAGATTACAATAAAAGATGGACAGACGAATGGACGGACATCGGTTGATGGCATCAGATGGTGATTCTGATTCGATCAGTATAAACTACTGCTTTAATTAAGTTTGTCCGGGCCGAAGCTTATATACCATCCATCATGAATTCTGGTCCAATATAAACATCTGTTTAAGAGGACGTAACGACATTATAAATATAAGTATACCAATTACTACAGTGATATCCGTATTAAGTTTATGAGATATGGCCTTTCAGAGTTGAAGAGGCGGTGCCACGCCCTTTTGTAAAATTTTAGCGCTATATAGTCTGTTATAATTTGCAAATCATCATTTTGATTCTTTCAAAATTGTATAACGATCGGTCCCTTACTTTGACCAGAAATGCAATTTTTAAGGGGGTTGGCACCGCCCACATTTGCAAAACCAGCTATGGTTCTAAATATCATCGTCATATATTTAACAGTTTATGAGATTTGGTTTTTCTAAGTTCAGTGTTGTTGATTTTCCAAGAATATGACACAGTCCTTGTATGAGGACAATTTTTATCTCTTGACCGTTCTGGGCTATTTTCAATACCAACCCTTTCAGTCCATCTCAAATGGGTCTGCACAATTCCAGATACCTAGCTTCAATGGTGCAACCTTAAATTTGCTTTCCACAGACAGACAGACGTAGAATTTTATGACGACGCAGAATTCTCCACAGCGTTCCCCATTGACTGCAACATTATGGCTGGCTTCATTTTTGAAAAAATATTACCCAATGATTCCCTCTGCCGATAGGTTACACCAACCAGTGACTTTTTGAGGATGTAACGGCGTCTCAACAATGGCTTTGTGGATTTTCATTACTCCAAATGCGACAATATTGGTTATTAACGACGTGCCCCTTCAACCAAAAGTGAGCTTCATCGCTGAACAAAATTTTCTTGTAAAAATCAGGATCGTTGGCTATCTTGTTTTGGGCCCATTCACCACGATTTGCAAACGTTGTTCCGGAGTACGCCTTTTCATTATGAAATGGCAAACCAAACTGAGCATAAATCAAGTGACAACTGCCAAAAAGACCAACTTCGAAAAAAGTTTGACCAGATTGAAAACCACAAGTCTAAAAAAACATCCTTTATATGTGAGAAAGGGACCTAAGGGTAAAAAAATCAATTTTTCTTTTTTTTTTTTCTTTTTTGATGTGGACAACATGTGAGCATCGAATGAGACCGATCCCATGCCCCAAAAGTGTCCCCTCCCAGAGATATGCGCGTTTTATGAAAGTGAAGTCGGCGATTCTAAGCGCAAATAGAAAGGGACCTAATCTTCAAAATGGCTCTCCTGAACAAAACTTTTGATCAACTTTTCATTATTTTTTTTTTTTTGGAGTGGGCAACATCTTAGTATCGAATGAGACCGATCCCATGACCCAAAAGTGTTCCCTCCCAGAGATATGTGCGTTTTCTGAAAGTGAAGTCGACGATTCTAAGCACAAATAGAAAGGGACCTAATCTTTAAAATGGCGCTCCTGAACAAAACTGGTTTTTAACCTTAGGTCCCTTTCTATTTTGCGCGTCACATATACATTTTTGGATCTCAAATAAACATTTCCAGGTGTTGCAAACGAAATGAAAAATTTAGTATTCACTTCATCCTACGGTGGAGTATACCAAAACTCACACACAGGCTCAATCGTTCGCATTCACTGTGCGATTGAGACACTCACATATAAGCTCTCCCACGCACTCACTCTGTTAAAGGAATTCTTCGAAAAACAGGACATGTTTATCTTGTACCAAAAAAAAACACCCACAAATATTAAACTGATGTAGACGCAGAGTCATGAACAAGTCTGTGAAGCCAAGAGCGGTAGAGAGCAGGCCTTGACGAAGGCCTCCGGAATAGGATGCCATAATATATGATCTGTCCGGGACAGAAACTAAACGCTTTATCTGTCTCGATATATAAATTTCTTGATCTAATCTATCTAAATAAATATTTTTAATGTCGAAAAGTATTAATTTTGGGGTACACCCATAGGGAAAATAATGTAATCGTCTTTAGAATGATGAGGAAACACGAAAATCAGCATGAATAGTAGGGCTTAAAACACAGTGGAAGTGGTATCAAAAAAACGACCCTAGGAAATATGTGACTTTAATGAAAAGTAGAAACCTCAAGAGTCCAATGTGTAGTTATTTAAGGATTATACGAGGGCATATCAATAATTCCGTCACTTTTCTATTTTTCCTCGTATTTATATAAAATGCAACACTGCCCCTATCAAGTACCATCTGTTAATAGTCTACTGTCAAATTTTGAGTGAGTTCCATCATTCAGTTTGTGTTTAACAGCTGTTCAAAAGATACAAACTTGTGGATTTTGTTAAAAATGGAAATAAGTGAATTTCGATTGCTCATTAAACATTATTTTTTGCGGAAAAAAACCGTCAATCAAACCAAGGAAAAGCTTGATAAATACTATGGGGACTCTGCACCATCGATTTTAATGGTAAAAAGTGGTTTACTTACTTTCGTTGTGGTCGCATAAGTACAAATGACGCTGAACGTTCTGGTCCGCCTATTAAGGTCAATACACCAATGTTGAAAAAACTCCACAATATGGTGTTGGCCAACCGAGAGTAAAAGTGCGTGAGAGTGCTGATGCCATACTTATTTCATACGCCAGTGTGGTTTTGATTTTACATGATCAGTTGGGTTTAAGAAAGCAGTCTGCAAGATGGGTGCCGCGTTTGCTCTCAATTGACCATAAACGTAATCGTGTGACAACTTCAAAGAAGTGTTTGGAGCTGTTTAACCGCAATTCGAATACGTTTGTTTGTAACTGTGGATGAAACATTGATCCATTACAACACTCCGGAAACCAAGCAACAGTCTAAACAATGGGTTTCTCCGGGTAGACCGCTTTGAAGAAGGCCAAGGTGACTTTGTCGGCGAATAAGGTGATGGCAACAGTTTTTTGGAATGCACGCGGGATAATCCACATCTATTACCTTCAAAGGGTAAAAACAATAGACGGCGAATATTATGCCAACTTATTGGGCCAATTTAACGAAGATTTAAAAAATACGACTCCATTTGGCCAAGAAAAAAATTATTTTTCATCAAGATAATGCACGGGTGCACATGTGTGCAGTCTGAATGGTAAAATTGCATGAATTGGGTTACGAATTGGGACCTCATCTGCCATATTATCCGGATTTAGCTATTTCCAAACCGAAAGAAAGGTTTAAAGAGATTCAGCTCCAACGATGAAATTATTGATCAAACAAATGCCTATTTTATGGACCTCGAAAAATCCTACTTTTTGAAAGGGATACACAAATTGGAGAAACGTTGGACTGTATTATGCTCAAAGGAGATTATTTTGATAAATAATTTTTTTTTGCAAAAAAAACCTTTTTTTTTCGAAAAGTCACAGAATTTTTGAATTATTGGCAGCCGCTGTCGAGGTGATCAATCAGGGTCGTTTTTATTCTGATGTGGATATTCTTGCTCCCCTGCATATTATGTTTTATTTCTCTACGACTGTCCCCCATTACCTAAACTTCAGCCTGAACTCGTATTGAGACTAACTTCCAGTTTATGAAAGTCGACTGCTAAACGCCTAACAGCTGATTTGGGTTTACCTTGCACCCTTAATCGTTCGAAAAACTAGTCAATCAAGTACTTGTAAGTATGCATTTCTGTACACATTTTGATTTATGTCTAAGTTATCGCACAGAACTGTCAGAACTAGTCACTTGATTTTTTTTCGAGCGACTGACATAAACCCAAATCCCCTAAAAAGAGAGTGACTGGTTTTCGTTCATTTAGGTTTTCGAACGACATCCATAAACAGGCTATAAGAGTTTAAGGCCTTGCCAACCTTCACCTCCTGCCATGACGGCACATGAATATGCCATGAACATTTAAATATAAATTATATGCCAACATTTGTATACCCTACACCACAATGTGGTACAGAAAGACAATATCACAGAAACTCTTAGATATATGGCGGTAATACTATTTGGAAAATATAATATTGGCATGAAACATAAACTACAGGAAAAGTGGGCGGTGCCACACCCCGTATAAGCCCCATAGTACTAATAATGTAACAGAATCAAAATGATGATTAACGAATTATTATAGACTTTTATTATTTTAACTTAGGGCCGATGTTTGCAACACCTTATAGGAATGGAGATATACCCTATATTAACTCTACGGATCGACTCAGAATCACTATATGATTCCATTGAGCCATATACGACCCACCGTCTGTCCATCTATTGTTGTAATCAATGTACATTGCGACATTTATGAGCCGATTTCGATGAAACCCAAGTTTCAAGTTTGAGCCAAAGACGAACTCTGTGTTAATTGGTCCTCATCGGTCCATATTTTGACATCATACATAGGTTTTTACCGATTTCAGAACCTACAGCTCTAAAAGTCACATATTACACTGAATTTCGACCAAATTTCGCACAGAGCATTTCGAGTGACCAACACCTAACTTTGGCGAAATTTGTCCTTATCGGTCTAAGTTTTCAATTATCTCTCACACAAAGGTCTCTCCCGATTAGTCCTAAATTCAGCATGGTATTAATGAGAAATTATTAATTAACTGTAATGAAACTGGACCACATAGGTCCATATTTTCTATAGCCCCCACACAAAGGTTCTTTCAGAATTTACAACCTACAGCTCTAAAAGCCAGATATTACAAATTCGATCAAATTTCCCAAAGTTCATTACTAGTGACCAACAATCTCTGGAAAAACAAAGGCCCCTTCCGATCTGAGATCCTGCAGCTGCAGAAGCCGTAAATTCGCCCCGATGATGCCCAAATTTAGCACAGTTTGTTATGAGGGACCATTAATTAACTGTAATGAAACTGGTCTACATAGGTCCATATCTTTTTTATTGCTCCCACACGAAGGACCTTTCAGATTTTAAAATCTGCTGCTTTAGAAGCAACATTTAACATCCGATTTAAACCAAATTTCGCATGGAGCGTAACGAACATCCAACAGCCATGTCCGGTAACATTGCACCATATCGGTCCATGTTTTCGAGTAGCCACCACACAAGGGTCCCTGCCGATTTGAGGTGCTGCCGCTTTAGAAGCCACAAATTTAAACCCATCAGGCTCAAATTGTGTATGGTACTTTATGAGCTACAATTAATTTACTGTTTTGAATCTGGAACACATAGGTTTATATTTTCTTATAGCCCCATACAAACCCCTTCCAAATTTTTAAATATGCAGCTTTAGAAGCCACATTTTACATGCCATTCCTACAAAACATCGCTTGGAGAGTTACGAGCGACCAACACCTATGTCCGGTAACATTGTACCATATTGGTCCATGTTATTGAGTAGCCCTCACACAAGGGTCCCTGCTGATTTGAGGTCCTGCAGCTTTAGAAGCCACAAACCCATCGAGCTCAAATTTTGTATGGTACGTTATGAGCGACCATTATTTAACTGTAATGAAACTGAACCACATGGGTCCATATTTTTCTTATTGGCCCTACAAGTTCTTCTAGATTTTAGAATCGACAGCTTTACAAGCCACAATTTGTATGGTTTGTTACTTCTTACTTAAATTCCACAATATCCTATTAAGGAACACAGAGGGACTTCTCTCAAATCAATAAGCTGTACAGGGTTTCATTTTAATACTCGTACTCAATGATCTGGACCTACTGTTTAACGACGTCTCCTAACGACGTTTTATAAAAAAAGCTTTTCCAAAGGTTTTCCGCTTTGAGACAATGCCCCTACTCATAAAGTCGCCGGCACTTACGAGGTGAAAACCCGCCTGATTTGAGGTCCTGCAGCTTTAGAAGCCACAAACCCATCGAGCTCAAATTTTGTATGGTACGTTATGAGCGACCATTATTTAACTGTAATGAAACTGAACCACATGGGTCCATATTTTTCTTATTGGCCCTACAAGTTCTTCTAGATTTTAGAATCGACAGCTTTACAAGCCACAATTTGTATGGTTTGTTACTTCTTACTTAAATTCCACAATATCCTATTAAGGAACACAGAGGGACTTCTCTCAAATCAATAAGCTGTACAGGGTTTCATTTTAATACTCGTACTCAATGATCTGGACCTACTGTTTAACGACGTCTCCTAACGACGTTTTATAAAAAAAGCTTTTCCAAAGGTTTTCCGCTTTGAGACAATGCCCCTACTCATAAAGTCGCCGGCACTTACGAGGTGAAAACCCGCCGTTGAAATATTTTTAAATGTTCTTACCCAGGGTTGAACCTGGGCTAACTGGCATGGTAGACGTGCATGGTATGCTATGTATGAGTTACAAATAATTACCTCTTACATATTAAGTCCAAACTTGCTTAAGCTGCGGACAGACATGCTTAATACTCTGAATAGCCGAGGGGTGTAGAGTTTTACAAAGTCGGCCACTTTTAACTTTAACTTTTTTACTTGTTTTTATTTGTTTTGTTTTTTAACAAACAAGCCAAACACATCCTTCTTAAGTCTGTGCCTCATGTACCTCTCGGGTTTGAAATGCGTGAACATAACAAGGCAGTGTGGAGGGGGTAAGGCATGATTCTCAACGTTCCACGTTATTGGCAATTTTCTGAACAAAAATTCATAACAAGCCTCACGACAAACAGCAAAAAAGTACATTATGAATTTGTATTATCATTCATTCAGACATTTCTGTATTGTTATTATCATCGGCTGGATGTACACTTGTTCTTTTTTTTTCTTGTTCCTTTTTGAGAACTTCATTGAAAGGAGTGACATCGTAAACGGAATGATGTGCGGTTTCCTACCCCCATCATCGAAGTATTCCAAATGCCATCATACCATCATGACAAGGATTCTTCTTCTACCGAGGAAATCGCCATTACGCACAATCATACCATTGGAAAAAAGGAGGCTTGTTGAATTAGTTAAAAAAGAAATAAATAAATAAATGCATATGACACATCATTCGTATAATTGAAGTGGTTGACAAGAATAAAAGGATAAAGTCCTACAAGGCGGCTATATGATACCCTACTGTCCCCTGTTATACTAAAGGCTTGGTCTTGTGTAAAGAAAATTTGAACAATATCGCATAAAAGTGCGGTTTTTCTAGGACGAATTTGATCAAGATGGCAACTCATACGAGGGTTGCTATATATATTAAGTGCTGGCGCCATCTGCCATTTCCATTGGAAAGTTTGACATTTTTTGGCAAAAACGTACTCAGAACGTTTTAACGTACGACCATCATTTGTGTTGTTTACTGTGACTTAAAAAAATCAATTTGGCAAAAAATGAAATTAACTCGTGAACATTTTCGTGCGATCCTTTTCAACAACTTTCGACGTGAATTTTCACGACAAGAGTGCATCGATGAACCTAGATCTTTGTATGGTGATGAAGCACCATCCTATAGCACTGTGAAAAACTGGTTTAATGAATTCAATCGTGGCCGACGCTCGCTCAAAGACGAAGGTCGTCCAAAAACGGCCGTTGTGCCAGAGAACATTGATGGCGTGCGTGAACTGATAATGCAAGATCGTCATGTGACATACTGTGAAATAGAGGCATCCTTGGGCATTTCTTCCACCAGCATACATTCGATACTGCATGAACACTTGGCCGTAAAAAAGGTTTGTTCTCGTTGGATCCTGCACAAAAAGGCTCGTGTCGATTAGTGCAAAGAAATTTTGAAAAACTACGATCACGGTGCTTCAAAAGACGTTTTAAAGATCGTCACAGGTGACGAATCATGGGTTTATGCGTATGAGCCCGAAACAAAACAGCAATCGATCGTCTGGGTCTTAGAAGACTAGCCAAATCCAACGAAAGTTGTTCTTAGAAGAAGCACTTCGAAGCAAATGGTCGCCTGTTTCTTTGGCAAAACTGGTCATGTGGCGACTGTTCCGCTTGAGCAACGTAGGACGGCCAATTCTGAGTGGAACACCACAAGTCGTTTGCCTGAAGTCTTCGGAGAAATTCGAAAAATGAACAAGAGAATACGAATCATTGTGCACCATGACAATGCGCGCTCTCACACATCGGCTCAAACCAGTGCCTCTTTGACCGGCCAAAACGTCGAATTGATGGGTCATCCCCCGTACAGCCCTGACTTGGCACCCAATGACTTCTTTTTGTTCCCGCACATCAAGAAAAAAATGGGTGTTCAACTATTTTCGTCGCCAGAAGATGCTGTTGAAGCGTTAAAAAAACATGTTTTGGAGGTGTCTCAATCGGAGTGGAAAAAGTGCTTCGACAATTAGTTCGAGCGCATGCAAAAGTGTATAAATCATGCAGGAGAATACTTTGAAAAACAATAAAACCATTTTTGATGATAAATATTCGCCTTGGGGTCTGAGGGTAAAGAAGTACGGTTCACCCAAACTGCAGTCTCCCCTGCTTGCAACTAAGTTTTTTTGGCTGCCTTTTTAATAACTTTAGATTCTCTGTGAACAAAATGTTCCACAGAAACATGGTCTGACTATAAACTCAGAATGGAATTCATTTGCTTAAAATATTTTACTTATAAGTAGAATTCAAGAGATACAGTGTTTGCTGGGTGAATATTCCAAATTTGACACTGTTGTTACAGTTCTGCATAAAATGTAATAATAAATAATTTCATCGTATTAAAAACCGCAACACACACACGCACTCAATTGCATTCCAAGAAGCCTGATGAATATTGAAAATATTTCTGAGTAAACGAATGATGTGGAAGTAAAATACATGGGTATACGAGTATTTCAATATAAAAACGTAGCGAAAGATGGCTTGGTTTAAATTCTTTTCAAAAGCTGCATGGATTTTTCATTCTTCCGTCCTCGCTTCGACTTGAGTCTTCTTGAAAATGGGAAAATCTTACCTGAGCATGGGGTGGCGACTGCATGTCTGTGGGTGTGAGTTCGGAATTTTTTGCAAAGACGAATGGTAAACACTGAGAACTCAAGAAGGTAAAAACAAAGTAGAAAATGCAGAGTGTGGAATATAAACTGTTGCCGTTTCCGGTGAATGATTTTCAAAGCCTACATGTCTGTCGATAACATTGAGTTCGTAAGAATCCTGCACTAAACACTAATACGTATTCATGGAGCGTGGAAGATGTTTGGTATGTAGAGGCTTTTATGGTATTTACACTATTTCCAAGCGATTTATATCGAACTTTAGCGATAGGCGGACATAGGGGATATGTTGCGACTTTGCATCTGCTTATTGCAGCTCGGTTGGTGCAATAAATAAAAAGACTAACGTAAGTTCGTGAATTCGTGAATCGAGTAGACAGACGGAGAGAGGTGCAACTATTAGGACATTCTGAGTTATCTAAGAACGACTTTAGGGATAGTTTTCAGAAAGTCTAGTATTCCCCTACCATGCCTTCACACATTTTATTTCACAAGGTTTTTTATGTTTCGAGAGAAACAATTCTGTGTGAGTTAGATGTATTAGTCCTGAAAAATTGCCGCAAGTAAATTTGCCAAGTGTAAAATTTTACTTGCGGCAATTTTTAAAATTTCTCTTGGGAACTTTTCTCTTGTGTTCATACTGCCTTTTTGATAATCTGTAATTTATTCGTTTTGATTTTCTTTTTGCAAAAAAATACAAGAGAAAATAAATAAGGTTGATTTATGTTGTGGGAACATGCATATCGGAACATACATTTTTTGAACCATAAATATCGCCCCTACCAAGTTTACATTTTTTCGATTTCTTTTGTTTTCGCCCCTCAGAGGTCTAGAGTCGACCTCAGAGGTCTTCCTCTATACTAGAGTCGACCTCAGAGGTCTTCCTCTATACTAGAGTCGACCTCAGAGGTCTTCCTCTATACTAGAGTCGACCTCAGAGGTCTTCCTCTATACTAGAGTCGACCTCAGAGGTCTTCCTCTATACTAGAGTCGACCTCAGAGGTCTTCCTCTATACTAGAGTCGACCTCAGAGGTCTTCCTCTATACTAGAGTCGACCTCAGAGGTCTTCCTCTATACTAGAGTCGACCTCAGAGGTCTTCCTCTATACTAGAGTCGACCTCAGAGGTCTTCCTCTATACTAGAGTCGACCTCAGAGGTCTTTCTCTATACTAGAGTCCACCTCAGAGGTCTTCCTCTATACTAGAGTCCACCTCAGAGGTCTTCCTCTATACTAGAGTCGACCTCAGAGGTCTTTCTCTATACTAAAGTCGACCTCAGAGGTCTTCCTCTATACTAGAGTCGACCTCATAGGTCTTCCTCTATACTAGAGTCGACCTCATAGGTCTTCCTCTATACTAGAGTCGACCTCAGATGTCTTCCTCTATACTAGAGTCGACCTCAGAGGTCTTCCTCTATGCTAGAGTCCACCTCAGAGGTCTTCCTCTATACTAGAGTCCACCTCAGAGGTCTTCATATATACTAACGTCGACCTCAGAGGTCTTCCTCTATACTAGAGTCGACCTCAGAGGTATTCCTCTATGCTAGAGTCGACCTCAGAAGTCTTCCTCTATGCTAGAGTCGACCTCAGAGGTCTTCCTCTATACTAGAGTCGACCTCAGAGGTCTTCCTCTATACTAGAGTCGACCTCAGAGGTCTTCCTCTATACTAGAGTCGACCTCAGAGGTCTTCCTCTATACTAGAGTCGACTTCAGAGGTCTTCCTCTATACTAGAGTCGACTTCAGAGGTCTTCCTCTATACTAGAGTCGACCTCAGAGGTCTTCCTCTATACTAGAGTCGACCTCAGAGGTCTTCCTCTATACTAGAGTCGACCTCAGAGGTCTTCCTTTATACTAGAGTCGACCTCAGAGGTCTTCCTCTATACTAGAGTCGACCTCAGAGGTCTTCCTCTATACTAGAGTCGACCTCAGAGGTCTTCCTCTATACTAGAGTCGACCTCAGAAGTCTTCCTCTATACTAGAGTCGACCTCAGAGGTCTTCCTCTATACTAGAGTCGACCTCAGAGGTCTTCCTCTATACTAGAGTCGACCTCAGAGGTCTTCCTCTATACTAGAGTCGACCTCAGAGGTCTTCCTCTATACTAGAGTCGACCTCAGAGGTCTTCCTCTATACTAGAGTCGACCTCAGAGGTCTTCCTCTATACTAGAGTCGACCTCAGAGGTCTTCCTCTATACTAGAGTCGACCTCAGAGGTCTTCCTCTATACTAGAGTCGACCTCAGAGGTCTTCCTCTATACTAGAGTCGACCTCAGAGGTCTTCCTCTATACTAGAGTCGACCTCAGAGGTCTTCCTCTATACTAGAGTCGACCTCAGAGGTCTTCCTCTATACTAGAGTCGACCTCAGAGGTCTTCCTCTATACTAGAGTCGACCTCAGAGGTCTTCCTCTATACTAGAGTCGACCTCAGAGGTCTTCCTCTATACTAGAGTCGACCTCAGAGGTCTTCCTCTATACTAGAGTCGACCTCAGAGGTCTTCCTCTATACTAGAGTCGACCTCAGAGGTCTTCCTCTATACTAGAGTCGACCTCAGAGGTCTTCATCTATACTAGAGTCAACCTCAGAGGTCTTCCTCTATACTCGAGTCGACCTCCTCTATACTAGCTCCCCCCCATGTCGCATCATCAATATAATTTCATAGTATGCCTGTGCTTTTAATGACCAGTCCATGTGCTGATTTACGTTTTACAAGAACGGATTTTGCCGATGTTCTCTCTCCCACTTTTTGACACTTTTTTTTTTACAAATTTTCACAAAGTTACCCTTTTTAAACAGAACTGTATTTTACACAAGAAAGGTTTTGAATACAAAATGTCAATATTAATCTGCAGCCAACTTCACACTACAAAATACACAAAAGGAATTGCCAGTTCATGTAAGTTCTATTCTTTTCCCTTTCCATTCCCTTACCTCTCCCTTCTACAAACTGAGAAAAGCGCCTATTAAAGTTGCCTAGTGTGAATCGGGACTTATATTTGAATTCATCGGCAGGACAGACGGGGTAAATTCGGTTACACGGGCATTCTTAGTTATATCGGGGTGGCTATAAGAATAGTATTCTGAAATTCAAGCATCTTCACTTAAACCCCTTAAAACATTATATTTTGCTTTGTTCTTTATTTTGAGATTTAAAATTTTAACTAAGTTTAAGTAAGATATATTTCATTTATTACATCCATCGGCCAAATGACTTTAAGGATAGTTTTCTGAAAGTCTAGCAGATCGATTAAATAGTCTTAGAACATCTAATTTTACTATTTTTTTTTTATTTTTGAAGATATCAAATTTTAATTGAAATTTACTTGAGTTATCAACTGCAAAAGTCTTTTCTACAGGTAGAGCTGAGGCTTATCTTTAGATAACCCTGTGGTCAGATGGTATCAGAACCGGGCTAGTTCATTTATTCAACAAGTAATAATTTCGGCCTATTTTATTATAAGCGTGAAAACTCGCTGGATAAGTGATCATCACAGTTTTTTTTTCAACTGTCAAATAGAGAATTGAGTCGGCGTAGATTTTTGCAATAATAAAATATTTGGTAAGCGCTTCATTGTTGGCGACGCGTTTCACTCAGTTCGCGAGCGCAATTTTTGCATACTTTCTATATGAAAAACAGGATCGTTCTACGACAGAATGGTCGACTGACATCTGTGCAGCACTTATTGTAATACACAAAACAATTGATGCCGAGGTTTCCTTATACTATATTCCATTGTCTTTTGAAACTACTGAACTAGGAGCAGATCAGGGCCTAGTACATATCTTGAAACGGACTAAGCTTTCTTGAAAACCTGATTTTATTCCCGACTTTAATATACTGTAATTATATTGACCACCTTAGACTAAAGGCCGGTGTTGGATATTTTAAATAAAATAAATTAATAAGAATGACTAAAGATTAACAATAGGTTAGGATAATATCGGCGATCACATGAATGTTCCAAAGATTTTACAATTTTATTTGTAGAAATTTTTAACAAATTCTTAAACATAAAATAATAATTTAAAGTTATGCAGGTTAGAGCTGTTTCACAATAAAGCTTGAACAAAATTATGAATTAAACTTCGAGACATTTTTTTAGCCTTTTTTGTTATAATCTAGCTATTTTCTAGCATTTTTAATTTTCAATCAAACCTTTTTGCTCATTGATTGTTGGCATCACTGCTTATAACTTTGCTGCCACTGTGAACGATCGTCCCCGTTCACACTAGTTTAATTGCCGGAACTCTACGTATGTAGGAGCGTAAGGTGAGGGGAAAGGAAAAAACTTGCTCTCATTTGCAATTTCTTTTGTGTTTAAAGTAGTGTGAAGTTGGCTGCAGATTATTTTGACATTTTGTTTTTATAACTTATTTATATATATTATAATATATATATATATATATAGTTTAGAATAATATCAGCGATTTCATGAATTTTCCAAAGGTTTTACAATTTTATTTGTTGACATTTTTAACAAATTCTCAACGATAAAAAAATATAGTTTGTCATAAACGCCTCCTTTTTAATAAAACGTGAAAAAAATCATGAATTAGGCTTTTAGCATTTTTTTAGCTTTTTTATCCTAATCTAGCCATTTCAACCTTTTTTATTTTCAATCTAGCCCCGTTCACACTAGGAAATTTTAATTGCCGGAACTCTCAGTTTGTAGAAGAGTGAGGTAAGAGGAAATAAAAAAAACTTGCTCGCATTGGCAATTCCTTTTGTGCTTCACGTAAAGTGAAGTTGGCTGCAGATTATTTTAACATTTTGTTTTAATACCTTTTGTAAAAAGTATAATAAACTTTATTTATATATATTATAATGTATATTTGTGAGGATAATATCAGCGATTTCCTAAATGTTTCAGAGGTTTTACAATTTTGTTTGTAATTTTTTTTTTAAATTATCAAAAAAAAAATTAATTTTGACATTTTAGGGCTCTTTTTTAAGAAAAAATAATCAAAAATCTTAAAATAAGCTTTCAGACACTTTGTTAACCTATTTTAGCCATCTTCTTGCCTTTTTTTATTTTCAATCTAGTCTTTTTGTCTCATTGATTGTTGGCAACACTGCTTTCTCGTATAGCATTGCTGGCACTGTGAAAGATCCCCATTACTCACAATCCTCTATTACATTGCTGCCACTGTGGACGATACCCATACGCACTAGGCAATTTTACTTGCCGCAACTCTCAGTTTGTAGGAGAGAGAGAGAAATAAGGAGAATGGACAAAAAAACTTGCTCGTATTGACAATTATCTTTGTGTTTTACACAGTGTGAAGTTGGCTGCAGATTATTTTGACATTATTCTTTTACAACTTTTATAATTAATTGAGTTATTATACTTTTTTCTTTTCACATTTATTTTTTAAGACAAAAGTTAGAACGAATAAATCAGAGTATCAAAAAAGGAAATAATGAAAACAAAAATTGCCGAAAACGAATTGCCCACCTCGTGTGAATACAAGAGGCAAGTTCAAAAGTTAAATCATAAAAATTGACACGAGTAAAATTGTCTAGTGTTAATGGGGACAAACTATGCGAAAATATGAACACATATACCAAGTGACAACACTTGAAACGTCACTTCGGCTTCTCCCCCCTTCTTTATCTATCTCTCTTTCTTTCTTTGTGTCTCTCATATGTTGTATTGTTATTTAAACATCATTAGTGGCGTGAGTGTCTGTTCATATAATAGTTAACTCTTATAAAATTTTGATGTCTTGTAATTCATTCACTTTAAGCGTTGTTTCTTGTTCGCATCCATGCTAACGTACGGCTCAGATGGTGATTGCCCAGAAGCGTTAGGGTGCCGCTGAAAAGGTGGGAGGAACGAGGCAAGTATCGCGTATACTTTGAAAGAGGATACCCTGGCATTTCTTGGGCAACGTCCTTCGAAAAGTTGATTTCAACGCAAAACTTTGCACTGTTTGTTTTTAAAGAAAAGCAACATCTTGAAAAGATATCTTAAGAATGGACGGATAGGATAGTGGAAGGGGATTTGCCCCTACATCCTTTGGTGAGGATAATAAGGGGCAATAAGAATCTCTTTTTCATGTAGAATAGTTTAGTTGATGCTTGAAGTTTTTTTTGTTAAAGTGAATGAGTTTTTAGCTAATGATTTGTTAACTTTCTGATGTTGCTTTGCCCGCCCTCCAACTAGGACATTCCTCCTCTATTGTTATCCAACACTAACCCGGAGGGGACGACTGTGTTAAAAGCAGAATGATAATGATGCAAAAATGTTTCTCCACCTACAATCAGCAGTAGGGGGTCTGGGAGGAACTTTGCTCTTTTCTCGGTTAAATGTGAGTTAATTGTTAAGATGTTGCGGGGAAAAGTTGTTATTCCTGTTTGTTAGTTACCTTAAAAGTGGCAACTTTCTAATCAAATGATACAATTGTTAGTTTACCGCCAGCTCCTTGCCACGCAGCACTGACTTGAATGAAAGCAGCTTAATTAAGGCCAAAGCATTTTCGCCCTTCCTCTTGCTAATGATCAATGTGGTCCACGAGTTGGCTATGTAGGGAAGGAGTACCAAAAAGGATGGGGCGACACGATAACTAATGTAATGGGTTTGGGATTAGAAAACTTAGTTTTTTTGGAGTTTTGGGTGCGTGTTGCTGTTCAGAGATATCCTTTAACTTTTGTGGGTCACTTTGTGGCAGTTTATCTGGAATTTGATGTGATTGAAATGTGAATAGTTGATCCTTTAAGTCATTTGGTGGTTGAAAAGGATTTTAAAATTAAATTTGTCAAATGAATAGTAATACAAAGTTTCCGAACCTCATTTTAGTAACATTTTGACAATTAATCAAATTGACTGAATGTAGTTATCTATCAACAAAGAAATATATTATCGTCTGATAAATTACAACAGAGCCCTGGCTCTGATTAAATTTAAGGATGTTAAACCTAAAATAGAATAATATATCGGAAGCCGTTTCATGGACCGAAAGCAAAAATAAACAAAAGGGCAGACATCCGTAATCAGATTCGGATTTCCTATGTCTAGAAATTGAAGATGCACTAATACTGAAAGAAAAATAACTGCTGACATTTGCCGCCAATACGCCTTAAATTACAATCAAAAAGTTGATATGTGAATTTTATCACCGCTCAATTAAAAATTTCGTAAATAAGCTAATCTATTATAGGGACAACAACAAAATTTACAATATTAATGCACTATCGTGTGCGTGTTGGTGTATGTGTTTAAGTACTCGTATGTATGCAGTTCGTGGGATTTTAATTGTGTTCTGTGGAAAGCACTTCTGTCGGCAGTTCTCATTAAATGCGAAACTGCATGCCATTAAGTAAATAACCGCTTGAGATATTTTAGAAATCTATGCTTGTAACTAAAACTCTTTCCGGCTGGGTTTAAAAAAAAATGAGCAACTTTTTTTGTACATATGTATGTGAATTTTTTTATAGCCTCATGAAGAAAATATTTTCAAAAAACGGCTTACAACTTATTTTTGTTAGTATGATTGCGTACAAACGAATGTGGAAAAATAAACCCCTAGAATTGGTGCGTTACTGAGTGCTGTTTTTCCTACATTATTGCAAAGAAGAAGCACATCACCCATCTTCTACAATTTATCGCCTTTGGTTTTAACACGTACTAACGAAAATGTTTTCGAGAAACGGCATACAATGTTTTTTTTTGAAAATATGTGAATTTGTTTTTCGTTTGATATCGTAACTATTTTCGATAAAAAATCACGATTTTTTAATTAATATGTGAAATATTTTATCACTGCATTTAATATTAATTTTTCGTTTGAATATTTGAATTTTTTTATTGAAGCCACAAAAAGTTTTTGCTCTCTGTGTAAGAATAATGTAAATTCTAATACAGCAAAACTTCAAATCTCGTTGGAACTTTTTAAAAACATTGACCGATACAGACCCATTATATTTCTGCAAGATAGTATTTAAAATGTGGTTTGTAAAGCTCCGGGGCCTAAATTCAGGCCCCCGATTTTATGGCTATATAAACAAAAAGACCGATATGGTTTCATATTTCCATGGTTCGCAACAGACTGCATGCTAAATTAAGGCAAGGCTACCAATCGGGAGTGACCTACACATGTGTTCTATACTTATACACACTGAGTAAAAATTAGTTGCAAATCGATACTCGGTTCGACATACCACTAGATGATAAATATCGAGCCCTTATCGAGACGTAAGCCACTCGCACTTGAATGAAATACGATGGAAAATTGTAAAACGCTTTTAAGCTTAAATATTAATATTAACCTAGATATGCCGAATTCAATTGTATCGAGATCCTCCTGAAGAATTAGACGAAAAACCAAAAAAACCCTCTCCTGTAAAATTTTCTTTTTGGCGCCTTCGCAGCAGACATCAAATCGGCAGGGACCTTCGTGTGATAGCTATTCGAAAACACGGGCTGATATGGCTCAGTTTCACCAGAGAAAGTTTTTGGTCGTTTGTAACGGCGTGTTTTAACGTTGGGCGGAATCTATTGTAAAAAAGCCAAAATAACAGCTGTAGTTTCTGATATCGGGAAAGACTTTAAAATAGGGGCCATACGAAAATATAAACCTATATGGTCTAGCTTCACCAAAATTAAATAAGAACGTACCAAGCACAATTTCAGCGTGATCAGGTTTATTTTGTGGAGAGATAACTTTGAGTGGAAGTTATTCGTAATCATGGACCGATATGGTCTAATTTCATGTAAAATGGACTTTGGCCATTTGTAATAAACTGTGCGTAATTTGTTCGGAATCGAATGTAATTATGGATGTTAGAAATGTATGATCTGAAAAACATACATATGTATGATATTAAAATATTCATCGATATGGACCAATTTCAAAAAAGTTCGTCCTTGTCCGTACCTTGAACAATTTCTAAAGTTTCATCGAAATCGGTTAATATTTGCGACATGTGCTTTGATGACAATGATAGATAGACAGACGGATGGACGGAATTCACTCAATTGAATAAGATTGTGCTTCTGAATCGCTCGGTATTCTCAACACGGGGTCTATCTTCATTCCTAAAAGTGTGGTGTGGGGTATAAAAAACGGTAAACAAAATTACGTTTTGACGTTCATTTTACTATGATTTTATCCTCGCCACAATTCTCCACTACCGATCACCATCGGTAAACAATAGTGGTAAACAACATATTATGCAGAAGCAAAAACAAAATACATTGTAGTATCCCATACTCCTCTCCTACACACTAATGATGGGCAACCACTCTCTTACTCACCAGAAGAGCAAGGTGAATTACTCAAACAGCTGACAGGACCAACAACATACTTCAACACAAAACTTTCCTCTACTGAGTAGTAGACTCTTCTATTCAGTAGCCAAGTGAGCTGCAACTCTAACAAACGTCGCGTTGACCACCATCAATCTTTTAATTAGTAAACAATAAAGTAAACGGAAAACGGTTGTGTATTGTGCTTAAAAGTGAGATAAAAGCAAATTAAAATTAATATCAATGACTGTGGGCGAAAAATCAACGAAAATTGCACCAAACTTTTGCACCAAACAAAACAATAAGGTAAATTTATACGTAAACATTCTTAAAAACGTAGTTACTAGCTAAGATTCTTATGGACTTGTTTGTGCTTGTCTGTCTTCCACACTACATTTGTTGTTGTATTCTTTCTTCCTTTTGTTACACATACATCGTATTCTGGTCGCTTTCGCTTGTGTGAGAGTCAGAGGCCGAAGTCGTCTTACATTTTTTGGCGGCGGCGGCTGAAGTATAAATAACCGTCGGCAGCTAAAATCCGACGTTCAATTTAGTGGATTTAGCTTTTTGTGTGGTTTTTATAACAAACAGAAATAGTTTAATTTAATCAATCAAAATAACAAAATTCAGAAGGAATTTACAAAACAAGTTGCCAATTTATTAAGCTCGACATTGGCGCCGGCATTATTTACATGACATAGGCAATTTTGGGGCATATGGTTGGATTTTTTCCTTAAAAGATGCCAAACCCTTATTTACGTAAAGTGGAAACCGTTGGTCCCGTTTGTGATTTCCAATTTGACTAGGTTTGAAATGATCTGTCCTTCAGGCCCTGAGGTCCATGGCTTAAACCTTTATTTACAGAATCACATAATAAGTAGCATATTTTGATTCGTTAAAATTTTTATTATTTTTTTGAATAAGTTCCTGTGAGTTTTTGTTCACCGAAGTAAAATCGGAATGTACCAAGCACAATTTGACCGTAATCAGGTTAATTTTGTGCCAGCTACCTTTTTGTGCGAGCTATTCGAAAACATGGACTAGTAAGGCCTTATAACAAAATGGGCTTTGGCCATTTGTAATAAACTGTGCGAAATTTGCTCGGAATCAAATGTAATATGTGGATGTTAAAGCTCTAAACGACCTACATATGTATGATATTAAAATATGTGTCGATGTGGACCAATTTAAACAAATTTCGTCCTCGTCTAAATCATAAACAATCTCGTAAAGGTTCATCGAAATCGATTAATATTTGCGACCTGTACTTTGATTACATAGACCGACGGACTGGTGGACCTTGCTCAATTCAATCAGATTGTGCTTCTGAATCGATCGATATTCTTAGCATGGGATTTCCATTCTTTTAAATCTGGTGTGAGGTATTAAAAACGCTAAAAAAATTGACGTTTTGACCTTTATTGTATGAAACATTAGCGTGACAACTCTTGTCATTTCACTATAATTTTATCCCCACCATCAATTCTCCACTACCGATCACCATCGAAAACCTCAATTGTGGTAAACAACATATGCAGGAACAAAAACAAAATATAAGTACATTGTAGTATCACCATACCCCTCTCCCACACACTAACGATGGGGACACACTCTCTCACCAGCACAGAAGAGCAAGGTGAATTACTAAAACAGCTGACAGGACCAACAACATACTTCCACACAAAACTTTCTTCTACTGTGTAGTAGACTCTATTTAGTAGTAAAATGAGCTGCAACTCTAACATATGTACGTCGCGTTGACCACCATCAATCTTTTAATTACGAGTAGTACAAAACAAAGTGAACGGAAAACGGTTGTGTGTTGTGCATAAATGCGAAATTAAGCTTTAAAGAAAAACAAATTAAAGTGAATATCATCAATAATTGCGGATGATTCAATGAAAATTGCATTATTCGCCTTTTGGACCAAACAAAAAAGAAGGTAAATTTTAAGATGAATCCTAAAAAAAAACAAAGTAACTAGCTAAGATTCTTGTGAACTTGTTTGTGCTTGTCTGTCTTTCACACTACATTTGTTGTTGTGTTCTTTCTTTCTCTTGTTACACATCGTATTCTGGTCGTTTTCACTTGTGTGAGAGTCAGAGGCCAAAGTCGCCTTAAATTTTTTGGCAGTTAAGGTATAAATAAACGGCGGCAGCTGAAAGCCGACGTTCAATTTAGCGGATTTTGCTTTTTGTGAGGTTTTTATAAAACACAAAAATAGTTTATTCTAATAAATCAAAATAACAAAATTGAGAATGAATTTACAAAAACCAGTGGACAGTTTATTCAGCTCGGTATTTGCGCCGGCATAATTTACATGACATTAGTCGTGTTATTTTTAGGTAACTAGCTTAGTTACCCAGTTAGTTAGCAATGTGTTATTCTGGCAACATTCAACAGCATTTTGAATCAGATGGTAGCATTAGCTCAACAAAAGTTTGTTTACAAACAAAAAGAAAAAGCAAAGAAAATTGTGTAAAACGAATTTTGTTATTTCGTATAGTTTCTTGTTTTGTTAACATTTAATTGACAAATTTAACTTCGTTGATAGGCATTTTTCGCCGGGGACATTCAAATTCGTCCTTTCTGGCTTTGTAGGAAGCCAACAGTGTCAACGTCTCGTCCCTGGTCCACATTTTTCGTTTAGTCACTCTTAAAATAATAAAGCTACATCGAAATTTCGCTAAATCTTAACAATAAACATTTCCACTTACCGTTTTTGCATTATTGTAATTTATTCAAATGGTTTTATCGCGCATTTTATTTTCTTTTTCTTTCATTCTATTTATTTTCTTTTTGTATCAATAACAAAAACATACATATGTATTTGATTTTGTAATAGAAGCCGGGTGTGTCATTATATTTTAGTTTTGTTAATAAAATAAGTCAGGTAACTCTAACTTGTTTCGTTACCGAGTAACAGCCAACTCGCTTGCTTTCCGCATAACTTCCATTAAAAACGCTTGTTTAGTAACTTGAAAATATCATGGCTATTATCAATTTTAGGGCGGGTGGTTGCTACTGAGAAGTTTTCCTTGAAATATGCCAAACCCTTATTTACATACAGTGGGAACCGCTGATCCTGTTCCCGTTTACTCAATTCTCTAGTTTTGGAAGGACCAGTCCTTCACCATCTAAGCTTAATGGGTCAAAGCTTAATTTAAAGAATTACATAATAAGTAGCATATTTTAATTCGTTACAATTTTTCTTATTTAAATAAGTCGAAATTAGTTTTTGTTCACCGAAGTTAAATCGGAATGTACCAAGAACAATTTAAGCGTAATCAGGTTTATTTTGTTCGAGGTACCTTAGTGTGGAAGCTATTCGAAAACATGGACTGATAAGGCCTCATTACATCTAATATAGGCTATTTGTAATAGAGTGTTCGAAGTTAATATGTGAATGCTAGAGCTATAGGCTCTGAACAACCTATGTATGATATTAAAATATCCATCGATGAGGACCAATTTCAAAAATGTTCGTCCTTCTCCGAAATCTGAACTATCTCTAAAGTTTCATCGAAATCGATTAATATTTGCGACCTGCACTTTGATTACATTACATTATTGAATCAGATTGTGCTTCCGAATCGATCGGTATACTTAACATGTGGTCCATCCATTCCTTTAACTGTGGTGAGGGGTATAAAAAACGCTAAAAAATTTACCGTTTAACCTTCATTTTATGAAACATGAACGTGGCAACTCTTGCCATTTAACTATGATGTTATCCCCACCTTCAATTCTCCACTACCGATCACCATCGAAAACCCCAACAATGGTAAACAACTTATAAATGTATGTACATATGTAGGAACAAAAACAAAATACATTGTAGTATCACTATACCCCCATACCCCTTCTACACACTGCACACTAACGTTGATGGACCTCTATCTCTCTCTCTCTCAATTACAGAAGAGCAATGTAAAAAACTAAAACAGCTGACAGGACCAACAACATATTTTCACAAAAAACATCCGTCTGCTGAGTAGTAGATTCTACTCTTCAGTAGTAAAGTGAACTGCAACTCTAACAAACGTCGCGGTGACCACCATCAATCATAAAGTAAACGGAAAACTGTTGTGTGTTGTGCATAAAAATGAAATAAAGCTTAATACAAGTCAAAGAAACCCAAACTAAAGTGAATATCATCCACAAATGCGGAGGAAAAATCAACAAAAACTTCATAATTCGCGTTTTGGACCAAACCAAAAGGAAGAAGGTAAATTTAAAAGAAAAATCTTCAAAATAGAAGTAATTAAGTAAGATTCTTGTGAACTTGTGTGTGCTTGTCTGTCTTCCACACTACATTTGTTGTTGTGTTCTTTATTTCTCTTGTTGTGCAATTCGCATTCTGGTCGTTTTTGCGTGTGCGAGAGTCAGAGGCCGAAGTCGCCTTCAAATTATCGGCGGCGGCGTCTGAAGTATAAATAACCGGCGGCAGCTGAAAGCCGACGTTTAATTTAGTGGGTTTTGTTTTTTTGTGAGGTTTTTATTACAAACAAAAAAGTTTAATTTAATAAATCAAAATAGAGAAGGAATTTACAAAAACAAGTGACCAATTCATTACATGCAATTTTGAGACATGTGGTTGTTACTGGGAAGTTTTCTAAAAAAAATTCCAAACCCTAATTTACGTGAAGTGGGAACCGTTGGTCCTGTTTCCGGTTACTTATTTGTCTAGGTTTGAAAAGATCTGTCCTTCAACCCCTGAGGTCCATGGGGCAAAGCTTAATTTAGAGCATCACAAAATAAGTAGCATATTTTGATTCGTTAAAATTTTTTAATTTTTGAAAAAGTGTTCAGGAGTTGTTGATTAAGGCTTAAATCTAGTTTAATTACAACTCTCGGTGCGACTCCAGATTTCTACCATCGATACAATTTTATATTTGAAACAAAAATTAATAAATACATTTTGAGCTTCCAAACTTTGACAATAAAAATGTTTGTTGTCGTTGTAACTTGTATTTTTAATTCTCATTGAATTAGCTCTTATGGGTGTCATTGGAAAGCTCTTAGGAATACTTTTTCAACAACGTATCATTTTAACCTATTACGAGGCGAAAAACAAAAAAAATCTTTTAAAAAAAAATTACCCGAGTCGGTTGCAGACAGTAAAACTATCCCACCCAATTATTTTGGAAAGAACCCACTATGCGAAATTAATAAGTAAAAATTAAAAATTATTTAAAAAAATCGTGCAACTTTAATTGTTTACCTGCGATGCAATTTCTTCAGCAACAAGGTATTGTAATACCCAAAATTAAATGTAGATTTTTACCCATATTTCGGGTACAATGATTAAAAGCAGAAGGCTTTAAAGTCCCGAGTTCCAAGATTAGGCCTGTCCATAGCTGAAATTCTTTAAGTCCGACCGGCCACTTAGGAAGGTAAAAGTTTTATTTAGAAAATATGTTCAAAGGATCTTATATGAAGATGGTTGATATAAAAATTCGAATACATATCCTCATAGCGATCAAACGCCACCGACCGATGATCGATAGATAAAATCTTTACCACATTTCAAAGACATAAAGCCTAACAAATCAAAAATTAAATATTGTACCCAAATAAAAATTAAATATCTCCTGTGTTTAATGGGACAGAACGTCAAATGATGGCTTAAATAAAAGCTTTAAGTACTGTCTACAACTACATGTCAAAATGCAAATGTATGCACCTCCATATTGGTGATTTTTTAGTTCTGGCACATTTTCCTGGTGTAAGATATGTTGAATTTTTTTTATCCAAATTTTGGTCTTCCCTTAACACGGAAATATCGATTGCCGCCACCTTTTTTTCTTCTTGTTTTAACTTATGTGCTCTACACACTAATGTTTTTTAATTTTTTTTTTATTGTAATTGTACCTAAATTAGATTTGTTTAAAAAAAATTTTCATAAATGGATTTTCCAGAATCTTGCATTGTCACTGGGATCCATCTAACCATCTTTAAAGACATTTTTTAAACTTTGCACTTTATGTGGATGTCTGGCACTTTATTTGGATGTCAGGGTTAAAATACCCTTATTTTTCTGGGACAGAAGACCCAATCGTCAAGTGGTTGTGTGCTTGACTAGCATCTGCAGGGTTGTGGATGCGATTTCCTACTCAGACAAAGGAATTTCTAGCAGGACACATCAGTCTGATAATGGTTGTTATTGATGAAAATTATCTCGCAGTGTTCACCACTGTTTTTTAAAATAGCAAATAATAAACAAACTTTATCATTGTTAGTCTGGATTCGAACCAATTAAAAGATCATGAATGGAAGCTTCTAAGAGGTGGCGCTTCTGTAAAGCAACTTGCCGACAAGGTGGTCGACAAGCTAACTGATTCTACAATATTGGACAGATAAGACGCACTGACTTCTTAAAAGCCAAAAAAAATAATTAATAAAGCCTCGAAAGGGCACTTTAGACCCTAGGGACTTTAAGACCAAATCCTTATTAGAACCAAGTCCTGATTGGGTCATTTTAGCCGTATCATTTTTCTGTGTGTATGGAGGCTTTGCAGGAAAACGTTCGCAAGGAGTAGTCCCTCAACATCCTATTAGGGACCAAAAGGGAACTTTTCTTAAATCACTGAGCTGCGCACGAATCACTTATACTCACTGACCGGGACCTACTTTTTAATGCCTGCTCCGAACGGCTAATGCATGTTTATAGAGAAGTTTTCACATGGCTTAGAGATAAATCTCTTCCTCGTAAAATTGCCGGTATTTACGAGGTGGAAACCCGTCGCTGAAAAATGGTTAAATGTTCTTACCCAGGGTTGGACCTGGGGTAACATCCTTGATAGTCGTGCAAACTTACATTGCACTACGGCGGGCCACAAAAATCGAATCGAATGAAGTAACCACTTCCTGATTACTTTTTGGCGCCGGTAAATTTTTACCAAAATACTCATGGCATAAAAGACTTGCCAATTCGGCTCGACGACACCAAATGGCGCACCCTGCCGTTGAGTTTTCAACCAATTAGGCATTTAAAAATCCAATGAAAATCCAACAGATCTACACCATGTATTCCATGTACGCCCCTCTGTTACAATTAGGAAAGCAATTACAGTTTTCTTTACTAATTCCCGTAAAAAAATCAGACAGACTGAAGAGGTTTTACATCTGTTTTTTTCTTTGCGCTGTTGCACCGACAGAGACACCCTGACTCTCAACGAAATGCTTCAAAGACATTTGCATATCTATGCAAATATTTCTGCCACAGCAAATATGGGGGAGCAGTGTTCATGTAAGAGACTGGAACTATGTTCACATATGGCGTGAGGAGACGGAAGGACGGGCGGACGGAAGCAGTTAAACATTCACTGGCAATGTTATCTAAGGTCTGCGGTCGTATAGAATGTTGTAGGTGTTTTTTTTTCTCTACGGTTGCTCTTAAATGAAGGTTAATGCAAATATTTGTTAGGTCAACCAAACAAATTTCACTAATAGTCTTCTCTTTGGAAAGCGTTCTTCGAATGTAGAAGGAGAGGGAATTTCAACTGGATTACAAACACCAAATCGTCGAGGATAACACAAAAGATAACGACATGTGGCAGTGGCAATACGTTTGCTGTTGGTATTCCTGTCGGTTGTGTGTTTTTTTTCGTGTATGCGAAGGAATTCTCTTTATTATATGCAAAGGATTTACAGTCGGAGAAAAATAAAAGTGCCATAAGGAACATTAAACTAAAAAAATAATTTAATTTTTAGTAAAAGGAATTAAGCTCGGATACAAACCGCATCAAACATTTAATCAAGTGATGATTGGTCAATAACATGTGGATTTACATGACTTACATTCGTTCTAAAAATGGTTTGTTGGCATAACCACAAATTGGCCTCGCCCCGACTCTCAGACTTTTGGATTTCTGGTCTACATTTGTAATAATTCAAGTAACCGCAAAATAAGTTGAGTTGGCTTTCTTTCGGCGATAAATTTGTGTGTCTTCGCACCCATCACGGTCTTCTTGGAAGCTTTACGCACAAAAAGAGCATACTCATGCTCAAATGGTTATACAGTGTGACGAATTATTTTCACGCAGCAGGCGTCTAAATTCACGATGCATATTTACAACTGAGTCGTATCATCGATACTCTTTTTAAATAACAAGCTAACAAAATATTTCATCCTGAATAGGCTGATAGCTAGGTATTGAAAAATAGATGGTCCAAAAGAGTGTAGTCGGGCCCAAACATTTTTACAGTGCGACGAATTGACTGTACGCTATACGTGGATATTTTGCGGCTAGGTTTACATAGCAACTTAACAATTAAACAGGATTTTCGATAACACCTTTTTAAAAATGCATTTTAAAGCTTTGAAAATGTTACAATTTAAAATACTATTTAGCTCGTTTGTTTTATTTTGGCCTGTTGCTTTTACACATTGAACAGGGATTAAACCGGCTCAAGACCACTTGCTTCTATATTTAAATAGAAGACAAGTTTTTAACAAAATGGCAAAGTGACATTGATTTTCGTGGCTGCACACTACTTTTATCATGATTTCGGGTCCGTGGCAACCCTCATCATTACTCTCTGGTCCTCTATTTTTGCAGCTTTTTATGTAAAAGCTTTTAGTGCAGCCATTTCATTTAGCCTTCAAGTCATTTCTTGTATTTTTCATACAATTCTATGTTTTTATTTTCTGAAAAACCTCAAAAATCTGATATCCATGCTCACAGAAATATAGTGCCTCGTCTGCCGAGTGTTCTTGTAAAGTAATTATATATTTTTTCTGACTCCGCAAATTCGACCAACAAGTGTCTCTTATGATCTGTGGTTCATAGGCAGATCTTTAAACGCCTCATATATATCGGCCCAGTATCATTTTGAGGCTTCAGAAGTACTTACTTAGGCCTTCATATACCACATATTACCCTTCTGGGCGACCTTTTTTAAGCTGTGCATCTCCTGGTATAGTTACATTGGTCTTCAGATGCGGCGAATTTTCCTGTCAAGTGTTTCTCGTAATTCGCTACCTTCTCGCCAAGTGTCCCTTATAATTCGTGAGTCTCCTGGTATCCAGGCGCCGCGTATCCGGCCACCTAACGTACTTTTAACTACGCAGCAGTCCCTCAAGATCCGTACGCAAGAGTCCCTCATAATCCGTAAGCCTCCTGGTATGCAGGCGCCGCGTATCTCCCCACCTAGCGTACTTTATAAGCTGTGTGCTTCCAGGTGTATTTAGGTAGGTTTCACTACGCCTTATCTAGGACTTACACATGGTTTTCAAGAGTCCCTCATAATGCGTGACCCCGCTTGCATCCAGGCGCCGTGTATCCGCCCACCCAGCGTGTTTTTTAAGCTATGTGCTTTCTGTTGTATTTAGATAGGTTTAACTTCGCCGCGTATTTGTCCGCCGAGCGTCTTTTCTCCCTGTTGTATTTACTAAAGACTCCAGAAAAATTCACCTGTCGAGCTAAACTTTATTCGCCCCTAGTGTTCGTTTATAATCCCTTTGCATCCAGGAGTTTTGTGCGCAGAGCTCGAGAGAAAAAGTTGTCGCCTACCGAGTGTCCTTCGTGGCTACTGAAGTTCTTCTGAAGGTTATTTAGATGCTGAGCATTGTCGCCATATTCACTCAATTTTTATGATTCCCTTTTGAACTTGCCTCATGTGTTCACACAAGGAAATTCGGTCTCGGCAAATTTTTGGTTTCATTATTGGCTTTGACATTCTGTAATTTTTTTTTGTAGCGATTTTTGTGTGACAAAACACTAAAATAATCTGCAGCCAACTTCACACTACAAAAAAACACAAAAGGAATTAACAGCACAAGCTATTTTTTACCTTTTCCATTCCCGCGGCAGGTAAAGTTGTCTAGTGTGAATGGGGACATTCGCCCATGTGCTTTCTAGATAACTTATGCAGGTTTAAAAGTCTTTTTTTTTTGATCGTTTCATTTAAAATCCGTGCGCATCTCCTAGACTCCTTGACCATGTCTCAGGATGCTACTTACTAGCCCGCTAAAGGTTCTTTATACACCGTGGGCATCCTTGCCCAGGCTTGTAAACTCCAAGCGAATATTATAAACTTTTTTCCTTTTGGAGTACTTTAATAAGTCTGCAGACACTGCGATTTCTCACCTCGAGTTTTTTCTTCATCTGTGTGTCTCTTGGAGAACTAACGGAGGCCCCTAGACCCCATGAATTTCTCCTTGAGCTTATTTAATTCTTCGTGGGGCGTGAGGAGTATTTCCGCTCGGCTTATGGAATTACTTAGGTATTCTACCCGAACCTTTTTCATAAATCCTAAAACTACGTCCACCACGTATCCCAATCAGGGAATTTTAGGTAGGTGCCTTAGAGTACGTATCTAAATGTCTCCCAAAACAATGGTCCGAGACATAGCTATTCGTAGTTATTATCCTAGTCTCCCATAAGGCAGCCGGCCAAGACGCAGTTATCCAGAGTACGTAGCCTATTGTCTTCGCATCTATATCATTCGGTTAAGAACTTCAGGATAAGTGAACCTCTTTAACACGGAAATTTTCCCAGAATATAACCTGGCTTGAGAAAAGATAAAACCTTAAGCCGTTTCTTATAACCTCAGTTAGAGCAAATTATATATTTCTATACAAACCCTATTCCAAGGAGATCTACCTAGGAGATCGAGGTTGCGAAGGAGAAACATCAGCTTCGCCAAATCCGATAAACTTTTCAGCTCGCCTTGCTTATAATTGCGGGCAAAAGTCAGGAGTGGCTATTGAAAAAAAAGTAACCACTTACCATTTGATTGGAACTGTTCCAAAGGAAGACCTTCCACAATATATTATTTTTGCCATTGCCAACACATTTTTTCGTTGCAGCCATGTTCAAGACTAGGGATGTAATGAAAGTGGGTTTAGCGAGAGCGATCATTGAATTTTATTTGTTGCCGAAGCGAATAATCGCTACCACCCTAGTCAAGACCTTGTGGTCTAAGTTCTGAAAAAGTCTTTTTCTTTACTTAACTCGCTTCAGATTTACAGAGTTTTTTCATTGAGTGTACCGAGTACCACTGTCATTGAAGCAATAATTTTTGGTCTTCAGCAATTATGTATGCATGAAGTGAATTTCAAACTCATACATACTTTTATAGGGTCATATGGGTTAGTGTATACGTGTGTGTGCGTCTATACCAGGGTATGTAAATATTATGTAAATATTTTATGAATATTGGTTTTACGGTATGTTCGAATTGAAATGACTTAAATTCTATTACAATCGTTAGGACTGACTACACCGAAACACTCACAGACTCACATCAATACACCTTCATTTACATATGTATGTTCCAAGTGGATAAAGGAAGGGTCCAGCAAGGCCTTCTTGAAGGCCTTCTTAGGAAGCTCAAAAGTATGATGCTGCACTTTAAGCTCATTTAAAATTAAAATGCAGCGCAAGGCCTTTTGCGTTCTCTTCAGTTGGAAGACCTTTCAGAAGGTCTGCCAAAATGGTTATTTAGATAGCCTGTAAAAAAATATTCTGTCTGAGCAATTAATTTAATTAATCAGCAAAGTAATGTCATAATGCGAATTGCCTTTCGTTATGTTAGAAATTAAAAGAAATAGTTTTTTTTTCACGAAAAGATTAGATCAATTTAAAATTGGATTAATGACTTTACATTTGCGCTACCTGTTCCTACTTTTAAGCCACCTGTCATTGCTTTTGCGCCACCTTGCTTATCTTCACTGCCCATCGCTGTGCCAAACACCTTCCTTGCTGCCTTCACTCAGCAGGCATTAAAGCATGCCTTCCACAAGATGGGAGCCAATTGTGTTTATTGTCTCTCTCATTAAAAAATATGAATGCCTTCTTGTAGGTCTTTTCAAAGACCTCAGTAAAATGTGACTAAAGAATTGGTTACAGAAGCAACATGAGAATGTGTGCGCTATAATTTTTCATGTGCAAAGAATACTTTCTGGAACGCCTTAATTTGTAAGGCATTAACGAGTGTGTATTGGATCTGAAGACAAGGCCTTTGTATGGCATTAACGAATGTGTAGAAGTAATAAAAACTGTTTTCACGAAAAGTTAATGTGAAGATTTGAAATTATGATTATGTTGTGACATTACATTTGCCAAACTAACATTATTTTTTCGCCATCTGACATTACTTTTGTGCCACCTATCTTTACTAAGCATCCATCGAAGCATACCTTTCAAAAGAAGGGAGCCTGAAATTTTTGCTGTTTCTCTCTTTGAAAAATGCCTTCTAAGTCTTTTCGAGAGCTCAAAATACAGAAGCCACAAGTTATAAGTTCTCAAATGCAAAGAATGCCTACCAGAATACCTTCTTCTTTTGTAAGGCATTAACGAGTGTGTATTGGACCCATAAACAAGGCATTTTAGGTCTTTTTTAAAAAGGCCTTGCATTTTCCCCCTGATTTCAATTCAATCGCGTGTATGCCTGTGTCCTTGTAATTCAATTAAATACCTTCTGTTATAATTTTGTAAACAGTTACGAGTGGAATAGAAAAAAATGTTTTATTCTAATTTTTGTAATTGCATCAAGTTTAGTTAATCCTTATAATAATCCAAAGAACATGCCTGACACAGCCTGACTTACCTGACGCGACATGGTTGTGTATGCATGTGCAATCAACAGTAATGCGTGTGAGTCCGAAACCGGAAATTAAAATTTTATGATAACAAATCAATATCGATAGCGCTTTAATTTGGGCTATAAATTTCATTTCAATATTCTAGAAAATATATAAATTAAATAAAGTAGAATTTTTTTTATATTGCGGCCAGTGTGCAGCTGATAATGTCGACCGGTGGTTTAAATAGTTCGTGCCTGCAAGCACTCAAAAAATGTTTATCCATTAAGTAGCTCAAAAACAAATTTAAAAAAATATTTTTATTGCCTACACACAGGGAGTTTTATTTAATAAGAAAACATTGCCCACTTTTAGGGAACAAGTTAATTAGCATCTATTTTCGGTTCAAAAAAAGTACTAGCATTCCTTTTTATTAGCCGCCTTATTATTATTAATGATTTTATCTTATGATTCCTACGCTTCGTATTTTTCGCGCATATTCCATTACACCCACAACAAGAAGTTGTTAGCTACACTCTACTTTTCGCCCTAGAAATTGTTACCTACGCTCTACTCTCCGCCCTACATCATTAAAATATTTTCTACTTTATTTAGGGGTTTACTTTAATAACAATCTAGGCATACTTTCAGGATACACCTACGATATTGCCTTTGTTTTCTCTTAAAACATATTGCACTTGCTTAACAAAAGGCATTAACTCAAAATGATACTTTTTGTTAGAAAACGATTTAAAGTGATCATCTCTATTTACTGTAAAAATCGTACGCCGGTATCAAAAGACGACATTATACACTCGATGTTTTAGGGTACTTTAAAGTCTTAAGCAAACAGATGTTTGCCTTAACTAAATTTAAATATTTTTTAGTTAATTCCCCTTTGCTGAACAAGTTCGTTCTACTAAGTGGGTTTGCTTTTCATATTTAAATTATATTCTGCATACGGAGTCTTCATGCGAAATTGTAGTTTATTTAACAGTGAAACAAAAATGTCAGCTTATTAGTGGCCTATGCTTTGGGAGTGTTTTCGCCTTAGCATACTTTTAGGATGAGTAGTTTCATATTTAAAATTATTGCCTACACGCTAGGGGCTTTGACACGTTGTATACTTTCTGTTTTCTTTTTCACAGGTAATTTATAGCATAGTTTTACTGAAAGTTGTTTTAATATAACCTACTTTAGGGCATTATTACACCATAGCCTAGTTTTAGGCAGACTTAATTCATACACTGCGACCATATCACAATAATAGGACAAAAACTAGTAACCCTACTTCCGCTACTACTTTCAGCGTACACAAAAGAAATAAAAAGCTGAAAATTTAAACTAATAAATTTTTAGAAATAAAAACCAGAAACTGACCGATTGATACAGTCTTTAAACAGTTAGAGGCTTCGTTTTGATGGATATCTGTAGCTCTTAACCAGATTTCAACTTAACAATCGAGAGATTGCCCTTAGCCTGAATTGTCTTCCCAATAACAGCTGATCTAGTTTTGGCGACATTATCACGCAGTTCAGTACTCTTGGCCAAGTTTTTCTTTGTCGATGTATCTAATGGCAATAGTTTCGCTTTAATGCTCATATCCAGTCTAGTCTTATATTGACTATAGCTTCTGTATGCGTGCCAGGGTTGCCGCGAGTCTTGTTTTTTCGAGTTCTTTGCAGATCATGTAGGCGCAGGTGCCAAATTGATTGATTAATTTAGCCGTTTCCCTCAATAGCCTGTAATTCACCAGTTCTCTGATGATTCCTAGCAGATTTCGATTTATTGTCTTGAGGACGACTGTTAGCCGTCGGTATGAGACATGTCTTCCTACCGATAGATGGAGAAGGATTGTCTATTGGTTCTGTGTTATTGACAGTGCAGCTGTCAGGCTCGACTTTAGTGAAGTTCTTCGCGGCTTTGATCTGTCCTACTGCACTATTTGTGGCAATTAATTACTAGACTAAAAAGAGCACTTTCACCTAGGAGCTCGTGTCCCGCGATGAATGGTTCGCAAACAGCTAGTAGCAAGGCCACGAGGTCTGACCGTAGACTAAAGTCTAACAGTCAGAACTGTTGTTCTGGCCTGCCAGCACATGCAGCTCTTTGGGGAGTATCTTGTTGGCTGTGGTTTAAACCCAAATAGCAGGTAGAGCTTTAGCTCGGTGTGGAGTTGAATTGCAACCTGGTGCTGTGACCCATAGAGCGACAGAGTCGCCGAGATGGCCTGAACCACGGTGTGCCATCACACTGGGGTCGTATCAATGCGACGGCCAGCGCCCCATTGGATTGATTCCGCCGGTACCAATTCGAAGCATGACAGTTATGGGTCATAACTTCCCTCTTGGTTAGGGGTCGAGGACTATCTAAGCCTCTACTGTTCTATGGGTCACAGCACCCGGTCGCAATGCAACTCCACACCGAACCGAAGTTCTCCCCTCGATTTGGGTATAAACCACAGCCACCACGATACTTCCCGAAGGGCCGCACCATATATTCAGGCCAGAACAAGTTCTGGGGGCCCCTGACTACCCGTGGTACCAGATTTAAGTCTCCGCTCAGACCTCGTAACCAAACGGCTCCTTCCAGTTTCTGTTCCATATAACATGGGACTGGTCACCCGCACCAAAAAAGTCTACCATATAGCGACAAAAGTTTTAAAAAGCATCGGCCTCTTACCAAGGGGGAAGTTGTGTCCATATAACTTTAAATTGGTACCGGTGGGATTGGCCCTCCGCTGCCGTAGTATTCATCAATGTTTTCATCTGAATATTCAAGCACTGCTTTAAGCATTAGATCTCGTACAGCTAAAAAATCTTGATCTCATAATATCGGTTTCATCTAACGCTTATCGCTAGCAGTTAACGAATATGAAAAGCCATTGGCTAAATAATTTGGTGTCCCATCGATTCTCTTTTTTCAGCGATAATGATTACAGGTTCTCATAGAATGGCTCCACCTTACACTGTTCGCTGTCCTTAACTTGCTGCTGCCAGACTTCGTGTTGTTATCAAAAGGACTTGAGAATTCTGAACTGTTTTGGCAGTTTTACTCTAAAAACAACTGTGAGCTATTCAGAGGGGGTTACCATAGTTGCGGATAAAAATATATATCTCTAAGCTCCGTACCAATGCTGCCGCAGCAAAATGAAGGCAAATTGCAAACAATATTAATTTTAGGCACATTTTGTGTCTGGCCCGCAGCGGTGGCAACCGTTCTTTACCCCCCAGGCGACAATTTCTCCGTTGCCCGGGCTTTAGCCGTACTTACTTTTAACATCTGTAAATTGTGGCTTAATGAATTAGTTAAAGAGAGGAAGCTTAGGGAAAAAAATGCCCCGAAATAAATAATGAAAATTAAGTATCCACTTACTGCTAAATTTGAAGGTCATTAATTCGGTAAGAAGTCTCGTAGGCTGTTGCTCTTGTTGTTGTTGTCGTTATCCTTGTGTCCGGTTCAAGGATACCTTCCTACGTTTCCGATATTTCTGAACGTATGTGTGCGTGCGTGCGTAACGTGGTGTTCACACCAATCTGTGAGATAAGAAAACAGGCCGCCGCCGCCCCCCCCCCCCGAAAAACAAAGTTTATGGTGTAAAAACACAACAACAGCCAATCTCTGACAAGGACATTATCCTTGGTTGCGTGCAAGTGTGTGTATGTGAAAGGGCGTTTGGGGGTATATGCCTGTATTAGGGGTCAAAATCAAATTAAATTTGAGGGTTGTTGTACCCTACCCAATAATTTTGTTGTTATACCCTACACTAAGGCGGGTCACAAAAGTAAATTGTACGAGTCATCCCCTAGTTTTGAAGCCCTTAGAGAAAGTATTTCAGAAATGGAAAAAAAAATTCCGCTTAAATTATATACCGCCAAAACATGAATACTTTCAAAGCACACGTTTTTAAGGAATTTAAATATCTTTAAGTTGTTGAAATCGGGTACCCAAGGTAACTAGTCGAAATTTAAACTCGGAGCTAAAAATAACTAGTGAAAGAAATATAGCTCTTGGAGACACAAAGTCAACGATATACGTTACGATCCGACTTCAAACCAAGGAACTGTACAATAAAATCCATACTGGCGGTATTTTATTTTCGCGAACATTCCCCCTGTTCCATTTTGTAAAAACCTCTATTAAACTTGGAATCGGCCCACCCTACCCTACACCATATGGTACAGTGTATTATGACTCAGTGCTGATGTTTGCAAGCTACTGCTTAAAGGATCGGTATACCCTATATTAGGCATAGCGATCGACTCAGAATCACTCTCTGATTCCTTTGAGCGATGTTCGTCCACTTCTCTGTCCATCTAGCGTTTTAATCAAAGTACAGGTCGCAATTTTAAACCGCTTTCCTTGATACTTGGTGAATTCTTCAAGTATTGGACTTGGCCTAACCCAATTGAAATTGGTCCACCTTGATCCATATATTGATATCATAAGTAGGATTTTTCCGATTTCAAAACCTACAACTCAAAAAGCCTCATTCGCAGCCTTACCCAAAATTCTACCCTTGCATTACGTGTGGCCCACACATATCTCTAATGGTATTGGACCATATAGCTTCATGTTTTCGAAGAGATCCAACAAAAAGGTACCTTCCGATTTGAGGTGCTGCAGCTCTTGATGCCGAAAATTACACCCGATCGCGCCAAAATTTAAAATGGTACGTAATAAGGGGCCATTAATTACCTGTGGCAAAGCTGGACCGCATGGGCTTATATTTTCCTCTAGCCCTCACACAAAGGTTCTTCTAGCTTTAAGAGTCTGCAGCTTTAGAAGCCACATGGTAAAGGGTGTTTTTTCAGACATGTGGTTTTCAAGAAGAAATAGAACGCATATAATTTAATGAAATGGTCAAGAATTTAGCTTTAATGATAAGGGTTTTCCGTAATATTTTAAAAATAATTTCGGGCAAGTGGCCGCCGCGGCTGAGTCGAATAAATTCCAGCCGAGAGGCCTGATTTTCGATCACTTTTTGCAGCATTTGGAGCCTTATGTCAGCAATAACGCGCCGAATTTTCTGTTCTAAGGCTTCAATCGTGTCGGGCTTATCTGCGAAGGCAAGCGACTTCACATAACGTCACAAAAAAAAGTCCAGCCTTGTTAAATCGCACGGACTTGCAGGCCACGCCACAGGCCCACGATCCGAGATAATGTGCTTACCAAAAGTTTCCTTCAATAAATTGATTGTTTCATTGTCTGTATGACACGAAGCGCCGTCGTGTTAAAACCAAAGGTCGTCCACATCAACATCCTCCATTTCAGACACGAAAAAGTCATTAGTCATGGCTCTATAGCGTTCCCCATTGACTGCAAAATATAGCTTCATTTCTGAAGAAATATGGACCAATGAACCCCTCTGCCCATAGAACACACCAAACAGTGACTCTTTGAGGATGTAAAGGCGTCTTAACAATGGCTTGTGGATGGCATTACTCCAATTGCGAAATTTTGGTTACTAACGACGTGCCCATTCAACCAAAAATGAGCTTCATCGCTGAATAAAATTTCTTGTAAAAATCAGGATTGGTGGTGATCTCTTTTGGGCTCATTCACCACTGTTTGCAAACTTTTTTTCGGAGTAAGTCTATTCATTATGAAATGGCAAATCAAACTGAGCATAAATCAAGTGACAGGTGTCAAAAAGACCAACTGCGAAAAAATTGCAGCCAGAATAAAAACACCCTTTACATCCTATTCCTACCTAATTTCTTATGGAGCGTTACAAGTGACCAACACCCATGTCCTGTAACATTGCACTATATTGGTCCACATCTATGAATAGCCCTCACACAGAGGTCCCTCCCGATTTGAGGTCCTGCAGCTTTAAAGGCCACCAATTTTACCCCCCTACGCTCAAATTTTGCATGATAACAAACCATAACCTCTTACAAATTGAGTACGATCTTGCTTGTGCTCCTTTGAATATCAGAGAGGTGTAAGGTATCTCATAGTCGGCCACGCTCGACTTTATTTTTATTTACTTGTTTTTTTTCCTGTTTCTTTGTATTTGCATCGTCTTTTAGTCTCTCTTTTTTCCCTCTCTGCTGTTAGTATGGTATCTATGAGGGAATGTCCTTGCTGTTTGTTTGGCGTTGCGTTATGGGAAATGCCAGGACACAACAACATGTGGTCATAAATTTCATTTTATCACGTGACTTGTAGATCTTGACCATAACTTTTCTTTTAACGAACTGTGTGTGCGTTTGCATATGTGATGGGAGAAATGTTTCCAAGGAAACTTGCAGATGTTTACCGAGAAGAGTGATGAAATAAGTAAAGTTTCGTGGAAATGCGTCAAGTTTTGGAGGGCGGTATGTTAAGGTCCAGATGAGTTTAAACGAGTAACAGAATAGCTATTTTTGTGAAACTAAAATTCATCAAAATTGTTTATGGCTTTTACAAAAGTCTGTTTTAAAGGCAATGCAAATTATCAAAGAAATCTTAGCGCCGAAAAATTAAAAGGGCAGCACGTTTATTTGCTGAAACATTAGAACTCCTGCACCCACTAGATATAACTATCGCATACCAAAAGATGATATTTATGATCACCGTATTGTACACAACTAATTAATCAATCAAAGGCAAAAAAGTTGCTACAACTGGTGATTAATGCAACCAATAGTTTTGCAAACATTTTTTATAACCAACCAATTATGTTGCTGGTTGTTTAATGGATTTTGTTTTGGTTTAAATAGACGTTTATAAAATAAAATAATTCCATGAATACTGCATTAAAGCCATTTTTTTCAGTAAAAATCTTCCATCGTCTTTCCCACTTTTTCCTCGACATGACCCTAAAAAAAAGAAAACTGATTTTTGCCTTTGATGAAAATGTAATCGTTAAAAAGTGCAGCATGTGGATTTTAAGATCCAATTATTCTGGAGGTTCGGATACTTTGTAAGTTCCACCTATAATTCAGTTTCAGTTACAAAGCTCCAACTAATATTTGGTTGTACTGATGGAACAATAGAGGTGCATGCAACTTAAATCGTTTGGTTGGCAAAAAAATCTGTTATGGCAACGAATCTGTTCTCTGTGTCAAAGTATCTTTAAAACTCAATCATAGTGGATCGTATATACATTAGAATGCCGTTAATTCGTAATAGCCCGAATGCAAATTGCAGGGGTTTCCAATTTAACGAGACAAGGGGACAATAAGTAAAATACACACAGAAACAACATCATTAGGAATTCGTTCCGACCTACAGAAATTAGGTTTGAAAAACACACTTTCTGTTGCAATCACAAACATTCTCTTGCACTGATGGTTACATGGTTCGACATATCGTAAGATGTTTGCTACGACAACTAGACGGAACTAACAGCCAATAAATTGGTTATACCAATCGAATTTAATGAAACTATTGGTTGCCATAACTGGTGGTTTTGACAACCAACCACATATTAACTTGATACCAATAATTGCCAACAGACAAGTTGTTTGTATTAACCGAACCTCGTTTAGTTCACTGTTGTAACATATTATTGGTAATTTCAACATCGGTTATAATACCCATAATACTTTATCGGTTGTAATGACTGCAAAAGGTTTGTTTAAGATAAAAATATAATTGGTAATTCCAAAAAAATGCAGAAAAGTGTTAAATCAAAAAGTATTTATAACCAACAGTCTATAACAGCAACCAAATCATGTAAAAATTCAGTACCAATAATCATTATAATTTGTTAGGGTTACCGATACTTTGTCTTCTCAGCCATTACTATTAAATAACACTAATGAAAATTGACGTGTTCCCAATAAACATTCGGTTGCAGCGATATAAAAATAGATAGTACGTGCAACCACCAGCATTCGGTTGTGGCAAAAAATCTGTTCTCTGTGTGCAGTCACAGAGAAATATTTTGAGATATTACAAGGGGATTAATTAACTAATATACACTTCATCCTAAGGCCGAAAGTATAAAAAGCTGATTTAAAATTAATTTTACTAGTACACTCAGAGAATTTATTCGTTGTCACCACCGATTTTTTTTTCAACCGAATGATAGTGGTAGCATTAACGTCAATTTTTCCGAATGTTGATTGGGTGCACAGAAATTTGTAAGTGCAACTAAAGTGTGATAAGCTTACGAACCTTAAGAAAAGATTTTTTTGATCACAAATCCAGTTAAGGCACTTGCTCAACCAAATGGTATCAAATCGAAAATTGTAAACTTTTCTTAGATCAAACAAAAACTTAAAAAAAACTTAAAGTAATTTAAAAAGGGACAGTCGATCATGTTGGGGAAAAACTGGAGAGTTTTACAAAAAAAGTGGGTTAATAGCCTAGTTTAAAAAGCAAGATTCGAATTGTTTTTATTAAAATACTTGATATCAATAAACAACTTGTTTTAGCTTATAATTAAAATTTTAGTTATAATCGCCAATAGTCGGTTTCATTAACACAAAAATCTCTGCAAAGCTATTGATTGCCAAAATTAACTAAAATTGTTTTGAAGCTACTACAATTCTTTAAAAGCATTTCATAGGTAACAGATCAATTGGTTGCATCTACAATACTACACTTATAACCTTATTTATCAACTTTCGATATGTCGAACCGAATATCCATTAAGATTATAAACATGTGGTGACTGCAATGGCAATTCTTTATTTACAGCAGAATTTTTACAGTTTCAACCAATTTCCATTTATGTTTTTCTCTGTGTGTAGAAAATTTGTTTCGTTCAACTTTTTATGGGTGTTTTAAAAGATTATTGTTTGCAGGTTTTTTAAAAGAGAACCCTGTGTTATTTTGAATTTGGAGTATTCAGAAAGCATGCCTGGGAGCTGTCTAAGAATGCTTCCAAGAACGTCTTGCTGAGATCTTCTTTTTCCCGCTAGGATACTATTCATACGAGTCTAATGTTTGAAAACTATTACAAAGGGCTGTTTCAAAACCTACAGTTTTTACACATCTACAGCAGAGAATAAACTAACCCAATTTATCTCAACTGTTTATACCACCCTTACGAACTAACATGAACGTAGAACGGTCTGCATGTGAATGTTAGATTATGTATGGAATTTCATATTGAGTTCGACCCGCAGAAATTGTTCCATTACAGTCAAATGTTCCCACTTAGAAGGTACTAAATAGACAGAAGTACAAACACAGACGACTCCCGACACCCAGAACGACCCAAATATTCCAACGCACTCATACACACATAGTATGGAACACACATGTGGGTATGCTGGAATTTCAGTGAATAAACTTAACACGTACCATAAACAAGTTGGACAAAACTTTTAGTTTTCGTCCTCTTAATTTCTCTCTGTTCTATTGCCTTGCTCCCTATTTCCGTTTCCTTTCACATATTGATGACAAACTCTTTGCCGAAGTGATTTGGAAAAGTCCTGAAGAGAAAGCAGACACATACATCAAGGGTATGCGTGTATGAAAGGACCAACTGTAATGTACGTGTTTTTAGGAAATTTGTTCCTAATTACACATACACGCATTTTCCGGTTACTTTGCCTTACAGCGCAAAGGATGAAATGAAAAAAAATACAAAAACATTCATTACCCAGATCCCCCAGAATAATGTGCCAAATTAATTGTCGTAAATGTTGAAGAATGTCTTCATTTTAATTACTATTCCCGACCAACACCTCCCTGTACACTCATCCACACTATATTTCCCCCAGCCTGTCTACAAGTGTAGGCGTAGGCGTTCTGTTTCATTGCATGACTTTCTGACATTAACTTGTGTTTAGCGATTTTCTCCAACCAACCTCAGTCGTAGACTGTCCCAACATCTGTCCGCCCGTCGTCGTCGGCATGTTTTGTTGGCATTAAATACACTTTTAAATTACCTTTTAACACAAACACATTTTCGGGATAATTTTCATTTCGGTCCAAAGACATTGTTCTCCCATGGCCATTAATTCATTAAAAAGTTTTGGTAGTTTCCTGTGTTGGTTTTGTTCAGGCAGGCCACCATCAACCCATAATAAGTTCATGGCAAACTATAATATAATTACACACAATTTATGCCATAATAATAACAATAACACACCCCTAAGGTATGCAACAAATGAAGAACGAGAATTATGGACAAAAGTTAATAACAAGAAGAAAATCCTAAATTTTCTTGGGCAATTTTTTGCGAACTCTTAAAAAGAGCACAAGTTTGCGTTCTCTAAATAAGAACACAAATTTGTTTAAAGTTTTTTTGTGTGCAGTTAACAGGGCACATATTTTGACAGAATATTTTTTACAATCAAGAGGTCTCGTTTTTTCTAAAAAAATTTTGTTCTCAATAAACAGGGCAAAAATGAGGTCTAGAAAATGTTTTTGCTCAGTTGACCCTTAACAGAAGTTTTTTCGTGCTGTATTAACAGGGCACAACATTTTTCGTGCTCTGTTAACTGAGCACAAATTTGTATAGAAAATTTTTCGTGCTCTGTTAACTGAGCACAAATTTTTATAGAAATGTTTCGTGCTCTGTTAACTTGGCACAAATATTTATAGAAAAATTTTCGTGCTCTGTTAACTGAGCACAAATTTTTATAGAAAATTTTTCGTGCTCTGTTAACTGAGCACAAATTTTTATAGAAAATTTTTCGTGCTCTGTTAACTGAGCACACATTTTTATAGAAAATTTTTCGTGCTCTGTTAACTGAGCACACATTTTTATAGAAAATTTTTCGTGCTCTGTTAACTGAGCACACATTTTTATAGAAAATTTTTCGTGCTCTGTTAACTGAGCACACATTTTTATAGAAAATTTTTCGTGCTCTGTCAACTGAGCACACATTTTTATAGAAAATTTTTCGTGCTCTGTTAACTGAGCACACATTTTTATAGAAAATTTTTCGTGCTCTGTTAACTGAGCACAAATTTTTATAGAAAATTTTTCGTGCTCTGTTAACTGAGCACAAATTTTTATAGAAAAATTTTCGTACTCTGTTAACTGAGCAGAAATTTGTAAAAAAAATCGTGTTCTGTTAACTAAGCACAAATTTTTACAGAAAATTTTTCGTTCTCTTTTAAAATGGCACACATTTTTATAAAAAAAAATTGTCGTGCACTGTATGGAAAAATTGTCATTGTCAGTTAACAGAGCAAATATTGTTCAATAAATTTTTCTCTCCCTTGTTAGAACATAACATTTTACGGACATTTCGGGTTCCCTGTTATGATCGCGAAATCTTTTTTAAAAGTGTTTTGCTTTCCTTGAAAAGAGCTCAAATTTGTCAAAAAAAAAATATTCTCCAAAAAATTAACGTTGTTCCCCATTACCTTTGACACAGATTTATAACCTCCCTCTAATGTTAAGTGGCTGGTATTGGCCACTTGATTTTTCATCCTTTATTTCCCCCCTTAATATCTCCATTTAGCATCTGTCGTGTGGGCTTATGACTTTTAAGGTCAATTTCTGGCAACGGCATAAATAAAACTGTGGCCAGCTGTTGCTTTTGTATCGGTCATGCTGAGAAAAGTTAACAAATTAGTTGGCTGATTATAACAAATTATCTGTCATATGTTATGAATATTTTAAGGAAAAGCGACCAGAGCACAAAAGGCAGAAATAAAAAGGAAAAACGTTTAATCATTTACATGCCGACATGTGGGTAACGAAAAAGTGATTTTGATTTTTTTTATGGGTTTGCTTCTTTTTTTTTGCTGTGGTTGAATAATTACCGGGTATCATGAAACGGAATATAAATTAGTAATAATATTTGTTTTATGTTAATTAGTTTTGTAAATATTTGAATATGCAAAATGGGCGGCATGGAGTGAGTGTGGAGTAGGGAATGTTATGATAGGTTAACCTTCTTTCTTCCTAGGGCATTCGAGTATGAGGTTTGCTTGGTTTCTTTGTTGGCTGAAATGAACCTTTTCCGTATGACACGTGGCCTCATATCCATTTTGAATTGGTTGTGTTTGTAATTGAGCTAGTAAAACACCAGTTTATAGGCAGGGTTTAGCAGTTGTTTGTTTGAGTGGGTTTTTCCCAGAATTAAAAGTCATCTAAGTCTTTTGAAAAATCTTGGAAATCCGCTAAAATGTTGCACCGTGTAGTCCCTCTTTATCACAGCCTTGTGGGGAGCTCGTCTGTCTATGGTTTCGTGGAGACCCCTCTCTACGGTTTCTCTTTCATAATTTATAACTCCTTTCTCCATAATTTAAAGTTGGTCTATTTCATTTTATACTCGTAGTATGTCTAACGCTCATGTCGGACTGCGAGAAAAAAAGAGAAAACAAACAGTCCACAATGACGTGCAATAAATTAAAAAAAAAAAATAATTCAAGAATAAAAGCTTAATTCGGATGGGCTGACTATGTGATAGCATGCACCACCAATCTGTTATGTAGATGAACTCGCGCCTCTGCTAAGAGCTTGAGTAAATTTGGATATATGGTCCGAATTCATTAGTACTAGTTATTAGTCAGACTTTACGCTCTAATCTGTAGGAAACCTATTTTCTAGTTGTCCAGGCTGTGACGAGTGTATTTAAACATCCTTCATTACAATATGCCTTAGCATATGTTATGCGAATGTTCAAAATAAATCAACGCAAGCTTAATTACTTTTATAACTTTCTGCTTGAATTTGTTTAAATCGGATTATTTTATGGTCTGCTTGATAATCTTGAAATGCTATTTAAGGTTTTGCTCAGGCCAACACAAATAAGTCATCTGTACCAAAACTAAACATTTGGGATTTTAGTTCTACGAAATGTATGTAAATAGTTTGTCTATATTTGTCCTGTCATATGCTATGCGAACTTTGAAAATAAATCGATATAAAAAACGAGCCATGATTTTGTGGTTACAAAATCAAATTCTTCTCTTTGATTATGAAAATAATTTTTGTTTCTTAACATAGACAGACAGTTGGGATTTTTTTCAGTCATCCCCACCAAAGTGGGGATTGATTGAAGAGGAGAGAAAAGAATGTTAATCTTGAATTGTTTTTTCTCTTAATCCAGGCAGCCAATAATGAATTTGTTTAAGCCACCTTCAATATAAGGCGACCTTGTAAAATTGCTCTTTATATATACAATACATTTCTGATTTACGTCCTCCTAAAAATATACAGTAGACTTTTAGAACATCAATAATAGAAGTTCAATTGTAATTTCTAAGGAAGAGTCTTCTACTTATAGTTGTTTAGTTTGTTGATTTCTCATACAGTTCTAAAGACCTTTGTTAAAAGATGCCTTAACATAAATTTTTTTAAATAAATCAAAATAAAAAGTAGGCTATAATTTTAAGAATTTTCTTTTGATTTTTCTTATGGAAATCGAATTATTTTAAAGTCGTTTTGTAGTTCTAAAATGGTTTTTCCTTTTATCCAGTCTGACACAAAGAAACTTGTGCATACTGCCCTCAACATGACGATGGTGCCCTAAAACATGCATTACATTTAAGATATCCTAAATGTATGCTATGATTTGCTCATATGTAAGTTTATGTAACTATGGTATGGTCTAAAATTATATCCGATTTCTGAACACATTTCTGAAGATCTCTGGCAGCCTTTACGTATGTTTTCAGAGTTTGAAAGCAATTCGAAATAATTAGAAGGTTACATGTAGTCGGTTCACTTTCAAAAAATAATTGAGACCGAATTATTGGTTGACAATATTTTAACTTCATACTAACAACACTACTTACAAATTATGATTTTTTTCCTAGTCTAGCGTTCTAAATATTTATTTTCCTATAGATTTTGACCTCCTAAAACAAATTCATTTTAAAAATATTCTACTAACGTCAAAACTATTAAACTGATTTTAACACCTTGTACAAAAAAGTTTGAGAAAGGCTAATTTCATTTAAGACCACACTTGATAAAATCGGTAATTGCGATTGGGAGTTATGGTCCAAAAATTTACAAGAAAACATCTCATAAAAAAATCGTAAACAAATTCCACAAATTCTATCTTGAAAACTAATGAGAGAAAATTGTTTTTTAAATTCATGTTCGTGTTAAGGAGGCCAATATCTATAGGAAAAAACTATTTAGAACTCTGGACCAAAATGTCAGTAAACTAGTGCAATGAGAAGTCTATTTTAAACTCCACCATTTTTAGGTACCCTTAACCCAAGAGTCTTTTAGGCCCGGGCATATTAAAGCTTAATTTTTTGTTACGCTGCGCTTTTCTTAACTCCCGGTTGTTTGAAAACCACTGAAATTATGTTGAAAATGTACAAATTGTGAATGATATCGCATTGTCGGCAAAGTCAAGCCCTACCAACATTTTATGTGGTGTTTGGACATTTATTTTAATGGTTTTTAGACTGCCCGTAGTTAAAAAATACTCAGGGTAAGAAAAAAAACTTCAAAGTGCCTGAACCTTTATACTCCCAAAAGTTTACTATCCTAGGGTTATTTCTGATTTAAGTTCTCCCCAAAGTATACTCTGTTACTTGAGCTTCAAGTTCTTTTAAAAGTATGCTAAGGTATACACTATACAAATTATTACAGACTGTCGGTTTTTGTCAGCTTAAGCCCTAAAATAGGCTTAAAAATATTAAATCAATTTAAAAAAGACAAGTATAACTAAAATTTCATAGCTTTGGTCCAATCACAAATAGATATCAGATTCCTTTATATAGGGTGGGCGGTTATTTGAATTGGCTGTAAAAAAGAGTACTGATAATATTTTCAAGTTTTTGGTTTTATTGAAAAGGTTGAATTCTGTCATTTACTTATGAAACACAATAGCATTCATGTGAATACCATAACTGGTTGGCGATAACTGATCCGATCAACCCAATTTGTCAGTATACTTTCGATTGTTTCGGGTCGAATATCTTTAGCGGCAACTTCGATTTCATGTTTTAACGCTTCAATTGTCTCTGGATGCTTTGCGTAACATTTATCCTTAATGGCTCCCCACAGACAATTTTAAATGGCCCACCCTGTATGAGTTTTTCATTGAATACAAACTGGCATTTATGAGTTTTTTTTATTTCTCAGTACTGACGTTTCAGATATAAGTTATGTTTAAAGCAGTCATAGGTTATTTTGTGATTTAAGTTCTCCTAAAAATATGCTAAGATATGCACTTTACAAATCATTGCAGACTGTTTAGTCAATTAAGATTTCACATACATCTTCGTTTTTTTCTCATCATATGCCTTAACCTATGCTTTGAGCATTTTTGAGCAAAGCGAAATAAAAAGTGCTCTACCTTTTTGATGTTCACTAGCCATAATTTATATAAATTGTATTATTTCATGGTCAGTTCAGAATTCATAAATGGCATTTTCTTGAACCCAAACTCAATATTTGGAATTGGTTTAGGTCACTGCCAACATTAGACAGCCCTACCAAAGTGCCTTAATATAGCCCATGCATTTGTGAGTTAAGTGCTCCTAAACGTATGCTATGTTGTGCGAAAAAGTCTTTTAACCGTCTAGTCGGGTGGTGGTTATATTTTACCCTCCTTCATGTATGCTTTGCAAATTTACAATAAATCAATACCAAAGGTAGGCTATCATTTTTGTGGTTCACTTGCCATCAGTAATAGCAATCGGATTATTTCATGGTCTATATAGAATATTTAAATTGTTTTTTTTTCACCCAAACATGAACTGATGATATTTATGAATTTGTTCTAGAGATTGATGATACTCCATATGTAAATTTATCATGTTCCTTGTTATGGTACTTAAGAGTTTCTGTCTTCTTATTTTGTAAAGGACTAGAGGAAGTTCCACATTTGTCCCTGAACAGGATGTTAAGGGAAAAAAGTAAGTTAAGCGACGGGTGGGGGGAGATATTTTGACATTATTGATTAGATTTTTGTTTGCTGCTTTTTGGGTAAATTAAAATTGCTTTTAGATAAATTAAATTCCCTCTAAAAGTCAGTTACTTCCGAAAAATCTCAATGATGCTGATATACTCCCCTCTACACATACTTTCTGTATGTACTCACTTGTCTATGTACACATGTGTACATATGTATAGAAAGTACTTATGGCTTACGAGCATACTCTTGTCTGACACACTCTTAACACATAATATTGTACAGACAATAAAATTTTATTATTATTCGACTATGCCATCCATACAGGCAGAACATGCATATATCACAGGAAAACACAAGAAACAACAACAAGAAGGAGAAAAACTGGAAAAACTGAGAAAAACCTTAGACATGTGCTGTGGAAAGTAAGTCAGTTACTATGATACAGTATAAACTTTAGGCGAAATGTATAGCATACCCAAAAGGCTGACAGCCTTTCGGAAGCACTTGTTGTCTTACAGCAACAATTTGTTATTCACAAACAACAACAACAACAAATACAACACATAATATTTAGATCCCCGATAAGTTGCGAAGGGCGGGAGGGTGAAATGGGGGAAGATGGGTATAATATTTCCACAGATAATATTTTTGTTAATTAAATATAAAGTGCCAAACAAAAACAGCATTTATTTTGAAAGAATCTTGCCTGCTTTTAGGCGTAGAACCGGGAATAGGCTTCCACTATACTAAGGGGGTGCTGTCAACAGTTTGTTTTATTGGAGAATTTAAATATTTGCTATATTTTTAAGATGAACATATGGTATTGTAGACTTCCACAGCTATATTCAGCAAATATTGTAGAAATGTTATATATATGAAGATATTGCTAATTTTTAGGCTGTATAGTAGTAGGGTGGTTTGAATTTGCAATCGATATTGTGCCATCGATTTCATCAAGAAAAAAAATTCCAAATATCCATTGCCACATACAACACAATATTCAAGAACACATCAATAATTCCGTGAGTTTTCGAATAAAACAGTTTTTTATTGCAAAAAAAAAGAATTATTTTTCAACATAATCTCCTTTTAGCTCAATTCGCCACTCTCCAATTTCACCCTTCCGAAAAATATTAATGGTTGATCCATCTAGAGGTATTTTTTTAGAACAAAAAAAAAATATAAAAATTCAAATCAATGAGGAATCTTTTTTGGTAATTTGAAAGGACATTTTATGGCATTTTTTTTGAAAATAATTAATTGTTGGCAACTGTATTATGGAAATGAGCTTTCGGTGAGAAACGAAAAGCACCGCTGATTTTGGCCAAAATTTTGTTCAGTGATGAGGCCCATTTCTGGCTCAATGGCAATGTTTTTTGACTATAAACAAGGTGGCCATTATACCCAGAGAATACCACGGTTTGGTGCGGTGTATAATCTGGTGGAATCATCGGTGCATATTTTTTCAAATATGATGATGGCCGGAACGTAACCGAGAATGGTGCTCGCTATCGCGCCATGATATCGATCTTTGTGCTACCTGAAATTGAAGCCCGTAATCTTGACGACACTTAGTTTCAACAGGACGGTGCCACTTGCCATACAGCTGCTCAAACATTAGATCTATTGAGATGTCATTTCGAAATGCAGCTAATTTCACGTTTTGGACAGGTGAGTTGGCCGCCTAGATCGAGTGATATCACACCTTTAGACATTTTTCTTTGGGGTAACGTAAAGTCCAAAGTCAATGCTGACAAACCAGCTACGATTCAGGGTTTGAAAGCCAACATTACGCATGTCATTAAAGCCATACCGGTTGTAATGCTCGAACGAGTCATCCAAAATTGGACCCTCAGAATGGATACCCTGAGTCGTAGTTGCGGCCAATAAATGGCATACAAATTCTTTTCAAATTACCAATAGATTCCACACTATATTTGAATTTTTATCTTTTTTGTTCTAAAAAAACACTAGATGGATCACCCTATATTTTTCGAGGCCCATAAAATAGGCATTTGTTTGATTAACAATTTCATCGCGTGAGCTGAATCTCTTTCCACCGAGCCATTTCTATCGGTTTGGAAATAGGAAATAGTCACTGGGTCTTAATCCGGAGAATATGGCGGATGAGGTACCAATTCGTAAACCAATTCTTGCAATTTGGCTGTTGATACTGCACAGGTGTGCACCCGAGCATTATCTTGATAAAAAAATAACTTTTTCTTGGCCAGATGGGGTCCTTTTTTTTAATCCCCCGGTAATCGCTCCAATAAGTTGGCATAGTATTCGCCGTTTAATGTTTTCCCTTTTGAAAATTATCGATGTGGATTATCCCAAAAAAACTGTTGCCGTCACATTATTGGCCGACAGAGTCAACTTGGCCTCCTTCGGAGCTGTTTCACCCGGCGAAACCCATTGTTAAGACTGCTGCTTGTTCTCCGGAGTTTTGAAATGGATTCATCCACAGTTACAAAACGCCGCAAGAAATCATTTGAATTGCGTTTAAACAACTCCAAACAAACCTTAGAAGTTATCACATGATAACGTTTATGGTCAATTGAGAGCAATCGCGGCACCAATCTTGCAGACCGCTGTCTTAAACCCAACTGATCATGTAAAATTAAAACCACACTGTAAAATTAAAAGCACACTGCCATATGATATGCGTATGGCATCAACAATCTTACGCTTTTTTACTTTTCGATCGGTCAACACCATATCGTGGATTTTTTTTTGACATTTTCGGGTGTATTGACCTCAATTGGCCGTCCTAAACGTTCAGCGTTATTTGTACTTGTGCGACCACAACGAAAGTCAGTAAACCACTTTTTTACTATTGAAATCTTTGGTAAAAAATTTCCCATAGTAATTATCAAGCTTTCCCTTGGTTTGATTGACGGGTTTTTTCCGCAAAAAATTAGCACTCGAATTTTACTTTTTCCCATTTTTTATAAAACCCACTAGGTTTTATGTTTTGAACAGCTGTTAAACACAAACTAAATGACGGAACTCTCTCAAAATTTTACAGTACTCTATGAACAGATGGTACATAATGGGAGCAATGTTGCATTTTATATAACTACGAGGAAAGTATAAAAAGTTACGGAATTATTGATATGCCCTTGTTACATATAAGGGTGAGAATACAAAGTACAACTGAGAGAATCGTACATATAGGGCAGCATCAAAAAAAGTGTACTCTCAGTCGTACTTTTATTCTCACGCGCCAAAAGCCATATAAAAATCAATGACACAATATCGATAAATTTTGTGTCCTTTCAAATCGACCCACTCTCCTGTATACACTGAACAAAAAACTCATATTTGACAAAATTGCCAAAGGCAGGTTCTATGGCCTAAGTAAAAGACAACACTAGTTACAATTTATGATTTTTTCCTGGTCCAGAGTTCTAAATATTTTTTTCCTATAGATTTTGGCCACCTAAACACGAAAAGGATTTTTAAAAAATGTTACTCTGAGTTTTCTAGTTTTGAAAATAGAATTTGTGGGATTTTTTTTGAGATATCTCAGTATTTTGGCCATAACTCCCAAACGCTGTTACCGATTTGATTAAGGGTGGTCTCAAATGAAAGGAAATTAGATTTTCTAAAACTTTTTTGGGCATTTTAGTTACTTCTTTACTATCCTAAAGTTTACCGCTGAGCAGGGGTGCATACGGCTGATTGTTTCTTGTAAAGCACCCAGCATTGTCATGTTAAATCACGTCCCACCATTTGTAGTGCCCCACTAAACAACGTGTAGCTCTATCATTTCTTAACCAATTTCAACCCATGGCTTGTTTTTCTTGAGAAAGTCCAAACTTTATGCTCAACTAATTTTTATAATTACTATTGTTTGCATACTTTTTTTTTCAATTTCAAATCGTGATTATTGCACAAAAAATTATTTTTTTTAAATTTTAAATGCCTCTAACGTCAAAACTATTGAACTGATTTTATTATCTTATATGAAAAAGTTTTAGACCACTCTTGATCAGATCGGCAATAGCGTTTGGTAGTTGTGGTTCAAAAAGCAGACATCTGACAAAAAACTCCTAAAAAAAATCCAAAAATCTTGAAAACTAATCAGAGGAAAATTTATAAAATTCATCTTTGTGTCAAAATCTATAGAAAAAAAAATTTAGAACTCTGAACCAAAATGGCTGTAAACTAGAGCTATTAAAGAAGACAGCGATATTCTGTGGCCAGGGAAATCTATGTTAAATATGGGTACTATAAAGTTTTTTGTTAAGATCTCCAGATATGGCCTATGGGACAGCAGACAGCGATATAATGTGAAGAGGGAAATCAAAGTTGTTTACGGGTATCATAAAGATTTATTTAAAAGAATGTCGAGAAAAAACAATAAAAAAAACTTTCAGGCGGTTAAAAGGAATATGGTGTGTTTTTAGTAGGCCTCAAGGACCAACTTAAACGCAAAATGTTAATTGTAAATAAAATTTTAAGTGTTCAGAAAATCTTTTTAAAATTATTGATTTATTAAGATAAAAGGATTCATGACTATTATGTATGAAACAAAATATCGGCCAAACAATGGCTACGGCTTGGATGTCGTTTTTCTTTCCTTTGGTCTATATTTTCAATGACTGGAACATAATGGAAGCTCAATGTCATTACTGTGCCGAATTCGCTTAACCTTTAGCTCTTGAATTGTTCTTGGCTTATTGAAGTACACTCTTTTCTTTAAAATATCCCCGAAGAAAGAAGTCCAACGGTATCAAATCGGATGATCGTGGCGGCCAATTAACATCAGCACGACGTGAAATAACAAGGCAATTGAATTTCGCTCACAAAAGAGCCCTCGTTTCGTTGGATGTGTGGCAGGTTAATACCACATATTGTCCAGGTCCATATTCTCAATTTCTGGTCACAAGAAGGCCGTTGTCATCTCGCGCTTTCGAATACCATTCGCGGTAAATTCTTCTCAGACCACATTTTCGAAGAAGTACGGCCCGAAAATGCCGCAAGCCCATAAACCGCACCAAACATTTACTCTTTGTCGAAACATCGGCTTTTCAAAAATCACTCGTGGATTCTCATTTTCCAAAATGCGGCAATTCTGCTTGTGAACGAATCCACTGTGGAGACATTCGGTCGATTATGCCTAAATTATACCTAAAACATCACGAACTCCTTGAAATGCATTTTGATTTGAAGGTCCACTTTTGTAAATAGCTTCAATAATCTTAACACGCGGCTCAATTCTGTAGCTCTCCATGGTTCAAATTGGCAACTACTGAAATAAAGAAATGTCAAATATAGTTAAACAAAAAGCTTGACGTTAAGGTGTGACTCATACTCAACATCGTGTATTATGGTTGAACCACCCTATATCTAAAAGGGAATACTCTGAAGCAGACAAAACAAAAATTAATGAATAAATAAATAGATAAATTTTTGAGAAAAATTAAATTTTACCTTTTCTGTTAAGTAGACCTCGTATTAGTTACTTCTAGAATGTACAGAATACAAAAGTAGCAATTTCAATCACTTTTACAAATACTGCCTTAAGTGGCACTGTGTTTGGAGCCACTGTGACCTGGTCAACCCGGCAGCCAATGCCTTCATTTATGACACATAATTACTTAGCATACATTAGGGCTTTAAACTGCTATACAAATGAAAGCATATAATCAGGCAGTATAGATGCATCTCCAAGGAAATACTGGACATTTAATCTTGCAAATAGCCTTGCTCATGCTTACCAGCACATGACAAATTGTCACTCACCTGCGAAATGAAAATACGACTTTTCTTCCAGCATCTAAATTAGCTGCAGAAGACTTTTGACAAATTTAAATGGAATTTATGAAATTTCATTATTAAATCCCATAGAAACGACCTAACGGCCAGGGCATGTATAGATGCCGGTAGTTGCATTTGTTTGAACTTCTCTGCCATAAGTTTATAAATTAGTTTGCTGTTTGCTCTTAGTATTTATTATATGTTGTATATCTTTAGGGGTTCATGCCCGGCCAAAGCAGTTAAAAGTCTATTAATATATGTACACACACACACGCACACTCAGGGACGCCACATTGGGCGGAGAATATTTATGACTACTCATTTTACATGTACCTACGTCCCTAAGTATGTCAGTTTGTATGGGAGTTTGTGTGGTTTGTGTGGGACACAATAAATATCTTGTCTATTATGTGATTTATTAATTATTTACTGAGCAATAGATCAACAAGAAAGTCCATAAATTTTATGGGCCTGGTTTTAATTTGGGCAAAAGCAATAGATTAATAAATAAATAAAACAGCAAAAAATATAGTCTTACTATGCCTGCCAGATGATGGCTTGTCCTAATGTATTCAAATCAATATTCGCTGTAGATGGTGAATGGAAAATGTTGCCTACTTTTAGGGATTTTCGGAAAAAATTTCAAAAATTTCAAAATTACTTTTAAGGCTTTTCAGCTAAACGATTTTGTTATATTATCTTTTGACGTTTTTTATGAAAGTCTATTTTGTGTTATTATTTGGATCTTTATTATGCTAATATCTTTCGAAACTATACTCTAAGATTTCCCTTGAAACTGCATATTTGGTGGGGTAAATGGTTTTGAATCCGAAATTCTTTAGAATATTATTTTTCAGAAGGGTGTGATTTTACTTCACATTTTGTTTTCTATTCAAAAAACGAAGTCGTTCCAGGAGAGTCTATTAAAATCCCCAATTCGGTGCAGCTACTAACAATTTTACATCGAGGGTAATATCAAAAAATAATTTTTTCTAACTCGTTACCATTTAAATTACCTGATAATGGCATCCTATTATCCTTAGGACCGGGTCTAAGCAAAAAGTAATGACTTTCCACTTGATTTATTATTAAGTCTTATTAAGTTGTCTGTACTCTACGTTATGTAGGAAAGCAAAACTCTTTACCATTTGCATTATTAGATTATGGCATCTGATTATTCTTGGCACGGATTCCAAGCAAAAAGCAGTGACTTACTTATATTTAAATAATCAAGTTGTCATTTGCAGTTTATATTTTCTAAATGTAGTTGTCTGTACTCAACGTTGAGTGGGAAAGCAAAACTCATTACCAGGTAATGACATTGCTTTACTTCTATAGTGAACAAGTAATGGTATTGGTTAGAAGCTAAATTATGCCATTTTTATTGGAGTGCAGCATTTTTTAAATGTACACCTCGGCTTAGTTGTCAGTGGTTAAAGAGGTTGGCTGAGAGTTTGGTGACTGGGCCTAATATGTGCGGTCTTATTCCGGTTATCGAATCTCGAGTATTGGCCAAGAAGTCTCCGAACGTGGTTGGCTTGTTAACGTAGACTATGAACTTGACGTAGCCCCAGAGAAATTATAAAGATTGATGTAAGCTCGATTTAAGATGAACAATTGGTGAATTTTCTATATCGAGCTCTGCCTACAAAATGTTAATTGACAGCTACAAACGCTCCTCGTTCTAGAAGATATTTTTTTTGTCTCCAACCCGGAGCTCTGGCCAACTTTTACCCTACCCTGCTAGCGAAATCACGGAGTAGACTTTGATAGCCCATCTTAAATTCAAGAGACAGCACAATCTTAGACGGATGTAGACCAAAAGACAACCCAATAAGTCGGGATGTCTCGCTGGTGATGCTCGATTTCTCTTATCAGTGAAGAGTTCAAAAAATCTTCTTTCTTACTTGCTTAAATTATAAATTCAGTTTGTTTGAATCTCGAGTATTGGCCAAGAGCTCTTCGAAAGTGGTTGGCTTCTTAGCGGAGTCTATGGACTTCACGTAGCCCCAGAGAAATTATAAAGATTGATGTAAGCTCGCTTTAAGATGATCAATTGGTCAATTTTTTCTAAATCGAGCTCTGCCTACAAAATGTTAATTGAAATCTACAAACGCTCCTCGTTCTAGAAGATAACTTGTTTTGTCTCCAACCCGGAGATCTGGCTAACTTTTCCCCTACCCTGCTAGCCAAATCACGGAGTAGACTTTGATATCCCATCTTAAATTCAAGACACAGCACAATCTTAGACGGATGTAGACCAAAGGACATCCCAATAAGTCGGGATGTCTCGCTGGTGATGCTCGATTTCTCTTATCACTGAAGAGTACAAAAAATCTTCTTTCTTACTTGCTTAAATTATAAATTCAAACTCTGGCTATCGCTGCCTCCTTCCGAATTATCATTGCAGTTTGTTTGGTTGGTTGCATTTCAAATTGAGAGGTTCATAGTCGTCGTAGTGTTACTGTGAAAAACTGCACTTAACAGATTAGAAAAGTTTCGAAAGCATTACGTCGATGACGTCGACGATAATTTTCAATTCATGCCACAGAGTGAAACTCTCAACACTCGGCAGTTGAAATAGATTGAAGCGTGAAAATAAAAGCAAAACTTTACCATTAAAAAATAAAAAAAAACGCAAAATATTAGCTAAATTTGTTAGCTAAAAGTTAGATGAGCGAATTTTATGGTCGCGTGGGGTGGTGGGGAGACAGCAGGACGGTTTTTTAAATGTTTTCCTGCAACCCATGACGATGACAGAAATGTGGTGACGGATATATTTGCTCAAAGTTTGTCAATATCATTAACACCGAACGATATAATGAAGCTCTCATTCATACGTGTGAGTCTCTATACCCTCATAGAGATTTTGTGTGCGTGTGTGTATGCGTTTTTTAATTACTCATACACTAAAAATATTTTCGAAATTCCTCTGAATTTTTGAGTAAACGACATGATAAATGCGTAGCTACTAGCACTGAAAACGTTTGCTGCTGGGGCGTTGCTGACTGAAAGTTTCCAGTTTTTAATCTGTTAATTAGGCTATAAACAGCCATTATCCGCACAAAGCCTGAAGGTATGCAACAAATTTGGAGTGAAGTTGTGTTGCCTGCTGGAAAGTTGTTTTTCGTCATTAAAAATTTTAACATTAAAATAATTATGATTCTTTGGAAAGAAGTGGATTTGTTATTCGTTTTAACTAGAAAAAGAATTAATCGTTGTTGGTTCAAGAGTTGCACAGTCGTTTTAAGCAGAAAATGTGTTATAAAAAGTTTTTTTTTTTTTTTGAATTTGGCTAATTTTATGAAATAAGTGCTTCTTTGTGTTTCTATAAAATTCCCTTGCAGTTGATTGTTGTTATATTCACATTAAGAAAAAGTATCTAAAGGGTCAAACTTCGCCCAGATTATTCTTACTGGGAATAGTAACTAGAGTGTCCAAAACCGAAAACCAACATCCGGGTTTTAATGTCCACACCCGACATTTGGTTTCTTAAAAAAAAGCTAAAACCCGTCATCGGTCGGTTTACCCGGATTTTTGCTGATGGGTTTTCCGGTTTTTGGTTTTTTTTTTGTAGTTGTATGTAAAAGGAAAATTCCTCATTTTCAACTACGAAATACGAAACTACCAAAAAAATATAGACCCAGCTTGTGTGTTCCGATCACAAACGCCAATTGATTTCGACCGTCTGCATTCATCTTAAGGTCCATTTAGTCTTGACGGTTGACGGTTGGCAATCAGCTATTTCAGTTGAGGGTTGCATTTTGCATGTGTTAGAGGGAGATAACTACAGTTTGACGGTTGACGACGGTAGACTTCTGCAGGTTGCAGAATCACCCGTCAGCCGTCAAGAATAATTGGACCTTTAAGCTAGTTTTTATTTTTAAACTACCGGTCCGATCTTCATAAAGTTTGGCAGAAGTAAATTTTTTGGACAAAGGCTGTTGATTTTTATAAAAGCCGGCTTAAATAAAAATATAGTTCCTACACATTCGTTCAACTGATTTTATGTCTTTAGCTAAGGGGTGGGTGATTTAAAATTTTAAATTTTAATCGACTGTACAAGAAAGTGCTGATAAGTTTTTCAAATTTCTGGTTTTATTGGACCATTGTCATTTACAAATGGAACACCATCCGATGCATTTTCGCTTCGACCAATAGGCTGAATATTGTTTGGCAGAAGATGACGAATTTTAACGAAAAATCGTGTTTCCTCTCGGTGGCTACATCCATATACGAGGTTCAGATAACCCACACGTGACCCCGAAATAACACGCTCAGATTTTGTATGGTCCTTATGAGCGACAAGAAATTAAATCCAGACAGAGGTGGTTAATTCTTTGAATAGCAGAGTGGTGTAGTAGTATGTCAAAGTCGACCACGCCCTACTAACTTTTGTTTGCTTGCTGGTATAAAGTTAGTTACCTATATGGAAGAGTTTATCATTCAATGCGAAAGGTATGCCTTCCCTTGTTTATAACCTAGACTCAGGGGATGCCCCCTATACATGCAGTGCATTGCTTTGACGAGAAGGAAGTAAAGGATCGGAGGGGGGAAAGAGGGATTAATGTTTACCGACACTTTCCTTGAAAGTTCTGAACGTTGTTATTAGTGGAAAATACATTTGCCGAAAGTGGATTTTTCATAAGGACTGCATGAGCGAAAAATGAAGTTGGTCTCTAGTGCGTAGAGCGGTAAAATGTCGATTCGATAACAAAACGCGTCTGAATTCCTAGCAAGTCGCGTATTCGTGCCGAACATCCACACTTTAGAAATAAGACGCAGGATATCTGACGCAACCCACATTCCGACAATGTTCAAGGGAAACAATAGAGTTGGATTCCCTAATGTCGCCTATCACGGCTATCGCTCTCTTTGAACACAGTCAAGCAGCTCTAAGAATGATTTCGAAGCACCTAGCCATAATAATTTCCTTCAAATGTTGGCAACTGTATTATTGAAATTTGCGTTCGGTGAGAAATGGGAAGATCCGCTGTTTTCGACCAAAATTTTGTTCAGTGATGAGGCCCATTTCTGGCCAACGGCAAAGTCAATAAACAAAATTGCCACATTCCGGCTGAAGAGCAACAAGAAGAGGTTCAAGAGGTGCCATTATACCCAGAGAAAATTACGATTTGGTGCGGTTTATAAGCTGGTAGAGCTTATTTTTTCAAAAATGATGATGGCCGGAATGTAACCGTGAATGGTCGATATCATCATTGCCATGAGGCCATTTCGAAATGCAGCTAATTTCACGTTTTAGACAGGTGACGCCTAGATTGAGTGATATCACACCTTTATACATTTTTCTTTGGGGTTACGTAAAGTCCAAAGTCTATGCTGACAAACCAGCTACGATTCAGGTTTTGGAAGGCAACGTTACGCGTGTCATTAAAGCAATACCGGTCGAAATGCTCGAACGAGTCATCCAAAATTGGACCCTCAGAATGAAAACACGGAGGTGTAGTTGCGGCCAACATTTGAAGAAAAATATATTCAAAAAATAAATGCCGTCAAATGTCCTTTCAAATTACCAATAAAGATTTCACACTTGATTTGAATTTTTATATTTTTGTTTTGTTCTGAAAAAATACCTCTAGATGGATCACCATATATTTTGAGGACAACAAGAAATGTTTCAAATATAATATGTTTATAATTTTATGGGTATAATTAGTAAAAGATTTAGTAGATACTCGTCAGAAGCTTATCACATTTTTCAGTGGTTTTTCTATTTTTGTACTCTTTTTGTCCTTTGATTTATTTTTAGTCCTTTGTGTTGTTCTCCAATCAAAGCAATTGACTAGATGAGGCATAGCCGCGACTTCAACTGCAAGTGACAAACAACATTCAGCTATTCCGACATCTTGCCAAGTCCCTTAATTGTTTCGAAGCTTTTCTTCATACACATTCCCCTTTCATTCAAAGGACTTTTCACTTTAAAATTATATTAAAAACCACTCACAAAACACTTTTTTTTATCAAAATCAATTCACTTTAACTGCAAGAAAACCCGCGATCAACTGATTTGAAAAATTCCAAATCACACCAGACAATTTCGTGTAAGGCTTGGAAAAGAAATCCGATCTCCCAACTCTAAAGCAAACAACGTGAGCGAGCACCTTGTGGTTGTTCTTTGGTGTGAAATGATCATGAAATTTCCAAATCCCATCCCAAGCATTAGTCCATGCATTCATTAACGCTTTTCGGCTAACAAGCTGACGCTGCCTACGAAAAGGCCGCATTAACATGAACAACCCAAAACGAAACGAAACGACACGAAATAAAATAAAAATTACCACATACTTGTTTTCTCGAGTGTATGCCGAAGCAATTAGCACCTGATTTTTAAAAATGAGCTACATTTGATTTCGGCTTTGACCGTTTCGGGGCGACTGGAAAAAATGCCACTTGTCTTTTAATGGCAAACAATACAAGATGCTTATGTGCGAGTAGTATTTGTTAATTTCTTCCCGTTCGCATACATTGGAAACAAAATATATATATTTTTGGATATAATTTGTTTAAGTCTTTCACATTGTTAGTTGCTGTTGTTCATCTTAAAGATTTGATAATTTACAAGCGAATGAAGGAGAAAGACTGTGCACTGTGGGCCGGCGTAAGGGAGTTACGGCCAAAAACATATCAATTGGTAGTAAATGGTTTTGAAATTGAAATCTAAGTCTTTAAAACCAATATAGCGAACTTTATGTGGCGACCAGGAAATTTTCAAATTAATTAAGGAGAAAATTGTTCTTTAGAGGGGCTTTGGGGATTGCTAACCGTTTTTTTTTTTTAATCAGAATTTTATATTTCGAAATGACGAATTCCAAAGGTCGACCTTTATATTCCAGGAATGTACTTGGTAGGGAAATAAATACTGTTACACACGTTTTATCCTGTAAAATAAAAAGTACTGAATGTTTTTGGACCAAATATTTTTTAATATATTTATTGATGTATATTGTATCCGAAAAGAATCTACTTATTCGAAATGTCCGCCTTTTGCCTTTACACACGCCTTAAGTCGCACTGGGCAATCGTCAATAGCTGCACGAACCTCGTCCGTTGGAAAATTGGCCATAGCTCGAACCAAAGCAGTCTTAAGACATCCAATGCTGGTGTATCTTTTGTGACAAACCTTGTCCTCTAAAACCGTCCACAATTTGTAATCCAATGGGTTCAAATCTGGACTGCCTGAGGGCCATTCTTCAGAGGAAATGAAAGCTGGTAAATTGTTTCGAAGCCAGGCCTGGGACGTTTTAGCGTTATGGACCGGCGCAGAATCCTGCTGGAAAGTCCTTGGCTGGTTTTGTAACAGGGAATTGTTAAGAGGCTTCCAAGACGGTTTCTTGGTAAACTTTGACTCCTTGTTCGCAGAAATGCAGGTCAGTGACCCCATCGTAAGAGACACCCCACCAAGCCATGACTAAAGCTGGGTGATGACCCTTTTCCACCCTTGGGATCAGTTCAGATGCTTTCGTAGATGACCGCGCATACACTCTATCATTTTTCTGTGCAAGTTATCAGCGTGCTTCACCAAATAACGTTTGCATTTTTCAATCCTATTTTTTTAAAGATACAGTCAATAAATGTCCGGTACGTCGTTTGAAAGCCCCAAGTCCCAAGTCTTTTTTAATGATTCGACTCATGGGCTTTTGCGTGATATTCATCTCACGGGCCATGGTTTTCTGTTTTCTTGATTTAACGGCTTTGATGACATGTGGTTTTCGAACAGAGCGTGGGCGGCCCTACCGGTGGCGGTCTTTTACATCTCCAGTCTCCTCAAACAGTTTTATGCATCGGTAGACGAACATGCGGCTAATTCCTAGTGGTCGGAGCGTTTTGAAAATATCGCTTTATTTAATTTCACACTTGAAAAGAGCTATTACAGCGATACGGTTCTCAGTATCTGACCACTCCTTGATGAAAGTTGAAACAATTTTAAAATCCCGTTACGGACTAACGCTATTGAGGTTAGCTTTTCAAACCCATATGACATTAACGGAGTATGTTCAGTTCTACTATTGAATTGGGTGTGTTCAATGTTGTATATGTATTTATGTCCCTACTAAGTAGATGTTGATTTTGAATAAAACACAAATTATTTAGGAAATTATTGTCATTTCTTTTTATTATGATAATATTGGAATGATTCAATTATGTATGGAACAAAATATCGGCCAAATGGTAACCGCCGACCGTCCGATGGTCCATATTTTCGATGATGCTGAGGCATAATTGAGGTTCTATGACGTTAATGTGCCGAATTATCGCATCCTTTAGCTTTTGAATTGTTACTGGCTTATCGACGTACACCTTGTCCTTCAAATAACCCCAACGGTGTCAAATCACATGAACTTGGCGGGCAATTAACATCGCCAAGACGTGCGTTAACACGGCCATTGAATTTGTCGCGCAAAAGAGCCATTGATTCGTTAGCTGTGTGACAAGTGGCACCGTCCTGTTGAAACCACATATCGTCCTTATCCATATATGTATTACAATTCGGGCTATAAAAAGTTCGTTATCATCCCAAAATAGCGAACACCGTTCACAGAACTGCCTGACCGGCCTCATTTTGGAAAAAAATACGGCCAGCCCATGAACCGCACCAAACAGTCACTCTTTGTGGGTGTATTGTTTTTTCGACAATTACTCTTCGATTATCATTCGCCCAAATGCGGCAATTCTGCTATTGACGAATCCACTGAGGTGAAAATGTGCCGCATCACTGAAGATGATTTTTTTTTTGTGAAAATTGAGCACCCACCCTTTAGAATGTTTTGATGGTCGTTAACAATTTTAGGTGATTGTGGTAGTCTTTAATTGCAAATTTGAAATCAAATTTATGGTGTCCACCTTAGGATGAGTGTATACTAAATTTGTCATTCCGTTTGCAACACTTCGAAATCCTCAATTCTGCACACACACAGAAAACATATTGCTACAACTGAGTTTTTTTTTTGCCAACCGAATGCTAGTGGTTGCACGTACTCTACATTCTATCCCTACAACCGATTATTAGGTTCATAGCAATTCTCATTAAAGGGGACTAGCACTTTCGGTTGAAGAGAAAACGTATCAGATTAAAATGATTATTGGAACTGAATTTGTACATGTGTGACAGCGCATAGAGAAAGGGACCTAAGGTTAAAAACCAGTTTTGTTCAGGAGAGCCATTTTAATAATTAGGTCCCTTTCTATTTTCGCTTAAAATCGTCGACTTCACTTTCATAAAACGCGCATATCTCTGGGAGGGAACACTTTAGGGGCATGGGATCGGTCTCATTCGATGCTCAGATGTTGTCCACATCAAAAAAAGAAAAAAGATGAAAATTGATTTTTTACCCTTAGGTCCCTTTCTCTATGCGCTGTCACATATGTATGGTTCTTGTTACAGATTGTTGGTTATAAGTTCTCTTTGAATTGCGGTTGCCGTTACCACGAGCATTTGTTAACTAGTCCAGCTAGTGATGAGATGTTATGAATTCGGTATCTGTCGGACATAAAAACTATTTTTTTATTAAAAACTTTTTTTTTAATTAAAACTATTGTTTTATAAAACTTTTAATATTTAAGGATTTTAAAATTTCAACTCTTTAATGTGAATCATGAGCAGTTTTTTGAAAACTAGGTTCTTATTTTCGAATCTAATAAAGTTTGTATGTACAAATGCATAAAATTGTCCTAAAACTAAATTTTGGCTTTAAAGTGTCAAAAGCAATTAAAAGCTAAAGCTGTTTATGATATATTAATAAAATCAAATACTTTATCCTATGTATTCCCTATTTGTGATACAAAAAATTTCAAATAATGACTTTAAGTCTTGGCTACAGATATTTGATATGAGTGTTGGCACAGATGGCTATTTTAAATAAATGGGTGGAAAAAATGCAATATGGTTAACTGATCAGTAAACTAAATACGTTTTTGGAAAGATGGATTGATAGGCTTTGCAATGGTACCCATACTGCCCCGGTCTGAATAAAATATAAATTAAGGTATATAACAATGAACAGGGATTAAGGAACAGGGGTTAAGGTATATAACAATCCAACACGAACTACACTATTCAAACATTGATTGAAACGCACTTAACTTTATCGCTAATGCATACATTTGCTTAAATTGTGTTTTCTGCATTATGTTTGGATGTCACGCCCCTTTCTACTAACTCCCACCGAAACGACCTTTTTCGAGAATTCAAAAAGTCGGCACGCTTTAGGCAATGGTGGACGAAACGACGGAATATAAAATTTTCATATATGAGTGAGGATATAGTATAAAGGGTGGTCCAACTATAATGCACGATATTAATTGTAAGTCACTTCTTAAAGTGTTTTGCCTAACTTAATTTGACATATGCTACACGCAACACAGACTTATATACTTATGCCACGCCCCTTTCTAGTGCCTCCTACCGAAACGACCTTTTTCGAGAATTCAAAAAAGTCGGTACGCTTTAGGCAATGGTGGACGAAACGACGGAATATAAAATTTTCATATATGAGTGAGGACATAGTAAGGGGTGTTTTTTATTGGGGTATAGAACTTTAAGTTGGCATCACTTTTTTAACTGGCGGCCATTTTGTCAGCTGTCAAGTGATTCATATTTAATTTGGTTTGCCATTTCATCATGAACAGGTTGACAAAAGAACAACGCTTGCAAATCGTGCAAATTTATTTCGAAAGTAATGGTTCAGTTCGCGAAGTTCACCGCAAGCTCCGTCCATTTTATGGTCGACATAATCGTCCATCAGAGCAATTAATTCGGTTAACCATGGATCGGTTAACATGGACCATTGGTTTATTTCCTTTGGGGATATGTGAAGTCGCTCGTCTACGCCAACAAACCAGAAACACGTTAGGGGACTTGGAAGCCAACATTCGTGGCGTTATTGCCAACATACGGCCTCATATGCTCGAAAAAGTGGTTGAAAATTGGACCTGTAGAATTGGCTTTATTCGAGCCAGCCGCGGCAGCCACATGCCCGAAATCATATTTAAACATTAATGGCATAAAATTATCCTTCCAATAAAGCCAAATTGATGGACATTAAAACGATTTTCTTGTGTTTTATTTCAATTCGAAGTTCTATACCTCAATAAAAAACACCCTTTATAAAGGGTGGTCCAACTATAATGCACGATATTAATTGTAAGTCACTTCTTTAAGTGTTTTGCCCAACTTAATATGACATTTGTTACACGCAACACTGGCTCGTATACTCGGCCTTTGAAATTCACCCGCGACTGTCGCTAGAATTCTATATGACTAGCCACATATAAGTACCCGGGCAAAGGGATCTACCAGGGATCTACAGGATGAACTCACCTAGAGTTGCCAGTATTAGTGCGCCACTTTCCTTATGCATGGCTGGGCTAAGACAAGAATCGATAAAGCAGTCTGATTCATTGATAAACAGATCTCGACGTCAAGATTAATAATCGTCCAACCATAATGCACAATGTTATTTGTAAGTCACACCGTGAAGTCAAGTTCTTGGCCCAACTTAATTGGACATTTCTTTGTTTCAGTGTTTGACAAATTCAACCATTGCGAAAATGGGCGTTCAAATCAAAATTCATTTCGTGCACCACTTTCTTTTGGGATATTTAAAAGAAAAAATGAATGTCAATAAGCCAAGAAAAGTTGAAAAGCTAAAGGATGAGATAAGTCGGCTCATTAACGACATTGAACGTCCATTATGTCATAGAATCATTTAAAGTATGGACCTTGGGATAGAGGTATGCCAACGAAGCCGTGGCTGGCATTTTCTGTCACACATTATAGATACTTCTATCATAATAAAAAATATTTTTTTTTAAAAATAATTTTCTAAAAACATTTTCTTTTATTTACAATTAACATCGTGCGTTTTATTGAACAGGGTTTAACCGGCTCAAGACCTCTTGCTTCTATATTTAAATAGAAGACAAGTTTTTAACAAAATGGCAAAGTGACATTGATTTTCGTGGCTGCACACTACTTTTATCATGATTTCGGGTCCGTGACAACCCTCTTCAGAAAGCCTTGCTGCAATTGTTGAAAGTAAAACCGAACTCTATAAGGCCAGGCTCTCCCCAAACGAATGAGAGCTACTGTTGTAAACCTTACTTTTCAAGTTTTCTTCACACAATTGCCCACGGTATATAACAATATGTATTGTCAAGCTTTGGGTAGTCGTAACATGGAAAAAATAATTCGCTGCTAAAAAATTGATTGTTTTTTCAAATAATAAAGAGCTCAATGGCGAAAATGTTGCTTATGTCAGGGTAATGTCGCTAAATTACAGTTAAGCCTGTTTCTACATTCTGGAAAATATTTAATTATTTATAGTTTGTTTATTTTCATGGCTGTTTTGTTTGGAAGCATTAAACATCTAACCCAAAAACTAGCCAATTTTATGTTAGAAAAGCCAACTAACAGGGTTTTGTCACTACAAAGTACTTACTGTTGTCCCCAACAGTAAGTACTTTGGTACCAAAATAACTTGTATAAGTACATTAGAGAGCCCATGAAATACATAGAAAAATGAAAAAGTGTTATTCTTTCCGCTCCCCGCTAATTTTCTAGTATAAAAAATAATATCCGTTCAAAAATTTTTTCAATCGGATGGAAAACGGCTAGTCCGTCACGTTTATAAATAAATTTACTAATTTACGTTTGAACTGGCCGATTTCGGATGGAAACCGGCTGGTCCGTCACGTTTATAAATAAAATTACTAATTTACGTTTGAGAAAATTTTGACCTCTGAAAACACCATGAAGGGTCATAGCTAGGTCAAAAATTGTTTAAGAGAAAAATCTTTGCCTGTAACACAATTGCTTAAGGTGTATTTTTCGAAAGTCCTCTAGCTTACGAGTTATAGCTCACCAAAGCTTGCAACTATTTTCACTCCATTTTTAGGGCTAAAAGTCGTGACGGACTGGCCGGTTTCCATCCGATTGAAAACATTTTTGCACAGATTTTATTTTTTTTGCCCAATATACTAGAAAACGAGCGGGGAGCGGAAAAAATAACACTTTTTGTTTTATGGGCGCTCTAATGTACATCATAATTGGTTGGTTGCCATTAGCGCCAGTTGTCGCTTATTTAACTCGTTTGGTATAACTGCACGCAGAAAAAAAGTATGGTTGTGATGACAATATTCGAAGAGGATAATACTATTGTTGAGTATATGGTTGTGCTACAACAATATTATGATCCTCACAACAATAATATGATTTAAATACAACCATACTATGATCCTCACAACAATAGTATGATTCACACATAACCATACTATGATCCCCACAACCATAGTATGATTCACACTCAACCATACTATGATCTCCACAACCATAGTATGATCCTCACAACCGTAGTATGTTTCATATACAACCATAGTATGATCCTCACAACTATAGTATGATTCACACGCAACCATGTTATGATCCCTACAACCATAGTATAATCACACACAATTATACTATCATCCCCAATATAATTTATTAGAACTTGTTTAATTGAATTATGAAAATTATTCAAAAATAAAAATTAATTCAAAATAATAGGAGTGATTTATTTCACAGTAAAAAATAAGTTGGAATAAACGTAAGCGTTTTTATTAAAAATATTTCAGTTAAACAAAGCCAAAGCAGCTTGTTTAAAAAATTTTAATTTCGATAAAAAATTACTATTATCGCATTAGATCCGTACCAATAATATTTGTTCTTAAAAGCATATTTAAATGAAGAAAATCATATTATTGTTAACATAAAACGCAAAACACAATACTATTGTAGCACCAACCATATTTATATTGTTGCTATAACCATATTTTCATTTTTAAATTTGGCAATAATACTATTGTTACATTTTAACAATATTATTATTGCTGCAATTATACTATTGTCAAAAATAAATTCAGTTAATAATGCTATGGTTGCGAAGAACATACTTTTATTGCGGAGAACATGTTATTGTTGCCGTGGCCATGTAGTAACCATGTTTTTTTCTGCGTGTGTGTTGTGGTCTGTGAATACCGTAATATGATTGTAGAAACCATCATATGATATATTATGTTACCATGGTTACAGAAACTCGATTTATCTAACCAAAGTTTTGTAGTTCGGACCAATTTCCAACTGATTTTTTTCAGTGTGCAGAGAAAAAATGTGGTTATTATATAAGTATGGTCATGCCAATAAAAATATGTTCTCTGCAATTAAATCATGTTTGTCGCAACCATAATATAGCTTTTTTTAACTAATTTAAACAATAATATGATTGCGGTAATATTAATGCTGTTGAAATGTTACAATTGTGTTAATGCCAAGTTTAAAAATGAAAATATGGTTGTAGCAAGAGTCCCATTAATCGACCTTCCGATTTTAATGTCCTAACCCAAAAAATAGCTAAAACCAGACGTGTCGGTTTACCCAGTTTTTTAATGTTGGGTTTTCCGGTTTTTAGGTTGTTGTACGTAAAAGCAAAGAAAATGCATAATATTCAAATATCGTATTAATAATTCCGTGACTTTTCGAAAATAAACACACTTTTTCTGCAACAAAAACAACTAGTTTTCAACATAATCTCATTTTAGCTAAATTTGTATCCTTTCCAAAAATTAGGATTTTTCGAGGTTCGAGGTTTCGAGGCATTTGTTTAGTCAATAATTCCATCGTTGGAGATGAATCTTTTACCACCGAAATATTTCTTTTGGTTTCGAAATAGGAAATAGTCACTGGGGCGTAAACCCGGAGAATATGAAGGATGAGGTACCAATTTGTAAGCCAATTCATGTAATTTTGCCATTGAGACTGCACACGTGTGCACCCGAGCATTATCTTAATGAGAAAAAACTTTGTTCTTGGTCATTCATGTGTTTTTTTTTAATCCTCGTTAAATCGGTCCAATAAATTTTCGTAATTTTCGCCATTTATTGTTTTTGCCTTTTGAAGGCAATCAATGTAGATTATCCCGCTTACATACCAAAAAACTGTTTCCTTCTCATTATTGGCCGACAAAGTCACCTTGTCCTTCTTCCGAGCCGGTTCACCCGGAGAAATCCATTGTTTAGATTGCTGCTTGGTCTCCGGAGTGTTGTAATGGAACCAGGTTTCATCCACATGGATCCTTGCTGTTAAACAACTCTGAAAAATCCTTTGAAGTTGTCACACGATTACGTTTATGGTCAATTGAGAGCAAACGCGGCAGACATCTTGCAGACAGCTTTCCTAAACCCAACTGATCATGTAAAATCGAAACCACATATGAAATGCGTATGACATCAACAATCTCATGCACTTTTGCTCTTTGATCGACCAGCACAATATAGTGGATTTTTTCCGACATTTTCGGGTATATTATATTGCATATTAATGTGCCCTAGTGAACTGTAATAAACGAAAAGAAACTCTCCACTAATTAAGATAAATGCATTACTTTGTAGCACCAAGATACAAAATCTGCTGTCTTTGCTGGTAGAAGTTTTTATAACTTATTTGGAAAGGCAGTTACGCTATGCTGCAATTTTTTCTGGTCTTACCTTGAAAATGTTTGCACTGGGATTTCTTACTGACCCATTGTGTTCTTCATTTTATATTCATTATTTTGAATATTCTTTTATTATGGCCCCTTAATGTATGCTTCGTATATGTCTTAAATTCTAATGCCCTCTTGTATGCTGTACAAAATTTTATATGAATGGTTTTAAGCGGTTTTGCAAAACATTTCTCTCGTTGGCCAAACCGACGAGATGTTAGCACAAAATTCTTCACATACTCCCTTAAGAGTTCTTTGAGACATGCTCTCTTGTTAGTCATGGTCATGGAATGCCTGAAAGTATGCTTTACAATTTGCAGCGAACATAAAAGTTTATTAAACAAAGGAAGAAAAAGAAATTGTTAGCTAAATACGAGTATTGCACTTAATAAATTTACGACGTTATGATGAGTTGCCAAGAACTTTTGGCCTCTTCAGTTTATAGCAAAAGTATTGAAACTTTTAAAAGTCTACGCCACAAAGTATGCTTTAATAATAAATGCAGGCATTTAATTGCACCATTAAATATTCAAATCGAAATAATAAAATGTACAAATGCTGTTGGTGCCTAAAATTTATTATTATAACAAAAAATATTCAAGTTTTACAAATACAAGGCAATGATGGAGAAATTATTAAAGCAGTAGTCAATTAAAGTGTGGTCAGACTGCTCAGGGTTTCCTTTGTTTTCTTGAAATTACCACTAGTATACCAGTTTTTTTCAAAGGTCCCAGTGGTGTTTGATTTTGCTATGTTGTCGTTTGGGATAAATTCAAAATTAACTCATTTTTACCCACTGTATTGCCCGAACAACCATTTCGACATAACAAAGCTACAGATCTCTTCTACTGGTTTTACTCACTCCCGCTTTCAGCTAAATGCAACTACTTAACAAAGATATTTATTGACACAAACAGCTGCTAAATGGCCCAAATATTGAAGAATGACTCCAAGCCCTAGCCCCACAAACAATCTTTTACAAATTTAACACCAAAGTGTGAGTTTTCTCTGCCTCCTACAGAAAAAATTAAATATTTTAAACTTCATTCCCACGAACGTCTTCCATGCACTCGCCTTCAATTTCAATATTTAAAGAGTCTGCTCCCCCGGTCATCTTTTCAGCCCTGTTGAAATGTTCTCGTAATATTTTATTTATATTTCCAGCAGACACATTTTCGTTGCACTTCATTTTGTATTCTGTTTTTTTTTGTAATAAATAATACTTACGAGTCCTTAAGGCGATATGTGGTAGCCACCATATCCAAGAGCAGTTTATCATCATTTCATATAGCCACAATTCCGCCAGCCGTCCACTCAGGCCCGCAGAAAACCCTCTACTCGAAATGCTACACATTTTTCTGGAGGTGTCATTGTGCTGCGCTATGTCGACTTAAATTCTTGTTTTTTTTTATCTTTTCAAGGTGTGCAGTAAAATGTGTTGCCGACAAAAAGTGAAGCATATTTTTAGCGGCTTACTTTAATGGTTGTCGTATGGTTGATTGTTCTAGCGAGGGGTCTAGCAAAAGGCTAACTCAAAAGTGTCTAATGAAAATTGTCTACTTTATTATCTACTTAAACTAAAAGGTTTAACTCAGTCATGAGGTGTTTATTTCTGTATTTTGAAGTAATTTAATATTTACCAGTTTACAATAACGAAGGTAGTGTTATGCAGACAGCGGATTTACAATATTTTTCTCGCAGTTATTTAAACTTTTAAATTTGAATTTTAACAAAGGCAATTCTCGAAGTTTGTAAAGCCAACTTTCTATATCGAACATTCACAATAATCATCAAGCAACCACAACAATTAATTGTTGGTATTTCTTTCAAGTGACTTTGACAGTACAACGAACTGTTTATTTGCTGTTGGTCGAGAATACTTAGTAGGGACATAAATACTGTTACAAACGTTTTATGCTGTAAAATAAAAAGTACTGATTGCTTTCGGACCAAATATTTTTTAAAAAAATTTATTGATGTATATTGTATCCAAAAATAATCTACTTATTCGAAATGTCCGCCTTATGCCTTTACACACGCCTTAAGTCGCACTAGCCAATCGTCAATAGCTGCACGAACCTCGTCCATTGGAAAATTGGCCACAGCTCGAACCAAAGCAGTCTTAAGAGATCCAATGTTGGGGTATCTTTTGTGACAAACCTTATCCTCTAAAACCGTCCACAATTTGTAATCCAATGGGTTGAAATCTGGACTGCCTGAGGGGCATTCTTCAGAGGAAATGAACGCTGGCAAATTGTTTCGAAGCCAGGTCTGGGACGTTTTAGCCTTATGGGCCGGCGCAGAATCCTGCTGAAAAGTCCATGCCTGGTTTTGGAACAGGGAATTGTTAAGAGGCTTCACAACAGCTTCCAAAACGGTTTCTTGGTAAACTTTGGGCGATGTTTTGACTCCTTGTTCGCAGAAATGCAGGTCAGTGACCCTATCGTAAGAGGCACCCCACCAAACCATGACTGAAGCTGGGTGATGACCCTTTTCCACCCTTGGGATCAGTTCAGGTGCTTCCTTAGATGACCGCGCATACACTCTATCATTTTGCTTGTTAAATTTTTCCAGAACGGTAGAAATTTTTTCATCGGCGAACAAAATTTTTCTGTGCAAGTTATCAGCGTGCTTCACCAATCCTATTTTTTTTAAAGCTGCAGTCAATAAATGTCCGGGTACGTCGTTTGAAAGCCCCAAGTCCCAAGTCTATTTTCCTGATTCGACTCATGGACTTTTGCTTGATATTCATCTCATGGGCCATGATTTTCTGTTTTCGGAGCGGATTTCTGTGAATTCTTGATTTTAGGGCTTTGATGACATGCGTTGTTCGAACAGAGCGTGGGCGTCCCGACCGGTGGCGGTCTTTAACATCTCCAGTCTCCTCAAACAGTTTTATGCATCGGTAGACGAACATGCGGCTAATCCCTAGTGGCCGGAGCGTTTTGAAAATATCGCTTTTTTTCATTTCACACTTGAAAAGCGCTATTACAGCGATACGGTTCTCATTATATGACCACTTCATGATGAAAGTGGAAACAATTTTAAAATCCCGTTACAGACTAACGCTATTGAGGTTAGCTTTAAAACCCCATATGACATTAACGGGGTATGTTTAGATCTACTATTGAAATAGGTGTGTTCAATGTTGTAACAGTATTTATGTCGCTACTAAGTAATACATCATTTTTAAAATTGGCAATTATCGAAAAGAAATTTCAAAACTTGGTATGTTCAAAAAAATATATGCTCAATTTTAAAATAGACAAAAAAAAAGAATTTGAATTTTAAAACGATTATTTTCAATGCAAAAACCGAAATTATATGTTGACATAATTTTTTTTTTGAAAAAAAACGCTAAATTAAAAAAAGTGCCCGATTTGAAAAATCTCAAATTGAATCTCATTGATTTCAAAGTAAAAACAAAACTTATATTCAAACACAAAATCATTTTTTAAATATGCCCAATTTGAAAACAGTGTCAAACAATCAGGCACTTTTTTATTTTGATTTTTAAATTCTCTTTTTTTATGTTTCTGTTTTGTTTACATTTATTCGGTCTTTTATCATTATTATCGTATGACTTGAACAGTTTTTATTCTGGTTCGAGCGACGAGACCTTTGAGTTGTTTCTTTTTCAGAATCAACTAAAAAATATTTTAAACTATATTTTGTGTACTAGTGTTATGCGTATAATTGTGGCGCAATAATTTTAAAAAGGGCAAAAAAAATGTTCACATAAAATTGATTATTTTCATTGCAAAAAAAAATTAAATGTTGAGATAAAAAAATATTAGAAGTATATGACAGAAGTAAAACAATTATAAGTATTGAAATTGACTACCCCTGATGATGAACGACGAAGTCAGTTCGAAATATTGGGTTATTTAAAATTAAATAAATTATAAAAACAGCAACATCTGTTTTTTGCTTATGAACTCAAGCCTAACAATAACTGAAAAATAAACAACAAAAGGTCAACTATACAAATAGAAATATAAAAAATATTATTTTTAAAAAATCGCTAATTTGGAGAAGTTTTCCGATTTTTTCGGTAATTTTGATTTGAAAAATCTCAAATTGTATGTTTTGAACATAGTTTTGTTTTCTCTCAAATTCCCTATAGAAGCATACGGCGATCTTTTTTCAAATTAAAAAGAAAAAATTATTAGGGATTTTCAAAGAAAGCTAAGTTCTTATAAAACATCACATTTGAATAGCCCTATACAATTTTTAGCAAAGAAGGCAAATTTAATCAATTTTATTGTTTCGTTAAAAAAATCTTTTGATTTCAAATTTAAAAACAAAACTAATATATCGAGCCCTTACCGCGAAAATCACTTAAGCGCCATTTATTTTCGAAACTCGCTTTTTACTGAAATTCGATAAAAAAAAATTATACGAAACTCTTATCCCAATATATTCAAAACTAAATATTCATATTTATAAAGATATAGCGAAGTTAATTGTATCGGAATCCTCCAGATTAATAAGACAAAAAATAAAACCCTCCCCTGTAAAATGTTCTTTTTGGCGCTTACGCCTTTTTCGCGGTTAGGGCTCGATTTAATTAAATACAAAAATTAGTTTTTATTTAAATATCGCCTATCTGAAAAAAGTTTCAAACAATCAGGCACTTTTTTAATTTCATTTAAAAAATCTCCTCTTTTCTTTCTTAAAATAAAAAGGTGGTGCAACTAAAACGCACGATGTTAATTGTCAATAAAACAAAAAGTTTGCAGAGAATTATCTTAATATGTTTTTTGTGATAGAAGGATCTATGACAATTATGTGTGCAACAAAATAGCGGCCAAATGTTCGTCACGGCCTCGGTGTCATACCTCTGTCCGATGGTCCTTATTTTCAATGACTATGAGACATAATGCAGGTTCAGTGTCGTTAATGTACCGAATGATCACATCGTTTAGCTCCTGAAGTGTTTTTGGATTATTGACGTACACTTTTTTTTTAAATATTCCCAAAGAAAGAGGACCAACGGTGTCAAATCACATGATCGTAGTGGCCAATTATCATCGCCACGAAGTGAGATAACCCGGCCATTGTTGGCTGTATGTTTCAAGTGCCAAATCCTGTTGGAACCACATATCTTCCAGATCCCTATCCTCAGTTTCTGGCCACAAGAAGTCTGTTGTCATATCTTGATAGCGATAAGCATTTACGGTAACTGCTTGGCCGACCTCATTTTCAAAAATGTAGAGAAGAAATGTGGCAATTCTGCTTGTTAACGAATTCGCTACATTCGGTCGATTGTGCTGACCAGAAAATCACAAAGTGCAAGAAATACATTTTGATTTGAACGCCCATTTTTGTTAAATGGTTCAACAATCTTAAATCTCTGCTCCATTGTGTACCTGTTCATGGTTAAATTTGTAAAACACTGAAACAATGAAATGTCAAATTAAGTTGGGCAAAAAACTTAACGTTTAGGTGTGACGCTCAATTAATTCTTCGCGCCGCAGTTTTTGCAGACAGAACACAGAATTCGTGTTTTCTACTTAATAAACAAATAAACACTTGTTTTGACTCTAATTTCAAAAATGGAAAAGTATTGCAATGTGTTTTTTTAAATAAAAAAAAATCAAGTTAAATTGGCTATTTTTGAAAATCGCTTAAACTTTCTAAGCACTTTTCCAAAAAAGTTGTGGTCAACCATTTTAAAAAAATCGGTAGTATGAAAAAACGCTAAAAACTCAATAATTTATTAGTTTGGTTATTTTTTAACTTTTTTATAACGCATGATCCATTTCGAGGTTCCCTACTTTTTTTAAAGAAGAAAACACAGAAAATTCAAATTGAATGGGACATGTTTATTATCATTTGAAAGAACATTCTTTGGCATTTATTTTTTGAAGATTATGTCTTTCAAATGTTGGCCGCGGCTACGTCTCAGATGGTCCATCCGTTGAGTCCAATTTTCAATGACTCGTTCGAGCATTTCGACTGGTAACTTTGCTCCAAGGCCTGAATCGAAGCTGGTTTGTCCACATAAACTTTAGACTTTACATATCCGCACAGGAAAAGTCTAGCGGTGTGATATCACACGATCTTGGTGGCCAATCGACCGGCCAAAAACGTGAAATTATCTGCTCACCGAAGTGTTCTCTCAATATTGATTGCGATGTGTGGGAAGTGGCGCCGTCTTGTTGAAACCAAGTGTTGCCGAGATCACAAGCTTCAATTTCAGGCATCAAATAGTCGGTTATCGTGGCACGATGACGGTCGCCATTGACGGTTACGTTCTCACCGGCATCATTTTTGAAGAAATATGAACCGATGATTCCACCGGCCCACTAACCACACCAAACCGTTGTTTTTTCTCGATGAAGTGGCAGCTCTTAAACCTCTTCTGGTTGCTCTTCGTCCCAAATGCGGTAATTTTGCTTGCCTCATCGCTGAACAAAATTTGGCTCGAAAACGTCGGATCTTCTTGGAACTTTTCAAGAGCCCATAGAGCGAAGCGGTGTCGCTTAGGAACGTCGGGCGGCTTCAGCTCTTGCACAAGCTGTATTTTGTACGCTTTCAATTTAAGATCTCGACGTAAAATGCGCCAAGTCGTTCCATACGACTTGCCGAATCGACTCTCCACGGTCTTGGTGTACACTCTCAGCTACGGCCGCTACATTTTCTTCACTGCGTGCTCGACGTGGTCTATTCGGTATGGCCTAGACAGAAATATGTATGTGACAGCGCATAGAGAAAGTGACCTAAGGGTAAAAAAATCAATTTTCATTTTTTTTCTTTTTTTGATGTGGACAACATCTGAGCATCGAATGAGAACGATCCCATGCCCCAAAAGTGTCCCCTCCCAGAGATATGCGCGTTTTATGAAAGTGAAGTCGACGATTCTAAGCGCACATAGAAAGGGACCTAATCTTTAAAATGGCTCTGCTGAACAAAACTTTTCATCAACTTTTTACTTTTTTTTTGATGTGAACAACATCTGAGCATCGAATGAGACCGATTCCATGCCCCAAAAGTGTTCCCTCCCAGAGGTTATGCGCAAATAGAAAGGGACCTAATCTTTAAAATGGCTCTCCTGAACAAAACTGGTTTTTAACCTTAGGCCCCTTTCTATTTTGCGCGTCACATATATATTAGTCTTTTTCTTAAATAAAACTCACTGTATATGTTTCTTATAAATTTAACCATCAGTTGATCCAGCTAACAAGTGCTCGTGGTAATGACAACCGAATTCAAAATGTTATAATAGCCAATAATCTATAATAACAACCAAAACATGTACAAATTCAGTTCCAATAATAATCATTATATTTGTTTATGTCGTTTTGGACTGGGCTGATTGGCCGGCCAGTCTTCCTTCATGAATTAAACACTTTTTGTCGAAAGGTTTTTAAAATAAACATCCCCTGAAGAAGTTAGAAAAAAGCTAACGAAACGTTGGGAAAACATGGAATAAATTAGTTTTATTTAATTCATGAAGCAAGACTGACCAATCAGCCCAGTCAAAAACGACATAAACAAATAAAAGAAATACCCATTTGGTCAAAGAAGAAGAAATAATCATTATAATTTAGGGTTAACGACATTTTGTCTCTTCAATCGATACTCGGACTGTAAGTTCGCTCTACTGAAAATATCCTCGCACTACTAAAAAAATATCCGTGCACCCAAACAACATATGATTGTAGCAATCCATAGATTGCAGCATTCGGCAAAAAAATGTGCATTAACTCTAAATTTAGAATTTTGTTACATCTTTTATTAGCTTTGTATACTGTCAACTTTTGTCCTGTCCCTTCCAGCAGTCCCATGGCAATTGCGTTCTCCTTGAGTTCCGTGCGCCACCATGCGATAATGTCAATGACGATGATAATGTTCGTTGGTTTTGTTTATCTGTCGGTTTGAAGTGTAAATACGTAAATTTTCTGAAATCGTGCTGTGCGGCTGAATTTTCATCTGTTTTTTTCTGTGCTCTGCACATTAAATATTTAATACGTTGCCTTTAGTCGGCACTACCCTATACGTAGCTACAACGGCTCTTTGGTTAAAGATCATATTTGAGACATCAAGTATCTTTGCTAAAGTTGAAAGTCGTTCCCCGTCACTATTTTTAGACAGACGGAACAATGTGTTAAGTCATGCTAAACAGTAGGGTCAGCCGATTTGTAAGGACAAAAATTTGTCGATATCGTGCCAGCGCGTAAGAATAGAAATACGACTGAGAGAATCGTACATACAGTCAAAACCGCTTATAACGACATTGAAGGGAGCGACGAAACTCAGTCGTTATAGCCGATTGTCGTTCAAAGCAATATCCATTAAATTCACATTCAAATATTTAAAAATAAAAATTAACCATAGTATTATTCTTATGCGTAGAAATAAAGACAAAGAAATGAAGTACATAATTTAAAATAAATATTTGGAATTCATGCTGTAATTTTATTAAAAACTTTTACTTCAATTAACAGAAACATAAAAAAATAGTTAAAACATAAAGGAATACGCATACTACATAAATTGAATTAAAGATACATATGAGAATATATAAATTTTAATTTCATTTGAAAATATTTGTTATTTAAAGCAGTTTGTTATTTTACTTTGATTTTGTTTTGAATGCAAAAATTTTGAATTCAAATCGTTTCTCAAATTTGAAAGAGTACTACAAATGGACTCCCTATTTGGAACATCCGTTGTGCAAATAAATTTTTGCAGCACCTCTACGGCTAAGCAAGCCTCAGACACCGAAGGAATATCAAATTCAGAAACGTCTTCATCTGGATCATCGACGTCATGGTCTTTTACAGATTTTATAATTTGTTCATCGTCGTCATACTGTTCACATATGCGTACACAGTCATCTATATCAACAAGTCCTTGCACAATTTCACCATGTGGAATTTCGGTAGTGCCTATATTGTCATATTCGATAGTATTCATTGAGCCTTGCATAAAGCCAGCGTGATGGAAACAGTTTTTAATAACGGTGGCTTTAACGTCTTTCCAAGCAGCCTCCAATATTAAAATAGCATCTAAAATGTTTAACTTTGTATCCAGCCCCTTGTCGATTTTGGCTTTTACATTAGAAATTTGGCGATTCCTGTAGTGGGATATTAAAGATCTTATAACGCCCTGATCCATGGGCTGCAATACTGAAGTAACATTAGGTGGCAAATATACTAGCTTTATAGATTTCAAGCCGGTAACGTGGGGAGAGCCGGACAGTTGTCAACGACTAAACCAATTTTTTTGCCTTCTTTAGTAAGTGCACGATCCCAAATAAACAGCCATTTTTCAAAAATTGTTTATGTCATCCATGCCTTAGTATTATTTTCGTAATCGACCGGTAAAGAATGCACATTTTTGAAACATCTCGGATGTTTAGATTTTCCAATTATTAGCAGCTTCATCTTCGATATTTGCTGCGACCATTACTGTTAGTCTGTCTTTTGATAATTTGCCATTGGAACCTTGAAATTTAAAGCTGTTTGATGGTGTCATATTAAAAAACAATGCTGTTTCGTCGGCATTATATATTTCATCTGGAGAATACTCAGCGCAAAGTTTTGGCCATACATCAATTAGCCATGATTCACATACTCCCTCCGGCACTGCGCCACGTTCTCCACAGAACTTCAAAAATAATGTTGTGTCGGGTCCGAAAGCGTTGAATCCATGATGTCGAAATTTCAGTGGTTACACCCAGTTTTTCAGCAAACTCATCAGCCTTGCCTTTTAAAATTGGACCATTAATAGGAATGTTAAAACTTCTCTGTTGTTTAAACCATTTTAAAATAAACGGGCGTCAACTTCATCCAGAGTCGACTTTCTGATTCTTTTTAATTTCAAAAACTATTTGAAAACATGACGTTATAACCAGAATGTCGTTGAATGCGATGTCGCTGTAAGCAATACTATTTATAATGGAATGTAGGAGCTCTAATTCGGGACTTTGAAATGTCGTCTTTATAACCGGTAGGACGTTTAAACCGGAGTCGTTGTAAGTGATTTCGACTGTACTTGTATAGGACCGTATCAAGAAAAGAGTACTCTCAGTCCTATTTCTTTACTCACGCGCTTATATGTTTTATTGTATTGTATGTGGCAATGTATATTTGTATGTATTGTATGTCACCTTGAAAGGGTAATATTTTTAAAATAATTAAATTATCTATTAAAAACCCCTTTAAAAAAAGTTGAGCAGAAAAAGAAAAAATTTAAATTTGGGCGCAACAAAAATTTTTTTTTCATGCCAAAAGCTATCAAAAAATCGATGACACAATATCTATTACTAAATCGTCCCTCCCTATTGTACAAACTTAATTATTTGGCTTGTTTGGATCTGTTTTTAGTCTTCTCCAGCGTATGCTTTGCAAGGTTTTCAATTGGGAAATTTAACTTTTGTATGCTTTTGTTGCTCTTGGCTGTTGTCCTGAAGTGTATGCTTGGTGTCAGGCATGGCGGCCAATAGTCAATTCTTGGGCCCATTATCTAGTGGTGTAGACATATCATATTCTAATTCGTATAATTTTACGGAATGTATTCTTCTATGTTTAGGCTTAATGTATGCTGCGGTCTGGTGGTCTTGTCCTGGTGACATATGGAAATGTCAGACGTCATTTTTTTTGTGAGTGTATGTCTGAGGGGTATCTTTTATTAGAGATTCAGACAAGCGGACGGACGGACGTGACATGACTTGTCTCCAAGATATTCAGGAGTTTGTAGGGGTACAAGTGTGTAGGGTATCAAGGACAACTGATGACTGTGGAGCAAGCGACGAGCTGTGGTTTCCGTTAAACGTGTCCCTCTTTAAAATGAAAATTTACAGTGACAAGGAAGGACGGACGGAGAGGAGCAGGGACGTGCCGACACATTTTCTTTTGTACTTTTGTACAATTTATGATTATTTCTCTTTATTCTTGTTTACATTCGGCATTTGTTGCATGAACAAGCTTCAAAGCCACACAGAGCATAGTAGAATGAGAGAGAGAGAGAGAGCGAGAGAGAGAGAGAGCGAGAGAGAGAGAGAGCGAGAGAGAGAGAGAGAGAGAGAGAGAGAGAGAGAGAGAGAGAGAGAGAGAGAGAGAGAGAAAGGAGGGGTTAGGCATACGTACTTACTTAGAGTTGGTGTTAAATTTTTAATAAGTTTCCTTAGTACGTATCGTTTTCAAAGAAGACGAAACTAAATCAAAAAATATGTAAAATAGCCAAAGTTTACATTTCGCCGTCTCAAACCCTTCGGGATAGTAGAGAAACATTTTGAGAGCGGTGGAAACTGGTTGGAGGATATCAAGGTAGTATGGTAATGACTTACAGAATTGAATACCATTTCCTTTATGAAACACATTGCCCTTACAACTATTTGAATACATTAGTTATGAACATGGTTGAGAATGACTCGGGCCCTTAGTATTCACCATTATAAGCTGACTTGCTGTTTAATACTTTATAAGCTGCATATGCCCAGAGCGCCCTCTCGCCCTCCTAAAATTCCATATCATGTTTTCTTATTCTCAAAAACTATACTGGCTCGCTCGTTCGCCTTTATGTCTTTCCTGAAAAATAAAATTACATTTCCCTGGATATCTTGCGAAAATAGTATAATGTTGTTAGTTTATGTGTTCGGAAAAAAAGAAAATCTCCTAAAAATATGCTATAAAAGAAATGACCCCCACACCGATAGAGCACTCCCAAAAAGCACGCTATTATTTCCCAAAGAAAATAAACCACAAAAATCACTTAAAGTTGTTTGTGAAAAACTTTTTAAATTAACTTGTAGCCACAAGCGGAAATGCGAGAGTTGCTGGTTCTGGCTGCGATGGGCGGAAACTCTTTAGCTAAATGACTTTGTGAATCTTTGATTGTAGTCCATCTGAAGTAAGGTATACTTTTAGGCGTTCTTATTTTTTGCTTTCTTGTTTTTAAATTGTCTTGGAAAATCTTAAGAAATCTTAAAATAAGTTGAGAATGTTGGCATCGACATTTTCAAGTTGTGACAGAGATTTGCTGCAAATTGTAAGGCATTTGTTTTTCTTTTTATATACTTGGTTTTATTTTTCAAGTAGAAAAGAAAAACTTAATCGGAAATCACTGATAATGCTTATCAAAATTGAATTTATTATGGATTGATTTATGATGAATGATTGATTGAAAGTTTATTTATATTGTTACAACTAACATTTTTCAATGCTAATTTAAAAACTATCAATTAAAAGTTAGAACTTTCATTTAAAATTCAGAAAACTTCAGTTGAAATTCAAAAGTCATCTACTGAAGTTCCGAATATTTAATGTCAAATTCAAAACACCCCAATTGCAATTTAAAAGACTATTTCGAATTCAAAAAATTATATTTCAAATTACCAATATGCTATTGGAAATTCGAATGGGAATTTAAAATGGAAGAGAAGTATCTTCCATTATAAATTCCCGAAATGCCTTTTCAATTTCAATTAGAGTCATTTGAATTTCAATCGAAATATTGTGAAATTCAAATGAAGCTCTCTGAATTTTTTATGGAATCTTTTGAATTTCCATTGCTGTCTTGTAAATTTTAAATGGAAAGTTATGAACTTCAACTAGAATACTCTGAATTTCAATTGTTTGCACTTGAAATCCAATTGATGTCTGTTACTCAACAGACAATTGGAACGAGGGTATATCAATTATTCCGCTACTTTTTCAACTTCCCTCGTAGTTATATGAAATGCATTACTGCTCCCATCAAGTACCATCTATTAATAGACTTCTGTCAAATTTTGAAAGAGTTTTGTCATTTAGTTTGTGTTTAACAGCAGTTCAAAACATACAACCTCGTGGATTTTGTTCAAACTGGAAAAAAATAATTTCGAGTGCTCATTAAACATTATTTTTTGCGAAAAGAAACCGTCAATCAAACCGAGGAAAAGCTTGATAAATACTATGGGGACTCTGCAATGTCGACTTCAATCGTAAAAAAATGGTGTTCCGACTTTCGTTGTGTTAGCACAAGTACAAATGACGCTGAACCTTGTGGACGGCCAATTGAGGTCAATACACCCAAAAATGTTGAAAAAATCTACGAGTTGCTGTGGGCCGATCGAAGAATAAAAGTGCGTGAGATTATTTTTGCCATACGCATTTTAAATGGTGGTGTGGTTTCGATTTTACATGATCAATTGGGTTTAAGAAAGCTGTCTGCAAGATGGGTGCCGCATTTGCCCTAAATTGACCATAAACGTAATCGTGTGACAACTTCAAAATGATTGATTGGAGTTGTTTAACCGCAATTCGAATGGGGTTTTTGCAGCGTTTGCTAGCTGTGTATAAAACATGGAGCCATTACAACACTCCGGCGACCAAGCAGCAGTCTAAACAATGGGTTTCTCCGGGTCAACCGGCTGCGAAGAAGGCCAAGGTGACTTTATCGGCCAATAAGGTGATGGCAAAATTTTTATTGGAATTCACGCGGGATAATCCTCATCGATTACCTTCAAAAGGGAAAAACAATAACCGGCAAATATTATGACAACTTGTTGGAGCGATTTAACGAGGATTAAAAAAAATAACCCCATATGGCCAAGAAAAAAGTTATTTAGCATCAAGATAATGCTGAGGCTGAGCACGTGTGCAGTCTCAATGGCAAATTGCATGAATTCGGTTATAAATTGGAACCTCATCCGTCAAGTTCTCCGCATTTAGACTCCAGTGACTAATTCCTATTTCCAAACCTAAAGAAATGACTTGGTGGAAAGAAATTCAGCCCCAACTATGAAATTATTGTTCAACAACAAATGCCTATTTTATGGACTGAGAAAATCACATTTTTTGAAAGGGATACAAAAATTGGAGAAACTTTGGAGCTAAGAGGAGATTATGTTGAAAAATAAATTTATTTTTTTTACAAATAAAAACTGTAATTTATTCGAAAAGTCACGAAATTATTGATATGCCCTCGTTGCTTCGAAGCAGAGCATTTTTAAATTTCTCCATAATTTTAAAAAACTGATTTTCTTTTGTTGCAAAGGATATTCGGGTTTTGATTTTTGTTGAATTCTACATGAAGGTATTTTTAATGTAGCCGAAAGGTTGGTTCCTTTTTAGTAATAATTAACAAATAAATGGAAATCGCTGGCTTCTTCGTGGTGGAAAACATGCCGCCTTAACTTTTTTTACATAACCATTAGTTTATGCCAACAAACAGAAAACCTTCGAAGGCAAGTCAACTTTGTGCAAACCATTGCCGAGAAATGGACTAGACAGATTTGAAAAGAGACGCACTTGGGCACTAGCGGTCTAGAAATATTTTTCGAATATAGTGATTTTGAATTAATGCAAACTCATAAGGTTATTGCAATTGAAAATTATAACTCCCTTAATAAACACCCTTTATGGTGATTGAGTCTAATCAGAAATAACACAGTGAAAAGAAAAGAAAAGTCATACCTTTGAAGTTGCATCGTGTTACAATAGCGATGTACTTGATTTGCTTGTTTTATCAAAACTAGAGGTACGTGGATAAAATCCTGCTAGCGCCGATTCTTTGATTTTTACTAAAGTTTTCTCAAATGGGCACCGATTCGGTGGTAGCGAACAGAAAACGAAAGTCATATCTATGATGTTGCATCGTGTTACAATAGCGATGTACTTGGTTTGCTTAAATTATCAACCATTCAAAGAAACTAGCGGTCGTGGTTCGATTCCTGCTAGCGCCGATTCTTCTCTTTTCACTAAAGTTTTCTTAAGTAGCCACATATTCGGTGGCAGCAAAATGGAATCGAAAGTCATACCTTTGAAGTTGCATCCTGTTACAATAGCGATGTACTTGATTTGCTTGTGTTATCAAAAATTCAACACAACTAGATTTACGTGGATAAAATCCTGCCAGCGCTTATTCTTTTCTTTTTACTAAAGTTTCCTTAAATAGCCACCAATTCGGTGGCAGCGAACTGAAGACGAAAGCCATATCTATGAAGTTGCATCGTGTTACAATAGCGATGTACTTGATTTGCTTGTTTTATCAAAACTAGAGGTACGTGGATAAAATCCTGCCAGCGCTTATTCTTTTCTTTTTACTAAAGTTTTTTTTAAATAGCCACCGATTCGGTGGCAGCGAACCGAAAACGAAAGTCATACCTATGAATTTTCATCGTGTTACAATAGCGATGTACTTGATTTGCTTGTTTTATCAAAACTAGAGGTACGTGGATAAAATCCTGCCAGCGCTTATTCTTTTCTTTTTACTAAAGTTTTTTTAAATAGCCACCGATTCGGTGGCAGCGAAAAGAAAACGGCAGTCATTCCTATGAAGTTGCATCGTGTTACAGTAGCGATGTACTTGGTTTGCTTGTGTTATCAAAAATTCAACGAAACTAGATTTACGTGAATAAAATCCTGCCAGCGCCGATTCTTTTCTTTTTACTAAAGTTTCCTTAGATAGCCTTCGATTCAGTGGCAGCGAAAAGAAAACGGCAGTCATACCTATGAAGTTGCATCGTGTTGCAATAGCGATGTACTTGATTTGCTTAAGTAATCAATCATTCAACGAAACTAGAGGTACGTGGTTCGATTCCGATTCTTTTCTTTGCACTAAAGTTTCCTAGACGATTTAGTTCTAACCTAACGATATGACGTTTCCCAACCTTTATTTGCCATTGGGACCATTTTTGGCCAAACCACAAACTCTTTTTTTATATCCGCAAACTTGTCCTTTATCCTTTTCTATTGATAATCAGCCTTTTGAATCCTTAAATATTGTCTTCTTAAGGATAGAGAACAACCCATTAGTGATATTTTCTGATGTCCTAGTTTTCTCCCCTATATGGGGGCAATTATGGGAAAATTATTTTCACCGCTTTAAGACCACTTCATCCCCCTATTTACAAAAGACTAAAAAAGGACGAAAGAAGAAACAAAAAAATCAATTTTCAAGCAATTTGTTCACTTGTTAAGAGATTTTCTATGGGCAAACCCTTTGCATGAGCAACTCCTTCAACGAAAATCTATTGCTGCTCTACATAGAGGTCCTTTAAGGCAGGTGCCTGCTCTAAGGATGCCACTTTAACGACTTACGAAAGGAAAAATTTCCATAAAATCGCTATGCAAAGTAGAGCACAACCGTTGAGAGCAGGCCAAAGGCCACAAGAACGAAAAAAATCAATGTTTACAATAGGAATCAAATAAAAATCTGTTCCTTTTTACGTAAGGTTCATATATTGTTTTTCAGTTTTTCGAAAACCCCCCTTCAGTCCCTTTTGAGGTGGGGTCGGTAAGGTTGGGCTGAAAACTATGCTCGGCAAAGTTGAAGACAACAACATTTGTTTAAGTGATGACATGATTTTGATAAATCACTTTACTCAAATTTCCTACTTTCGTTGCTGGCAAGGATATCTTGAAAGGGTAAATCAAAACAAAAGTAAACAGGACAGAGGACAGGGGGAAGGGGGCAAAGGCAAAAGGCTGTGCACAGGAAATTGAAAGGATAAGTGTTTCTTAACATACATACACATACACAGTTTTTCTCACACACTCAACTACACTCGAAGGATCTTAACTTTGTTAAAGTTTGGTTCGACGGATTTTTGCCGTTTCAATTCACGAAGATACGCTTAAAGAAATTTAAATGAACGAATGTTAGGAAGACGGCAAAGTAATAAAACTAATACAGGTTAAGTGCACAACCTTGTTATTTAAAAATAGAATTTACACGGGCCCCTAGCTTATGTCAAGCAGAGGTTTAGAACAAAACCCCTTTGTAACCCATCTGCACAGGATACTCTTAGTATAAGGACCTTTTCTACTCTTCCGTAAATATTCAAATATTCCTAAGCATTGAAGGTTTTGCTTAAAACTCCCAAACTCCCAGCGTTTCGGTTCAGTGGCAACAGTTGTTAATTCATTTGGTTGACCGACAAAACGCCGGTTTAATCAACTTCAATACGGGCTGTTTGTGTTTTTGCGCCAAGTTCAACAAATCCTTGGTCATGTTCTCGAAAACTAATTTAGGACCCCAACACTCGCTCACTCACGCCTCCACCGTTTTCAAGGTATTTGTTGACAAAAACCAAAAAAGAAAAAAGTGCCAGGAAAAGGCCCCGCGAGCATTGGGGGAAAATTTACTCTAAGCTACAATTGAAAAATTAAATGTTCTTTTAGATTGGAGTGGGCATAGCAAGGAACAGAAAGCCAACCAGTGAGGGGCAGGGGATGCGAAGTATTTCATATCCGCTCCCGGCACTTTTTGTTTTCCTAGTCGTTGCCATAAACCTGCTGTCATTCAGTCTCTGGCTGATTGTGACCAACTATTTGCTGCCATGAAAAAAACGCTCTTTTTACAATTTCAATTTCTGTTTGTCGTTTTTTGGACTTCTCCAGAGGATGGATGGCAGCTTTTTTTATACTCGTATTCCTTAACAAAACATAAAAAGTTTTGGGGCGCTTTTTTTGAATCCCCTAAAAAAATCGCTAGCAAGGTGCAACTTAAAAGCAATGCCGTGGAATGTTTTCTAAACAAAACTAAAATTGAAAAAGGGGCTTCCTTTAAGCATGACTAAAGTTTTAAAATTACGTTTTATAAATTGAGTTGGCGGCAATCTTTATTGAGGTTTTTTGAAATAAAGTTATGTTGGCTAAACCAGCCAATAACGGTTGGTTTGACCAGGCAAGCAGGGGTGCTGTCAGATCTAAAGAGGAGACATTCAAAATTTGCTGTCTAAACAAAAACGCCCTCAATAAACTGCTGCGTAACCAAGCAAGAGCTACGTGTCCCAGACTGCTTAGGCTTGAACAATCAATCATCGGGTTGTACTTCTTCGAAAACGAGGTCGGCCAAGCAGTTTCCGTGAATGATGTCGCTGTCGCGAGATGTTAACGAACTTCTTGTGCACCGACTATTTTCTTTGGGGTTATTTTCCATTTCGTATATTATACGAGGACTGCTATATATATATTTATCATAAAAATGGTTTTATTATTTTTCAAAGTATTCTCCTGCATGATTTATACACTTTTTCAAGCGCTCAAACCAATTGTCGAAGCACTTTTTCCACTCCGATTGAGACACCTCCAAAGCATAGGTTTGGAACGCGTCAACAGCTGCTTTTGGCGACGAAAATCGTTGACCACACATTTTCCCCTTGATGTGCGGGAATAAACAGAAGTCATAGGGTGACAAGTCAGGGCTGTACGGCGGATGATCCATCAATTCGACATTTTGGCCGGTCAAAAATGCGCTGGTTTGAGCCGATGTGTGAAAGCTCGCATTGTCATGTTGCACAACGATTCGTCTTCTCTTGTTCGTTTTTCGAATTTCTCCGAAGACTTGAGGCAAACAAATTGTGAAGTACCACTCAGAATTGACCGTCCTACGTTGCTCAAGCGGAACAGTCGCCACATGACGAGTTTTGCCGAAGAAACAGACGACCATTTGCTTCGAAGTGCTTCTTCCACGAACAACTTTCGTTGGATTTGACTCGTCTTCAAAGACCCACACGGTCGATTGCTGTTTTGTTTCGGGCTCATACGCATAGAGCCATGATTCGTCACCTGTGACGATCTTAAAAACGTCTTTTAAAGCACAGCGATAGTACTCTTTCAAAATGTCTTTGCACCAATCGACACGAGCTTTTTTTGAGCGATTGTCAAATTGTACGGGATCCAACGAGAACAAACCTTTTTACGGCCAGGTGTTCATACAATATGGAATGTATGCTAATGGAAGATGTGCCCAAGGATGCCTCTATCTCACGGTATGTCACATGACGACCTTACATTATCAGTTCACGCACGGCTTCAATGTTCTCCGGAACAACGGTCGTTTTTAGGACGACCTTCACGACATTCGTCTTTGAGCGAGCGTCGGTCCCGATTGAATTCATTAAACCAGTATTTCACAGTGCTATAGGATGGTGCTTCATCGCCATACAAAGATTTAAGTTGATCGATGCACTCTTGTTGTGATAATCCACGTCGAAAGTTGTGAAAAATGATCGCACGAAAATGTTCACGAGTTAATTCCTTTTTTTTGCCAAATTGATTTTTTCAAGTCACTGTAAACGATACAAATGTTGGTCGTACGTCAAAACGTTCTAAGTACGTTTGTGCTAAAAAATGTCAAACTTTCCAATGGAAATGGCAGGTGGCGCCAGGCAACACTAAGTGTTGCCTTCGCCAGAAATATATATAGCAGTCCTCGTAATCTGAAAAAAAATAAAATTAATAAATAAAAAAGTTATTAAAGTTGTAAACCCCAATTGATTTGTTGTCTTTAGCTCTAGAACCCATGTATTGCATCTAATCTTGATGAATCTTAGCGCTTGTAAGTTCGTTGTGCCAAGTGCGGACGCTGTTGTAAGTAGAGAAATCGGATTAGATTTATATATAGCTCCCACATACAAGCATTGAAGATGAACCATGTAGTGGACGTCCAAAAACAGCAACAACAACAGAAATTGTAGCCAAAGTGCATGATATGGTATTAAATGATCGTCGAATAAAAGTGCGTGAAATAGCTAATATCATGGGCATCTCAAATGATCGAGTCCATTTAATTTTGCATGAAGAACTACAGATGAAAAAGCTTTCTGCAAGATGGGTGCCGCACTTGTCGACCAAAAACGCATAAGAATGAACATTTCTCAAGCTTGTTTGGATCGTTTTCAGCGAAACAAAATGTATTTTAAGCGTCGTTTCATAATCCATGATGAGACATGGATCCACCACTATACTCCAGAGACAAAAGAACAATCCAATCAATGGACGGAGGAAGCTGGAGGAAGTGCCCCAAAGAAGGCAAAAACAATTCAATCGGCTGGTAAGGTTATGGCAACGGTTTTTTGGGACTTCGAAGGTATTTTATTGATTGACTATCTGCAAAAGGGTAAAACGATAAATTCAGAGTACAATTGGAACCTTTTAGATCAATTAAATGTACAAAGTCGAGAAAAACGTCCTGGCTTACAACACAAAAAAATAATTTTTCATCAAGACAACGCACCAGCGCACAAGAGTGTTTTAACAATGGCTAAAATCAACGAATTAAAGTACGAGTTGCCTGACCACCCACCTTATTCTCCTGATTTAGCTCCCAGTGACTTTTACCTGTTCCCAAATCTAAAAAATTCCTTGCTGGCAAGCGTTTTACCTCAAATGAAGATGCAATTACAGTTGTAAACCACTATTTTGAAGACGTTGAGGAAAACTATTTAAATCAAGGGATAGAATTGCTAGATAAGCGTTGGACTAAGTGTATTGAAGTTTCAGGAGATTATATTGAGAAATAAAACTATTTTTGAAAAACTAACTATTCTCTTTCATTGATAGGCTAAGAACTTTCCGAACCGCCCTCGTATATATTCAACTGATTCTAGCAAAAACAATGATACTTTCACACAAATTTAAATATGACATTATTGTCAAAAAATCTGAGTAAATTTAGAGCCCGTTCAAGGTGGTCCAAATGCCATATTTTCAGTTGGCTTTTCGGAACATACGGAAGTGCAGGATAAAATAAAGTCGGTCATGCCCAACTTTTGTTTTTTCACTAGTTTGTTTTTATAAGAAACTTCGACATAAATCTTTCCTTTTTTCTATTCTTGCATACATTTACTACCAACATCTTTGGAATTGATGTGAAAAAAGTTTCCAAAATTTTGGATTTGTTACAAGGAATATTCAACTCTCACTCCCTTTTGCTTTCCGAGTCGTTATGATAATTTCCCCTTTTCCTCCTTCCCCATAAAAAAAAAACAATTTGCAAAATAACAATTCACCAATCAACCATAACTTTGTTCTTTTTCGTATTATTTCAGACAAAGACAAAAACAAACTTTAAAAGCAACAGCGCGGACTTTTCATTCCTCTACCCCGAAACACCTCCAACCGAAAAAAGGCCACAGAATAAAAAACAGCGCAAATAAATCCTGGTTGCTGGATAACGCAACAAGTTAAGCCTTTTACACGATATTCCTATTGCCAGAGATCTGAAAACGCCCAGAAAGGCGAGTGAAAGAAGAAAGTGTGGCCTGCTGAAGCATATCCTGCTTTCTTGAAGACAAAAAACGGGCCAAAAGGAACAGAGCATTTCACTTAAACAAAAATGGGATTTGATGAGTTTGTGACCTCCAGGGTTTTAAAGGCAACAACAACGATAGAAACAGCAACAGAGGCAACTTTGGCAGTAGCAACAACAAAGGCCTTAACAATATTAACAGCAATTTCTTCTATACAATTTGTTAGCAACATCTTTAGCGATAAACCAGCTACTATCAGCAGCAGCAATAACAAAACTGATAACATAAACAAGCATCTTGAGAAAATATTGCCTTTCGTTCTGCTGTCCCAACGACGAGGTGACCATTTGGCAACTAGCAACAACAGCTGCCTTAACGCCAGCTCCGCACCAACACCAACGCCTCTAAGGACTAGTGAAAAATTGAAAAATCAACAACGTCAGCCTTGTTGCTCGTTGGTGCTGTTGACAAGCAACTCATAAAACAAGCGATAAACGAACAACACTACGAGCAGCTGCAACATCTGGCCAAGCAGCAGCAGCAGCGACATCGACAGACACAACAACAACAGAAATATTGTCCAAGAGCAGCAGCAGCAGCGGCAACATCATGCAACGTTTGCGTACAACATTCACGCGTTCGCGTACGCCGACCGGGGCTGAGATGAAGACGCAAAATAGTCTTGAAGTGCCCAAACAGGTGCGAGTCCTTTCATCCTTTTCTCCTTCTTTTTCAGTATTTGTAGTGTGTGTGTGTGTTGTTTTTAGATTGTTCTGCATTGGATTTCCATAAATTTACGCCGTTTTATTTCTATTTTTAAAATATCTTGTTCAAGTTGTTTTTTCGCCATTTCGTGCCGTTTGATTGTTTTTCTGCATGTTTTCGAAATTTTGTTAACAACAACTTTTTCGTTTAAACTTTTTTTTCTGTTCCGTTCCTTGCTTTCGTGTGCCTTTGCCTGTGTTTATTTGTACAATTCGCCGTTCACTCACTCAAGAGTCAGAAGTGGCCCAAACCAATTTTGAAAAAACTTTTATGCAAACATTTCAGATTTCAGTTGTTGTGTACTTTTTATGTTGTTTTAACATTTTTTTTTTTTATTATTTTATTGAAAGACTTTAAATGCCTTTTACCTTTAAAAAATAACAATAGGATAGAAACGTATTCGTAGTGTTTCTGGGCGCACACATTAGACTAGCATATGTCGAAAATTATAATTTTGAGATATTGGCCTGTTGGTAGCTCGCTTAGAAGGACACTAACGCGATAACTTCACAGCATTGTAAAAAATAAAAAAACACTAAGTGTTGCCTAGGCCAGAACTATATATATCAACCCTCGTAAGACTTAGTGCTGATGTTTGTAACGGCTTAAAATAATGTAGATAGACCCCGCGTTAAGTATGCCGATCGATTCAGAGTGCCTATACGAAAAATAAAATGTGGCTGGGATAACTATATTAAGGAGCACTATACTATTGTTGGGTATATGGATGTGACAACAAAATTATGATCCTTACAACAATAATATGATTCACATGCCACCATATTTTGATCTCCACAACCATATTATGATCTTTACAAATGTTTATAGAAAACTTTGGACAATTTGCGTTAAAACCCGTTTGTTTTAAATAATTAAAAATTTTGGGAAGAAAGTTTTTCAAAAATACTGGACGAACAAAAAACATATATTGTTGAGGTGACTGCCCCTGGCCGAAGAGTTTCGGGTCAATCCGGTATATAGAACCGGCAGTCGCGGGTTCTCTCTAGCGAGTTTAAGCGAGCTCGGTTATTACTCGCTTATAGTGTTTCTTAAACATTATTTTTTTCTATAAATTAGGCACTTAATAATAATGCATAAAGTCAATCAGTTTTTGTATACAAAGAAATTTAAAAAATTTCGTAAGGTTTTGAAATTATCGCCTTAGCGAACACTAACTCGTTTAACAAGCGAGTACCATTGGAACACGCCTATTGAAGGTTTTTGGTAATCTATATTTATGCACACTGCACCACACTGTGCGGAAGGGTATTACGAGCGCTACTATATACTTAGTAGGGACATAAATACTGTTACAACATTGAACACGCCCATTTCAATGGTAAAACTGAACATACCCCATTAATGTTATATGGGTTTTGAAAGCTTACCTCAATAGCGTTAGTCTGTAACGGGATTTTAAAATCGTTTCAACTTTCATCATGGAGTGGTCAGATAATGAGAACCGTATAGTTGTAATGGCGCTTTTCAAGTGTGAAATGAAAAAAATCGAAATATTCAAAACGCTCCGGCCCCTAGGGATTAGCCGCATGTTCGTCTACTGATGCATAAAACTGTTTGAGGAGACTAGAGATGTAAAAGACCGCCACCGCACTCAGAAAAAAAGTATGGTTGGGGTAACAATATTCGAAGAGCACCATACTATTGTTGGTTATATGGTTGTGGCACAACAATATTATGATCATCACAACAATAGTATGGTTCACACACAACCATACTATGATCCCCATAACAATATTATGGTCCTCACAACAATAGAATCATTCACACACAACCATACTATGATCCCCACAACCATATTATTATTCACATTCAACCATGCTATGATCCCCACAACCATAGTATGATCCTCACAACCATAGTATGACTTACACACAACCATACTATAATCCCCAAAATTGTTTCTAAAGACTGAAATACGTTGTTATTCAACAATAAAGAATTTTTATTAAGTAAAAATTCATTTATTAAAACTATTTGAATTATACTAATCCGTAGTTTTTTTTGAAAAAAATTAATTTTTATTACTATTATTGCGTAAGAATCGTAAAAATGACATTGTCAAATTTAAAAAAAAAAATAAGGTTTTGCCGGTATGATTGCCGTACTCATGTTATTGTTAACATGAAACCCATGAAAACAATACTTTTGTCCCACCAACCATATTTATATAGTTGCTACAACCATATTTTCATTCTTAAATTTGGCGAAAATACTTTTGTTACATTTCAACAATATTAATATTGCCGCAATCATACTATTGTCAAAATGAAAATCAAAAAACAATAATATGGTTGCGACGACCATACTTTTACTGCAGAGAACATACTATTGTTGCCGTGACCATAAAGTAACCATATCTTTTCTCTGCGTGCGGTCGGGCCGCCTACGCTCTGTTCGAACACCGCATGTCATCCAAGCCGATAAATCAAAAATTCACAGAAGTCTGCTCCGAAAACAGATTTATGGCCCATGAGATGATTATCACGCAAAAGTCCATAAGTCGAATCATTAAAAAAGACTTGGGTCTTTCAAACGACGTACCGGACATTTATTTACTGCAGCTTTAAAAAAAATAGGATTGAAAAATGCAAACGTCTTTTGGAGAAGCACGCTGATAACTTGCAAAGAAAAATTTTGTTGACCGATTAAAACAATTTTACCGTTCAAGAAAAATTTAACAAGCAAAATGAAAGAGTGTATGCGCGGTCATTTAAGTAAGCATCTGAGCTGATCCCAAGGGTGGAAAAGGGTCATCACCCAGCTTCAGTCATGGTTTGGTGGGGTTTCTTTTACGGTGGGGTCACTGACCTGCATTTCTGCGAACAAGGAGTCAAAACATCGGCCAAAGTTTACCAAGAAACCGTTTTGGAAGCTATTGAGAAGCCTCTTGGCAATTCCCTGTTCCAAAACCAGCCATAGACTTTCTAGCAGGATTCTGCGCCGGCCCATAAGGCTAAAACGTCCCAGGCCTGGCTTAGAAACAATTTGCCAGCGTTCATTTTCTCTGAAGAATGGCCCTCAGGCAGTCCAGATTTGAACCCATTGGATTACAAATTGTGGGCGGTTTTAGAGGACAAGGTGTGTTACAAAAGATACCCCAACATTGGATCTCTTTTAGGACTGCTTTGGTTCAAGCTGTGGCCAATTTTCCAATGGACGAGGTTCGTGCAGCTATTGACGATTGACCAGTGCGACTTAAGGCGTGTGTAAAGGCGGACATTTCGAATAAGTAGATTCTTTTTGGATACAATACACATCCGTAAATATATTAAAAAAATATTTGGTCTAAAAACATTCAAGACTTTTTATTTTACAGCTTAAATCGTGTGTAACAGTATTTATGTCCCTACTAAGTACTTTAGAGGGTCCCTGATCAATATTTCGTGGTGTTACACTGGGAAAGACAAATTTACTTTACCATCCACCCCTCGGTGAAGTGTGAAAATATGTAAAAGAAACTAAAATCTCGAATAGGAAAAAGTTGTTATAAAAGTCGATTTATCGACTTTTTACCGCCAAAAAGTCGATAGTCCACATTTGATATATTTTTTGCCGAAAGACCATTTTTTGCTCCGACCATAACGGCCCTTATTGACTACATCCAAAATTTTGGCATGGCCATGGTGCTTGTCTTTTCTTTCCCTCATGAGCATAGTCCTGGCCCTACCCCATCTTTCGTTTGCATGTCTTAGTTTTTCAGATAATTTATTTTTTGAGGTTCTTCTATGAACGTTAGTAATAGCCGGGTACTTTTTCTCTTAACTAATTTTAAGGATACCTTTTAGCGACCCTTAGGTACCTAAAAGTTGACGAAGTTTTGCCCATTCTTTCAAAAATGTAACTTCCCTTTCTCCCTTTTTTCTTGCATCCCACCCAAATAGTTTTTAATGGATAGTAGGTGCTCAACTGAAATGTTATTCGGCTTTTGGAAATTAAACCCACCCAGGACCATAAAAATGTGAACATACATTTGCACTTTTTAATTATCCCATTTTTCGTTCTGCTTTCATTTTTATTAAGCGAACGATGTAATAAAAGCGAACCGAATGTAGTTCTTACATGCCATATTCACTTTTTATGGTCCTCTTTCCAACACAAGTAGAAAATGTTGAACACAAATGTGATGAGGACGATGATGATGATGATGAGGACACCGAAGGACGTTAATTAAAATGGACACAAGTTTTAAATGACAAAAGGCCCTTTCCTGCTTTTCATAAACAACCATAAAACTGTTGATACTTAATGTCGGCTAGGGCAAATTGACTACTCGCATCGCATTTCAAGCGTTGCTGGCTGGTGTATCAGTTATGCCAAAGGATTTAAAGTCTCTCAGCCAACGTGTGATGATGATGACCGATGACCGGATAGATGGCCACTTTAAATTGACCACAAAGGCGGACAACAGCAACGACGGTTGCGTTTGAAGAGATTTTTGTCATGTCAAATTTGTGTTTTATTATAATTTTGAAAGTTTTACCCTGACGCGTCGGTGGCAGGCGGTGGTTCAAGAGTGACACCCAACGTTGATAATAAAATAAATGAAAAAACATGTGTAATATTTTTAAATAATACATGACATGCAAATCCCCGCTTGACATATGACAATGGCCGGTGTCAGTCATCATTACGGTGTTGTCATCATCATCGCCATCGCCATCATCGTTGTCGTCAACGTCAGCTACATACGGGTAGATACTTATATAGCTGAGCCCAATCACTTGCAAATGCTCTGACAGTGGTTCAAGAGTAGTAAAATCAACTCATGGACAGGATGCCTCCGCCCAGGCAGATCAGTTTCTTTGCGATCTGGAGGTTCAGTGCTACAAGAGAGAGCCTTTAGATCATCAAAACTACGAGGTCTGCTATATACTTAGTAGGGACATAAATACTTTTACATACGTTTTATGCTGTAAAATAAAAAGTACTGAATGTTTTTGGACCAAATATTTTTTAATATAATTATTGACGTATATTGTATCCAAAAAGAATCTACTTATTCGAAATGTCCGACTTTTGCCATTACACAAGCCTGAAGACGCACTGGTCAATCGTCAATAGCTGCACGAACCTCGTCCATTGGAAAATTGGCCATAGCTCGAACCAAAGCAGTCTTAAGAGATCCAATGTTGGGGTATCTTTTGTGACAAACCTTGTCCTCTAAAACCGTCCACAATTTGTTATCCAATGGGTTCAAATCTGGACTGCCCAAGGGCCATTCTTAGAGGAAATGAACGCTGGCAAAATGTTTCGAAGCCAGGCCTGGGACGTTTTAGCCTTATGGGCCGGCGCAGAATCCTGGTGGAAATTCCATGGCTGGTTTCGGATCATGGAATTGTTAAAAGGCTTCACAACAGCTTCCAAAACGGTTTCTTGGTAAACTTTGGCCAATGTTTTGACTCCTTGTTCGCAGAAATGCAGGTCAGTGACCCCATCGTAAGAGACACCCCACCAAACCATGACTAAAGCTGGGTGATGACCCTTTTCCACCCTTGGGATCAGTTCAGATGCTTCTTTAAAAGACCGCGCATACACTATCATTTTGCTTGTTAAATTTTTCCTGAATTTTTTCATCGGTGAACAAAATTTTTCGGTGCAAGTTATCAGCGTGCTTAACCAAAAGACGTTTGCATTTTTCAATCCCATTTTTTTAAAGCTGCAGTCAATAAATGTCCGATACGTCGTTTGAAAGCTCCAAGTCCCAAGTCTTTTTTAATGATTCGACTCATGGGCTTTTGCGTGATATTCATCTCGGGCCATGATTTTCTGTTTTCGGAGCGGATTTCTGTGAATTCTTGATTTAACGGCTTTGATGGCATGCGTTGTTCGAACTGAGCGTGGGCGGCCCGACCGATGGCGGTCTTTTACATCTCCAGTCTCCTCAAACAGTTTTATGCATCGGTAGACGAACATGCGGCTAATCCCTAGTGGCCGGAGCGTTTAGATAATATTGCTTTTTTCATTTCACACTTGAAAAGCGCTATTACAGCGCTTTTCATTTTCTGACCACTCCATGATAAAAGTTGAAAAAATTTTAAAATGTCATTACAGACTAACGCTATTGAGTTTAGCTTTCAAAACCCATATGACATTAACGGGGTATGTTCAGTTCTACTATTGAAATGGGTGTGTTCAATGTTGCAACAGTATTTATGTCCCTACTAAGTATGTATCTGGCCTTATAATGAAAATGCGAATATTTATCATCAAAAATGCTTTTATGGTCCTTCAAAGTATTCTCCAGCATGATTTGTACACTTTTGCATGCCCTCAAACCAATTGTCGAAGCACTTTTTCCACTCCGATAGAGACACCTCCAAAACATGGTTTTTGAACGCTTCAACAGCATCTTCTGGCGACGAAAATCGTTGACCACGCATTTTTTTTTCTTGATGTGCGGGAATAAAAAGAAGTCATTGGGTGCCAGGTCAGGGCTGTATGGTGAATGACCCATCAATTCGATGTTTTAGCCAGTCAAAAAGGCACTGATTTGAGCCGATATGTGAGTGCTCGCATTGTCTTGGTACACAATGATTCGACTTCTCTTGTTCGTTTTTCGAATTTCTCCGAAGACTTCAGGCAAACAAATTGTGGTGTACCACTCAGAATTGACTGTCCTACGTTGCTCGAGCGGAACATTCGCCACATGACCTGCTTTGCCGAAGAAACAGGCGACCATTTGCTTCGAAGTGCTTCCTCTACGAACAACATTCGTTGGAATTGGCACGTCTTCGAAGATCCACACGGTCAATCGCTGTTTTGTTTCGGGCTCATACGAATAGATCCCTGATTCGTCACCTGTGGCATTCTTATAAACGTCTTTCGAAGCACCGCGATTGTATTTTTTCAAAATTTCTTTGCATCAATCGACACGAGTCTTTTTTTGGGCGATTGTCAAATTGTGCGGGATCCAACGAGAACAAACATCTTTTTTACGACCAGGTGTTCATGCAATATCGAATGTATGCTGGTGAAAGAAATGTCCAAAGATGCCTCTATCTCACGGTATGTCACATGACGATCTTGCATTATCAGTTCACGCACGGCATCAATGTTCTCTGATATAACGGACGTTTTTGGACGACCTTCGTCTTTGAGCGATCCTCGGTCACGATTGAATTCATTAAACCACATCGGCCGTTTTTGGACGACCTTCACGACCCTCTTCTTTGAGCGAGCGTCGGCCACGTTTGAATTCCTTAAACCAATTTTTCACAGTGCTATAGGATGATGCTTCATCGCCATACAAAGATTTAAGTTCATCGATGCACTCTTGTCGTGATAATCCACGTCGAAAATTGTGAAAATCGATCGCACAAAAATGTTCACGAGCTAATTCCATTTTTTGCCAAATTAATTTTTTCCAGTCACTGTAAATAACACAAATGATGGTCGTGCGTCAAAACGTTCTAAGTACTTTTATGCTAAAAATGGCAAACTTTTCAATGGAAATGTCAGATGGCGCGAACCTCGTATCAGGCACGTCCATCGACATTCACGCTGATGAAATCGCAGCAGCAGAATCCAGCTATGGCGTAAAGGTAGTGCTTGTGGAACAATCCCTCGTAGATTTCACCAGAGGAGAAGATGCTACCTTGGCAAACGCGCGCGGTTCTGGCTCAGCTTAGCTTTGTAGGGTGCAGAGGCGTTAATTCGTATTGGGTGCGAATTGGAGTTAACGTTCCGGACGTATGTCCCGCCTGCCATGAATAACTACATGACCACATTCTTTTAAGGCGCGTATTGACGCAAACGTTCTGGACGTATGTCCTTCTTGTCATCTGTTACTGCATGACGTGCTGCACCTCTTCAATTGTCCGTCCAAGCCCACTTAGCTGACCCACATGTCTCTTTGGAAGCATACAGTTTGAAAAAAGCGTTACCTTCACCTGAATATCGAATCAGATCCCTTATAGACGAACAGGATTTCCAAAAAAAATTTGGGGTTACAACAACAACAACAACGAACTGATATACAGACATCGCTAGTGTAATTCTACTGGACCAGGGTTTTATTACCCTTACCTTGTAGCTTAACTCTGACTGAGAATATTAACGCATAATTTTTTAGCGCCCCATGTCCCTTCTACTGAATTCCCTTGAGTATCTGAAAATATGTGTTGCACCCAACATTTGCATGGGTCAACTTCGACCCACTGTGCCTCATCAAAAGCAACCACAAGCCACTGGTATGTGTCGTAACTTCTCTCAGTTGGTGAGCGAAGGAATGAGTGATATTTTCATCACCATCATCATCATCGCTGCCATAATCATAGACATGCCAGTGACGATGACACTGGCTGCAATGATGAGTGTGTGTGTGTGATATGTGGGATGTGGCATGGCGATGAGGTTGCCACTCGTACCTACTTTAAGGATTAATTTAAATTTAACGTTCTCGTATGTCCTTTCAAGTGCGTGCCTTCGAGATGAGTAGTTTCGCAAGCACTGCCACTCCCACACGCACCACACTTTTTTATCATTTATGACTTGCTCATGCATGCATAAATGTATGTACGAGTATGTTTGTGCTTCATTATAGTTTTCATATCCAACATATTTCTGAGTGTTTTGCTGTGTAACGATTACACATTTCATTTTTATGGCAGTGCTTTTTATTATTCCCGGATTTGTGAGGAAATGCCAACCTCTGTTACCCCTGCCTCTAAGCCTTGGTTGCTCTAGTATGCCATGGTTTTAATTTTAAAGTCGGAAGAAACGCCCTTCCTCTTGCTGACCACTATAAAATGAAATAGAACTTTTTATCTAAATCTAGGTTGGCAGCCGTTATGGAGAGTCTTTTTTCGCCTGTCACTATACAACGATAAGCACAAAGTTCTAATGCATCCGTTTCCGCTTAGTTTAAACTAAAAATTGTAAAGAGTCATTTCCTTGGCAATTTATTTGGAAGGTGATTTCTTAAAGAGGTTTTAAATACAATTTGAGCATAACTCGTAGTTTATGAATCACCAGTCTTAGTCATTTAAAAAAAACTATAAGAGCCTTGATACATTTTTTTGAGCTGCATATTGACGAGGTAGAATCACCATTTTCATATGAAATTTTCCTTTAAATAATTTCATCTCTGGAAAAATATTGTAGAAATACTCGTATGGAAAATTGTAGTTTTTAGCTTAAAAAGTTCAACTAAAGTACTTTTATTACACTAGTTGACAGGCATTTTGGTCCAGAGTTCTAAATATTTTTTTCCTATAAATTTTGGCCTCCTAAACACGAAAGCGATTTTGAAAAATTCTCCTCTGACTAGTTTTCAAGATAGAATTTTTGGGAATATTTTTACGATTTTTTTATAAGATGTCTCAGCTTTTTGAACCCCAACTCCCAAATGCTAATAATGATCATGAGTGGTCTTAAATAAAAGGAAATTTGCTTTTCTAAAACTTTTTCATTCAAAGTATTAAAATCAGTTCAATAGTTTTAACAGTAAAGGCATCTAAAATTTAAAAAAAAATATTTCTTGTCCAAAGATCACGATTTTAAATTGAACATAAATATATAAACAATTATAGATCAATATATGAACATATAAAAAAATAATTGTGGACTTTCTCGAGGAAAAGAAGACATGATTTGTTGAAATTGGGTAAGAAATGGTAGAGTTACACGTCCTGGTAAATTTGTCGATTTTCAGCATTCATGTTAGTTTTGCTGCTTTAAGCAAATCGTTTATTCTAATTTATTCAGAAAAAATATTTCGTCATTGTCCTCGACATGAACCACCCTATGCTTACGAGTTCTTCAAGCAAACACTTTTTTGCCTCTACTGAAAATTCCAATTTTTCTTCTTAAACAAGTGCGGCATGTGGACTCTTAGATCCAAAAAATTTTTTCTGCGGATTCGGATACTTCGTGTTTTCTACCGATACTTCAGTTACAATTACTGAACGTTACAGAGCACCAACTAATATTTGCTTGTACTGCAACCTCAATCATTCCTTTGCCAACGAATCTGTTCTTTGTGTGCGTTTTTGCACTGCAAAATTAAAACTAATATGGCCTATAAAAAAAACGAAACGGAGACCTACCAGGAACCTGTCCTTTTGGGGATTTACTATACTCAACAAAGTCTTTCATTTCCCGAAGGAATCATCCGATCCCTCAAAAACGCGTTGCTCAATGTTATAAGCTTGTGCTGGTATTTGTTATATCTGCAAGGAAGTTGGATAAACCCATTGGAAATTGTACCGATCGGCTCAGAATTATTTTCTGAGTCGATTTAGACATGTCTGTCTCCTAATCTATTCTTATAAAATAGAGTAGGTCGCAAATATGAACCGACCTCAATGAAACTTTGCACATTGTTTTTTTTCTGGATAATGACGGTCGCTGTTTTAATTGAAAGAAATACTTTCACTATTTATTTACGTTCTAGTTCACTGTACGACACGAGACATTCAGGGCTGTCATAGAAACCATATCGGTTTTGCTAATTGTCGTTTTTGCAAACCAATGTTGGTTTCATTTGGTGTCATGAAACCAAGTTGTCATGAAACCAAGTAGGTTGTCATGATACCAAGTCGGTAAACAAAACCGATGTTCGAATCAGCTGTTGCTGATAAAACCGATAACATTGGTTTTCATGACAACAAAGCGCTTTTTCTTATCGTTTTCAAAACCAATAGTGGCAGCATTGGTTTCTATGACAGCCCTGATTATTATTCGTATTATTAACGAACGAATAAATTTAAACAAAACGAAAAAAACTATTTAATGAAAAATTTTCCTAATTATCGTTAAAATTTTTCATAAAAAATTATGAAGAAATTGTATAATTTTAATGAAAGAATGTTTATTGTGAAATATTTTCATAAAAATTATAAAAAGTGTTATGAAAAATATGTAACAATTTCATGAAAAAAAGTAATATTTCGTATAAAATATGAAATTTGTTCATAAAACTTAAAAACTTAACAAATATTTTTAAAAAATATGATAAATATTTTAAAAAATATAATAGAAATTAGAAAATCTTTTAGAATCTAAAATCTTTCAGAAAGTTTATAAAAATAATGAATTTTTATCATCAGAACCGATTTCGTAATATAAACATTTTCTTTGGCTGAAAAAATAAAACAAATTTCGTAATTTATATGAAATATTTCGTGATTTTCACGAAATTTTTTTCTTTTCAGTGTATTAAATGAATCGAAATACATTGGTTTGATTTGAAATAAAGTTAAAAATAAACAATCACTGCGCTGTATTATGCAAAGTTCGATAATTTTAAAGCCTATGATATATAAATGTAACGAAATGTTCATTAGTTTTAACATAAATTTCATAAAAAAATATGAATTATTAATTTTATGCAAATTCATAATTTTTTTTTACGTAAATAAATTTTATAAAATTAAAAAGTTTACAAACTTTGTAAAAAGTTCATATATTTTTTGAATGTACCTAAACTTGATGTGAAGTACATTTTCGAATGTACATAAACTTGATGTATAGTTCATAAAATTAAAAAGTTGATACATTTTATGAACAGTTCATTAATTATATGCAAATTCATAATTTTTTTTTTTTTTTGAGTAAGTTTTGTAAAATTGTTATATGAAAAGTTTACAAACTTTGTGAACAGTTCATTAATTTTATGCAAATTCATAAATTGTTTTAACGTGTATAAGTTTTACAAAATTTTTGTATGAAAATTTAACAAACTTTGTGAAAAGTTCATATATTTTTCGAAAGTATATAAACTTGATGTAAAGTTCATTTTCCAATGTACATAAACTTTATGTAAAGTTCATAAAATTTCTAAGTTAATAGATTGTATGAACAGTTTATTAATTATATGCAACTTCATAAATTTTTTTAATGTGAATAAGTTTTATAAAATTTGTATATGAAAAGTTTACAAACTTCGTACACAGTTCATTAATTTTTTGCAAATTCATAATTTTTTTTAACGTGAATAAGTTGTATACAATTTTTATATGAAAACTTTACAAACTTTGAAAAAGGTTCATATATTTTTCGAATGTACATAAACTTGATGTAAAGTCCATAAAATTAAAAAGTTAAAAATTGTTATGAACAGTTCATAAAATACGAGGGCGACCGCAAAAGTAACTGGCCTAACATAAAAAGAACCGTTTTTTTTGGAATTAACATGATTATTTATTTTTCAACATAATCCCCTTCCAACTCAATACACTTCATCAAACGTTTTTCAAGTTTTTTAATTCCATCCGAAAAATTAGATTTTTCAAGACCTTCAAAATATGTCTCAGTTTCAGCAATAACCTCGCTACCTCGGACGAAAATATTTTGCCACCGAGAATTTTTTTTAAATTTGGAAACAAGAAATAAGCAGAAGGAGCTAAATCTGGACTATATGGTGGATGCGGAGCAATTTCAAATCGTAATTCGGCCAGTTTTTGTTGAGTTAAAAATGCAGTGTGTGAAGGAGCATTATCTTGATGAAAAAGAACATTTTTTTTTCTAAATGCGGTCGTTTTATCTTGATTTCTTTACTCAACCGATGCAATAATGCCCAATAATATTCACTATTTATAGTTTTTCCTTTCTCAAGATAATCAATAAATATTATACCCCTTGCATTCCAAAATACTGTGGTCATTACTTTTCCTGCTGACTTAACAGTTTTCGCCTTCTTGGGACCACTTTTACCAGCTTCTATCCATTGATTTGACTGTTCTTTGCATTCTGGGATGTAGTGATGGATCCATGTTTCATCAACAGTTATGAATCGGCGCAAGAACTCTATTGGATTACGCTGATAAATCGCTAAAAGCTCCTCGGAATTGGTCCAACGGACAAAGTCAACAAACGCGGCACCCATCTTGCGGATAGCTTTTTCATGTGGAGTTCATAATGTAAAATACTCCAAACTTGTTTTTCGTGTATTTTAACAATATCAGCAAGTTCTCTGAGCTTTTTTCGTCTATCTTTAGTCACTTCATTAAATATTTTTCTAATGTTTTCAATAGTAGTATCAGTTTTCGGTCTTCCAGAGCGTTGTTCATCTTCCGTACTTGAACGACCCATTTTAAATTGTTGAACCCAGGATTTCACAGTGGAGTATGATGGTGCATTATCACCATGAACAGAATCCAATTCATCTTTGATTAATTGTGGCGTAAAACCTTTCATATAAAAGTGTTTAATTACCGCACGAAACTCTTTATTTTCCATTTTACAAAAATTATAAAACTTGTTTACTTCAATCAAAATAATCATTAAATATTTCGGAAATTTTGACAGATGGCTTATATAAGATTGCTTTTAAAAAAACAAAAAGTTGCTAGTAAAACAGAAAATGTGCCAGGCCAGTTAGTTTTGCGGTCGCCCTCGTATATGCAGATTTATAAATTTTCGAACGTAAATAAGTTTTATAAATTTTTTATATAAAAAGGTTACCAAATTTATAAAAAGTTCATATAATTTTTGAATGTGCATAAATTGTATGTAAAGCTCATAAAATTACTAGCAATTTGAGTTTATTTTATAAAACTATGTCCATAAAGTTTACAAATTTTGTGAAAAGTTTATAAATTGTCTGAATGTGCATGAATTCGATATGAAGTTTTTAAAATAACAAACAATTTGTGTTTTTTTTATGAAACTATTCATAAATATGAGTGAGAAGTTTTTTCTTTTTTCTAATTCTAACGCAATTTTTTTTAGTAAACTTATTTTTAATTTTATAAAATATTTTCTCTTTTTTATGCCTTTTAATTCCTTTAAATGCATGTTTTGTCGTTCGTAATGGCGTGCCTGTTTGTATTTTACTTAGAAAAACAAATGAAGCAGGACTCAAAACTAAAAGTCTCTTCTTTCTCTGTTTTCCCCTGTCTGTTCTTCTTCTTTTCCAATAACACCCATTCCACAATAATTCCCTAGGTACGCTCGGCATCATTTGACGAAATGCAATTGGAGGGCCAGCGCATGTCTTCACATTTCCTGCAGCAACAATCGTCGTCCGAAGATCGTTCTTCGGAGGGTGGCTTTCTACAGGTGCCGCAAGCCATGCACGCTCAACGTTCGCATTCGTTCGATTCGGCGGCCGCTTCAGCGGGCAGCGATGATTCGGGCACCTTCCTCGAAGTGCCGCGCCGAGGTAAAACGCGCCGCAGCTCTTCGACCAAAACGCCGCCGCCTTGCATACACTGTCTGTACCTGGAGGAGTATGAGAAACAGATGAGAGCGGAACAGCGTTACTTCCTCGATCATCGTGAGATGAAAGACTTGAGCTATAGTTTTACCAGTTCCGAGCTAAGTGACGACGACGAAATCGGTGAGGGCGTGGAGGATGTGGCCGAGGAAGATGAAGACGTCGAGGAAGAGGAAGAAGAAGGTGAGGCCACCGATGAAGATGTCAATGCATGCCCCGATGACGAGCAGGGCGTGGAAACGTTAGATGTGTACGATGATGCGGCCTTGGAAATGGATATACGTCTGGGTGGTATGTCGAGTAGCATAGACGAGACGAGAGCTCGTTTGCCGCGGCAAATGCGGCGTCATACCATTGGTAGTTCGGTGACCACATCCGAAGATGAGGGTCTCGAGGAGTCCGAGCATGATTCACCACATTTCGGTAACACATTAATGCCCCCGCCACCGACGACACCCTGCGGCATAACATTTACTTTATCCCCGACCAACGGTGACTACCTGCCTTTTCCCACATACACATTTCCCATTGATCCCGGCTCGCCACCGGCCTCACCCCTATTCGCTTTGTCCGTGTGCGACAGTCCGGTGATGGAACTGCCGCCGCCGCCACCCATATCACCCCTAGAATTACTGCCACAAGCGCCATCATTCGATTTAACTTTGCCTCCACCACCAGCCTTTAGTACAGACTATTCACCTGCCATCACCATTGACACCACCATAACAACGACGACGACATTAGGCCATGACGACAGCACGACGGCCATGCCACCATTATCACCCTCCACCCAAAGACCGCGAAGACGTTCCATATCCCGCCAAGAAGCTATATTCGTTGAACCCACAGGTAACTCGCTGGAAAATGTCTCACAAGAGGAGCAGCTACGCTCATCGGCGGATGCGGCCAGCTCGGTCGATGAGATATCGACCATGGCCACGTGTGGCTCACCCGCCCCAGCGACGGCGGCCAAGCACGCCCTGGTCGTGCGTGATATTTACTTGGCGGTACCTGACTTGAGGCGAGATCGTGCCGCTTCGGTGGACTCCTGCTTCTCCAAAGTCTCATCGGGCAATAAAACGGAAGAGTTGCAGCCCAGCGACGACGGCTGTTTCCTCACCGTGCCAAACATCAATGCGACACGTTCGCGCTCCGTCGATATTGTCCTGCCGACAGATGAGCAGGCGCGCTACAAGGCACTGGCCATGGCCGGCACGACGGGCATGTACGGAGACGGGTATGTTTTATCTTAACTGTTGTTGTAATTGTAATTTTGTATACGTTTATTTGTTGCTTCTTCCTTTTGCGTTTGATTCGGTTGGGGGTTTAGTTCCTCCTTTTGTTTTGCCGACTTTATTTCTGGGCTGTTTACATTGGATGGTGTCATTTACAGCGAGTGTGACCGTAGGCGACGCACACACATCAGCAAAACCAAAGGCTCCTGGACTTTGGCGTTTTGCGGTAAGGGGGAGTGGGGGATTGGCTGTTGAAAGTTGAAATTTAAATTTTCACACCATAATTTATTGAAACATTTAAAGTTGATGGATATTTCAATTAGTTTGAAGTTTTCATGGCAACGTTTATTAATACATCCTGTGTTGTTTTTTCTTTGTAGGTAACCAACTTCAAAAGATTTAAGGTTGAAAATGTTTAAAACTGATTTAAACTTAGATTGTGGGATAATGAAATGACAAAGTTATTTCCGTTGTTTTGCACTTCCTTTATTTTTGATTTTTAATTTGAGTTTGCGGACAAAAAGGTCAAAGACATTGATTAAGTAATACCGAGTCTGCAATATATAATACAGGGCGGGCCAGAAGTTACCAAGGGGTTAACAACTTTAATAAGTTTTTCGTTTATTAATTTTTTTTCTCAGATAATATACAAAATGAATTTTTTTACACGAAGTATTAAGTCTTTCAGAATGTGTGAAAGATGTTATGGAAAATGCTCTAAAACGAGCCCATCATTGCGAGCCCATCAGGGGTCATTAAAATGACATTATTTTTCATACTTTGTGTAAAAACAATATATTTTGTATATTATCTGAGAAAAAATTAATAAACGAAAAACTTATTAAAGTTTTTAACCCCTTGGCCCACCCTGTATTATATATTGCAGACTTAGTATTGCTTTGTGGCTGTAGCGTTCGAATTTCTGCAACTATGTTGACCTTGAGTTGAAGGATTGTCTCAGGCTTTTTCAAATATACTCGCTCCTTCACATAACCAAAAAGAAAATAGTCGGGTGCGATCGCGCTGCCAAATAATTACCGAATTTATGGAAATTTTTCGCTCTCCGAAAATTTGACTTAAAAGTGCCTTTGTGTCTCGGGCAGTGTGGGCAGTGGCTCCATCCTGCTGAAACGACATCTCAGGTCTGTTTTCAAGAGCAGGGCGTAAAACAGGTTCTATCATAAACATATACCGCTCTCCATTTACGGTTACAGCACTTACATATTCATTCTCGAAGAAGTAAGGCCCAATGATATTTGCAGATGTGTTCCCACACCATACTGTACACTTAATGGGGTGCAATTGGCGTTGATGAATAAATCTTGGATTTTCAGAACCCCAGAACCTATAGTTCTGCTTATTAACAAAGCCATTTAAATGAGCTTCATCACTCATACCCAAATTTTCAATATAGTTGATTTTCTGGCCACTCTGTTGAAATTTAACCGCAAAATTTAGACGTTGCCAATGATCTGCAGGTTTTAATTCTTCCACCAATTGCACCTTTTATGGGGACAAGGACTGCTTTATATATTTCTGGCCTTATAATGAAAATGCTAATAATTATCATCAAAAATGATTTTATTGTTTTCCAAAGTATTCTCCAGCATGGTTTATACAATTTTGCATGAGCTCAAACCAATGGTCGAAGCAATTTTTCCACTCCGATTGAGACACCCCCAAAACATGGGTTTTGAAAGCTTCAACAGCTGCTTGGGGCGATGAAAAACGTTGACCACGCATTTTTTTCTTGATGTGCGGGAATAAAAAGAAGTCATTGGGTGCCAAGTCAGGGCTGTACGATGGATGACCCTTCAATTCTACGTTTTGGCCGGTCAAAAAGGCGCTGGTTTGAGCCGACGTGTGAGAGCTCGCATTGTCATGGTGCACAATGATTCGTCTTCTCTCGTTCGTTTTGCGAATTTCTCCGAAGACTTCAGACAAACAAATTGTGGAGTGCCACTCAGAATTGACCGTCCTACGTTGCTCAAGCGGAACAGTCGCTACATGGCTAGTTTTGCCGAAGAAACAGGCGACCATTTGCCTCGAAGTTCTTCTTCCACGAACAACTTTCGTTGGATTTGGCTCGTCTTCGAAGACCCATACGGTCGATTGCTGTTTTGTTTCGGGCTCATGCGCATAGATCCAAGATTCGTCACCTCGGACCGGTAGACCACTAGTACAGCAAAGTGCTTACGAAACACCAGACACATATGCCAGAAGGCGTTCTGCTCAGCTAGGAATGTTTTGAACGTCACTACGGCGCATTTAAAAAAAAAAATACTGTTATATTGCTATATGTGACGCGCAAAATAAAAAGGGACCTAAAGTTAAAAACCAGTTTGGTTCAGGAGAGCCATTTTAAAGATAAGGTCCCTTTCTATTTGTGCTTAGAATCGTCGACTTCACTTTCATACAACGCGCATATCTCTGGGAGGGAACACATTTGGGGCATGGGATCGGTGTCATTCGATGCTCAGATGTTGTCCACATCCAAAAAAGGTGAATAGTTGATGAAAAGTTTTGTTCCGGAGAGCCATTTTAAAGATTAGGTCCTTTTGTATTTGCGCTTAGAATCGTCGACTTCACTATCATAAAACGCGCATATCTCTGGGAGGGAACACTTTTGGGGCATGGTATCGGTCCCATTCGATGCTCAGATGTTGTCCACATCAAAAAAAGAAAAAAAAAAATGGAAATTGATTTTTTTACCCTTAGGTCCCTTTCTCTATGCGTTGTCTGGCTTCATCTGACATTTCCATTGAAAAGTTTGACATTTTTTTAGCATAAACGTACTCAAAACTTTTTGACGTACGACCATCATTTGTGTTGTTTACAGTGACTTGAAAAAATCAATTTTGGCAAATAAATAAAATTAACTCGTGAACATTTCACAACTTTCGACGTGGATTATCACGCAAGAGTGCATCGATGAACTTTAATCTTTGTATGGCGATGAAGCACCATCCTAAAGCACTGAAAAACTGGTTAAATGAATTTAATCGTGGCCGACTCTCGCTCAAAGACGAAGGTCGTCCAAAAACGGTCGTTGTGCCAGAAAACATTGATGCCGTGCATGAACTGATAATGTCTTGCATGTGTGTTATGTGACATACCGTGAGATAGAGGCATCCATGGACATATCTTCCATTAGCACACATTCGATATTGCATGAACACCTGGCCGTAAAAAAGATTTGCTCTCGTTGGATCCCGCACAATTTGACAATCGCTCAAAAAAGTCTAATGTCGATTGGTGCAAAAAAAATTTTGAAAAAATACAATCGCGGTGCTTCAAAAGACGTTTATAAGATCGTCACAGGTGACGAATCATGGATCTATGCGTATGAGCCCGAAACAAAACAGCAATCGACCGTGTGGGTCTTCGAAAACGAGCCAAATCCAACGAAAGTTGTTCGTGGAAGAAGCACTTCGAAGCAAATGGTCGACTGTTTCTTATTCATTATTGCATTATAAGCTTATATATAGCAGCCCTCGTATCATCCGATTTTAAGATGTTTGCGAATACATTTTTTTGTACATTTTAGACGTTTATTTCAATCATTCAGACTACCGGAAGTTAAAAAATACTTAGTGTAAGAAAAAAAGCTTCATTGTGCCCGAACCTTTAATAGCGTTTTCAATTTCCAAATATTCTAACCTGTTGTCATCCTTTTCAAGCTATCCCAATATTATAAATGTACATACATAATGATCAATTGGTTTCACACACATATTCATTTTCTCTAACGGGTTCAGTTAACCTTAAACTGTAACAACTTGGTTTGATCAAAAAATTTAAAAGACATTTAAAGGGTCTTAAATATTATAAATGTCTACGTACAGCGGCAACCACCCTGAAAGATGTAGGGCCTACAAACCTCTGGTAACCAAACGACCATAACGTTCCTTAACCAATGGCAAGGGGTTGCGTTCGTTGCCTCACCCTTATACTTTTTTCCGGTTTCTTTTCACTTGCACCTTCTTACTCGGTCCATTAGCAAGAGCTGTTTTTAATGACAGCTGCAAAATGAATCAGTGTGACTCAGAAACACCGGTTGTTTGCTTATGGCCTATATTTTTGGCTTAATGATGGGACAACAGAATACTTACATTTAAGCTTTTATGGGCTAGTTGCTGTAAAAAGAGAAAATAACAACAATTCAATGAAAGATATATATTTGCTTTACCCTTAAAAGATATTTTAATTTTTTCGTAATTAAAGTGTTTTTTTTTAACGAAAAGCTTCAATTATAGGGAAAAGGCCAGTACAGAGTTTAACCTATTATGTATATTAAAATTTCCTAATATTTGAAATTGTATAATTTTTTTTAATAAAATCTCTTAAAATTACACACACACTAGTATATTTTACATAGCTTTCGGGATTCAAATATGGTTTTTCTTATCGAGAACGAAATTTAAAGTCCTACTGTACTTTAAAACTAAAAAAAATATGCAAAAGCACTGTCAAAATCAGTAAATAGCGAAAATGTTCATTCCGACAAGAAAAATGTCTTTTAAACTGTGTTTAAGTTCATCGTTGCGCATGATTGATATTAATTGAGTGATACTACCGGGCGTATTAGTGATATGAATGTATGTCTTGGGTATTCAACGGTGACGTATGATTTATTTGTAATGTATACGCACCGTCGCACATTGGTGCTGGGTGCTGTGTTTTTTTCTGTGTGCGTTGATGATGCTGTTGATAACGACGTGATAAAGGTCTAACGCCGCCGCTCCCACGTAAGACCTTTCTTTGCACCAATTAATGGCTTCAAATAGAATTTCGAAAATCACGTAGATCCACTTAATACTGTTTCTACTGTTACTTCTGCATTTGCTTCCCTCAATAATTCTCTGTCTCAAATAGGCTATACGAAGAAAAATGGTAGCTCGAAACATAAAATCGATGAGAAGAGAAGCTTCTTTGGTTTCCACTGTAAAATCTCTGCGTGTGTTGCTGTGAAAAATGTACTCATATTGACAACACGTGCCAGAAATTAACAAAACCTTCATTCGTTTCTATTTTCTCTGAGGAACATCTTTGCTAGCAAATCTCTTTGCCCGGTAAATCTGATTTATTTACGGGTTTTTGTGATTTGTTCTCGTCGTCAAAGAGAAGAACTCACTACATTTGTCGTTATCGTTGGCATTTGGATATTTCAGATTTTTTTTTTAATACTGACTGATTTTCAGTATATATCAGTCGCAAGGTCCCTTTTTCGCAGATACGAATATCTAAAAAATATTAGAAGCTATTATGTAGTCGATATCGGAATACAAATAAAATAAGTGTATATAAAGGATGTTTTTAGATGTGTGGTTTCAAGAAGAAATTAAACGCATATAATTTAATACTTCATTTCATTTATTGATTCATATACAAAATTATACAAAATCTATACTAGTTACAATTCAAAGATTTTAATTTATTTCCCTTTTCTGCTTAAATAGTGTAATTTAATATTATGACCAATAATTTATTTTTGTTTTTAAGATAAGTGTTTGCCATTATGTTTTAAAAATTATTTTGTTCAAGTGGCCGCCGCGGCTGACTGGAATAAATTCCAGCAGAGAGTCCCAATTTTTTACCTCTTTTTGTAGCATTTGGGGCCGTATGTCAGCAATAACGCGCCGAATATTCTCTTACAAGGTGCTTATCGTGTCGGGCTTATTTGCGTAGACAAGCGATTTCACATAACCCCACAAAAACACTTCAGCGGTGTTCTCTTCTGGTTGCTCTTTAACCCAAATGCGGCAATTTCATTTATTGACGTAGCCGTTGCGCCAGAAATTGGCGGATCTTCGCGTTTCTTACCGAACGCCCATTTCCGTAATACAGTTGCCAACACTTAAAGGAAAATGGCATAAATGGCATAAAATGTCCTTGAACAATAACAACAAAGATTCCACACTTGATCAATAAAGATTCCACACTTGCTTTGAATTTTTGTGTTTTTTTATTTTGAAAAACAATGCCTCTTAATTGAACCTCCTATATAAGTCTTTCATTTCGTTTTTTTGCGAGGTCGCCTTAAGGAACTATATGTACCGAGTCGCCTTAAGGAACTACATGTACCTTTAGTGTTCTTAAAAGACTACATAGGATGGAGGGTACATATAAGTTTTTCATTTTGTTTCTTTAAGGAACCTTTAGTCCTTAAGAAAAAAATTTCCCCCCTAGACCGACTTTTTCCACGCACAGAAAACATATTTGTTGCTACAACCAACATTTTTGCCAAGCGAACGTTCGTGGTTGCCCGTACTAGCCATGTAATCCATCACTACAACCGAAATGTTGTTTGTATACACTGAAATTTTCAGTAGTGGGAACTGGCAGTATTGGTGCAACATACCAAGTATCCGAACCTTCAGAAGAGAATTTTTTAGATCTAAAAATCCACATACCACACTTGTTCAACGAAAAAAAAAATGTTTACGATTGTAGTACTTGAAATACCCATAGCGTGGGTCACGACGAGGAAAATCAATTCAAAATATTTATTCACCCTTATTCTGATTGTCGTCGTCAAGACAAAACAACGACATCTTGCGACGACTGTTGATACTTGGTATTCGCGTAGTCGTTTTTCGATAACTATTGACAACTATTGACACAACTCGGTATTCTCTAAATGATATTGACGTTATTATTGAATTGATACGACTCTGTTTTTGTCGTCGCAGTTTTTGGTAACGACTAAGAAGTTTGCTGTTAAAATAAAAAAAAACCAAAAGCAAAAGTGCAAGTATGAAAATTACAAATAATGAACAGTTCCAAAAACTTGTTGAAGAGTTGGAGAAAAATCCATCCTTAGCAAAAGGTTTCAAAAGAGGAACAGTGCCAACAAATTTTAACCAGCAATGGGAGAACATTGCAAGTGTTTTGAATGCTTCCGGACCACCGAGTAGAGATGGTGATGGCTGGCAGAAGGTTACTAACTTATATCCCTGGTTTTTTGTAGATTAATAAAATTAAATATTTTCGTTAAGGTTTGGAGAGACTTAAAGTTCAAAGTCAAAAGGAAAATGGTTGAAAACAAATCGGAGATGAGAGCAACAGGTGGCGGTGTAAATAAATATATTACACTGAGCCCGTTAGAAGAAGCTGTTGCAAACCTGCTGCAGTTTCAAAAACAGATATATCCTGAAGGATCAGCTCATGGTGTTGCAGCAAGTTATGAGGAACTTGTCACTGAAGTGCTCGGTGTTGACCCAGTTATAGAGATGGATACAACTTCTCACTCTGAAGAAATTTTACTGGAACAGGAGGAGCCTTCAACATCAAGGAACGGGAGCAGTTCAAGAGCCACTCCATCCGGGTCAAAGTCCACAAATATACTACCCTTAAGAGCTGCAACTCCACTCAATCGAAAAAAACCAACTGACCGTCAAAACCTCTTAGAAAACCATAGCAACATGCAAGAAAAGGTGCTGACAGAGATATCAAACACTTTGGTTTCTATTAAGCGCACTATAAAGGACACCTGCAGTTACCAAAAGAAACTATTTGAGGTGGAACAAAAAAAACTTAAGCTTATGAAAAACTAAGAACAAAGAAAAAATGAGGAGCACGAAGCGAAAATGAAAATTAAATCTTTGAAGATAAGAATCAAAGAAAAGGAGCTGCTTCTTTTCAATAGCAAACTAGACTAAATAAATGTAAATAATAAATAACAGATACATATTATTACTACTATGTACATATTTACTTTAAGATTTTATTAAGCATTAAAAAATACAAAAAAAAGAACTGAATTAAATATAAATGAATTTGCATTACAAGAAACTATGTTTTATTTGTTCTCGTATGGCTGAGGCTTCTGCATTTATTCCAGTTTTTAAATCGTTACTTTCAAAAGTTCCTAAATTATTTTCTGAAGATATGAAATCCTCGTTTAGAGGGCTCGAGCCATATTCAATGCAGATGTTGTGAAGAGCTGCGCAAACATTTGTAATTTGAATTGCCTTAGCGGGCTTATAATGAAGCTGGCGAGCACCAAGTATGCAACGAAAGCGGTTCTTCAGTACTCCAATTGTGCGTTCCACAATGTTTCTTGCCTTTGCATGCTTTGTGTTAAATATAGCCTCTGCGCTTCCTTCTGAAGCGGAACAATATGGAGTAATTAAATATGGTTCAAGAGGATACCCCGCATCTCCTGTAAGACTAAAATTAACATTAATGTTTATATGCAAATATGGGTTTTACCTAAAAGCCAATAGTTGCGGTAACCTGCATCGTGACGTCCCTTAAAAAAATGTTTTGCTTACATTCCAAATTAAAGAATCATGGGATGCGCCGGCATGTCGGGCATCCAAAAACCTTATACGCATTTTATGATCACATATCTAGTTATGAAAGAAAATTGCATAACTAATACATTTTTTTTTATAAGAATACTTACAACCATAGCATTCAAACTAAAAAATCCTTTGCGATTATAGTACATATGCTGGTCGTCTTTGTTCGGAGCCAAAATTTTAATGTGGGTTCCATCCACACAGCCAATCACACCAGGAAATCCATTTTTTTCAAAAAAAATTCACTTTGGCTTCTGATTTTTCTTCATCGCTCATTTCAAGTTTAATCCAAAGTGGGCAAATAACCTTTTCCAACGCACACCGGCTGCGATAGTCCGAGGTTAAAATCGTTACCAAAACTTAGCTGATAGGATCCTTGTCCCAAAAATAATAAGGTGGCAGCTAACTTTATTCTGTTGGATACACAATTTGACCTGGCTCCAATTTCCATCTCAGGAGCAATTTCCTCTAACACATAATTAAACGCATTTTTGTTTAAACGAAAGTATTTCTGAAATCTTGAATGAAAGAAAACTTTGTGATTGCCAATGGAAATTAATTAAACCTTAAACTTACTTGTTGTCTGGTAGTTTCATGACATCAGACCTATATCGCAGTGTCTTTCTCTGTAAAATAAGTTTCTTTTTATTTTCTTCATCACTTGAATCAGAGTTTGAATCAGAAACAAAAAACATTTTTCAACAATTGGATGATAGATACAAAAATGTTAGGTATGTGATTTTTTTTATTGAAGTTATCGATAAACAGCCAACGTCAAGACAATAATGATACGGAATACCAAAAATGCGTTGATGTGATATTATATTGAAACGAAGTGATATTGATATTAAATTGACGACGACGTTGACGACGACAATCAGAATAAGGGTGATTAATCCAAATATTAAAATTACGTCTTACATAAGATATGTTACATAGTTTTGGGTTCTATCTCTTGGATATTTCAGCAAATGGGACTATTTAAATATACATTAATTTTGATAACAATTTATTTCAGTTGTGATCTGTTAAGGCAAAAAGGATTAAGAAAAGACCTTTTATGATGGTTCTAGATTTAGGATTCAAACATAAAGTAAAATGTATTGAGCATAGGGTCATTATTCGTGCGAATAATTATCTATAAAACAATATTTTTTTTTGCTTGGTAAATTTTACGTTGTACTTATATTAATTCATTACACTCTCTTAGTATCTCATAAGGAGAGTCTGAAATTTTTCCGAAGTAATTTTCATTTAATCGTTTTACGAAATCTTCAAGAAGTTCATAGCCTGTTTCGTTGTGAAGCATTGAAGTAGAGTAGCGCCAGTGTTTATTATTGATCATCTTGAGACATTTGTTTAAGATGTGTTTTTGCTGCTTTATACCAGATCGGCGATGCAAATGGTATAATTGGTCTGATGACACATTTGTATAAAAGATTCTTATTATTGTGTGTGAGTAAAGAACGTCTATTCAACAATGGTCATAGTACTCTGAACGAGTTTATAGCTTTTTCACTAGACACTGCAATACGAGGGCGGTTCGGAAACTTCTTAGCCTAGCACAAAAAGCGAGGTATAAACAGAAAAAAGTTAAGTGTTTTGGAAACTTCCATCTCTGCTATGAACACATGTTAAATTTTGTTTTGATCTGACAACTCCTTCATATAGAAACAGGTGTTCACAAAAGACGCATCCGCGATTATTTTATAATGGAAAAATTAGAAATGCGTGGTGTCATTAAATATTTACATAAAAAAGGTTTATCGGGACAAGAAATTCATAATGATATGGTGAATGTGTTAGGTGAAATTGCTCCTTCATATGCAACAGTAAAAAATTAGGTTGCTGAATTTAAACGTGGTCGTACAAGCATTGAAGATGAACCACGTAGTGGACGTCCTAAAACAGCAACAACAACAGAAATTGTAGCCAAACTGCATGATATGGTATTAAATGATCGACGAATAAAAGTGCGTGAAATAGCTAATATCATGGGCATCTCAAATGATCGAGTCCATTTAATTTTGCATGAAGAACTACAGATGAAAAAGCTTTCTGCAAGTCCGTTTTTGGCGGACTTGTTAACAGTCGACCAAAAACGCATAAGAATGAATATTTCTCAAGCTTGTTTGGATCGTTTTCAGCGAAATAAAATGGATTTTAAGCGTCGTTTCATAACTGTTGATGAGACATGGATCCACTACTATACTCCAGAGACAAAAGAACAATCCAAACAATGTGCTGAAGCTGGAGGAAGTGCCCCAAAGAAGGCAAAAACAATTCAATCGGCTGGTAAGGTTATGGCAACGGTTTTTTGGGACTACAAAAGTATTTTATTGATTGACTATCTGCAAAAGGGTTTAACAATAAATTCAGAGTACTATTGCAACCTTTTAGATCAATTAAATGGTACAAATTCGAGAAAAATGTCCTGGCTTACAACACCAAATAAATAATTTTTCATCAAGACATCGCACCAGCGCACAAGAGTGTTTTAACAATGGCTAAAATCAACGAATTAAAGTACGAGTTGCTTGACCACCCACCTTATTCTCCTGATTTAGCTCCCAGTGACTTTTACCTGTTCCCAAATCTAAAAAATTCCTTGCTGGCAAGCGTTTTACCTCAAATGAAGATGCAATTACAGTTGTAAACCATTATTTTGAAGACCTTGAGGAAAACTATTTTAATCAAGGGATAGAATTGCTAGATAAGCGTTGGACTATGTGTGTTAAAGTTTCAGGAGATTATAGTGAAAAATAAAAATATTCTTGAAAAACTAACTATTCTCTTTCATTGATAGGCTAAGAACTTTCCGAACCGCCCTCGTATGTTCGCGGAATGTTAATTTTTTGTCCAAAATTACTCCAAGATATTTGACTTCATTTTTGATTTGTAGTAAGCTGTCTGCGAAGGACAATGGTCGCAATGGAGCCTCTTATTTGATTTATTCCAAGGAAAAATAATGCATTGTGTTTTCTGGTGATTTATTTTTATTTTCCATTTTTTGAAGTATTTGTAACATGCCAAAAGACTGCGTTCCATCTTTTTTAGCAGAGCACTTGTTAACTTACTCGATGAAATAAGAGCGGTATCATCAGCGTAATACGCAACGTCGATTTCTTTTGGGGGTTTGAAGTCTGATGTGTAGATAGAATATAAAATCGGAGACAGTATTGAGCCCTGTGGCAGTCCGGCGGGTATGTTTTTGACTGATGATGTACTATTGTTTATTGAAACTGAAAATCTTCTCTTGTGCAGGAAATCCGCACTGATGTTACAGATGTATTTGGGGGTATTCACTGACACTAGTTTGTATAGGAGGCCATTGTGCCATACTGTGTCGTATGCCTTCTCAATGTCCAAAAGAACTAATCCAGTGGACTTTCTTACTCCATTATTTCTGGTTATTATGTTTTTTATTCTTCCAACTTGGTGCACTGTGCTGTGATCCCGTTTGAAACCGATCTGTTTTTCTGATACTATATCGTGATCTGATGTGAAATTCCTTAGCCTGCTGTAGATCAGTTTTTCGAAAATCTTTCCCATGTTACTCAAAAGGCTGATTGGTCTATAGCTGTTAGGACTATTAGTTGGTTTGTTTGGCTTATGAATCGGTATAACTTTTGCCTTCTTGAATGTTTTTGTGAAGTAATTTAAGAAAATACAGCTGTTAAATATGCATTTCAGTAGGTCGATAGCTTTTTTAGCCAGATTTTTTAAAAGAATGTTGGAAATATTACACGGTATGACAAATTTAAGCTTTTGGTTGCACACATGAAAAAAATTAGTATATTCTGAAAGAGGAGGAAAAAATAAAATACACGTGTATCCCACTTTTTCTGCATCAATTCGTATATTTTGCAAAAAATTTATGGATATGGACTTGTATGTTAATACAAAATATGTCTATATAAGTGGTTTTTAACCAAATATATATTCACATTTTTCGCGAAAATACGAATTGATCTAGAAAAACTGGGACACACGGGTAGTTTATTTTTCGACGTAGATTCCGAATATATAGGTCTTCTTCATGTGTGCAAAAGCGTGTTGAACGGTGTTATCAAATCCTGCTGAAGACGAGGAAAAAAACGGAAAATATAATAGATAATTTTTACTAAAAACAAAATTGATTTATCGATTGGCTTAAAGTCAATAATAATTGAATAAAAAATTCCATTACACAGCCCTTTTTTGGTTATGATTAACTTTTAGCCATCATCACAAATAATTGGTTACTACAACAAAATGATTGCAATATTATCGGTTGACAAAACCACCAGCTGTGACCCCAAATAACATATTCGAGTTTCATTGGTTTAACCGTTTAATAAGTTGTGAGTACAGTACGATGGTCATAATTATCATCTTGTGGTATTTCGAACCGTTTATACACTTTCCATTACGATTATAAACTTTCGGTGATTGCAACCGAAATTCTTCTTTTGCAAACGAATCTTTGTATTGACAACCGTTTTCCAACTATATTTTTTCTGTGTGTAGTACCATTTCATGTATTCGGTTATTTGATCGAAATAAAAAAGTTTTTTCTATTTAAATTTTACATTTAAAATATTTTAAAAATATTTATTCAGATATTTGAACTACGAGGGCGGTTCGGAAAGTTCTTAGCCTATCAATGAAAGAGAATAGTTAGTTTTTCAAAATTATTTTTATTTTTCAATATAATCTCCTAAAAATTTCAATACACTTAGTCCAACGCTTATCTAGCAATTCTATCCCTTGATTTAAATAGTTTTCCTCAAGGTCTTCAAAATGGTGGTTTACAACTGTAATTGCATCTTCATTTGAGGTAAAACGCTTGCCAGCATGGAATTTTTGGGAACAGGTAAAAGTCACTGGCAGCTAAATCAGGAGAATAAGGTGGGTGGTCAAGCAACTCGTACTTTAATTCGTTGATTTTAGCCATTGTTAAAACACTCTTGTGCGCTGGTGCGTTGTCTTGTCAGCAACCCAATTTTTTACTGTTGCATATGAAGGAGCACTTTCACCAAACACATTCACCATATCATTATGAATTTCTTGTCCCGATAAACCTTTTTTATGTAAATATTTAATGACGCCACGCATTTCTAATTTTTCCATTGTAAAAAAATCACGGATGCGTCTTTTGTGAACACCTGTTTCTATATGAAGGAGTTGCCAGATCGAAACAAAATTTAACATGTGTTCATAGCAGATGGAAGTTTCCAAAACACTTAACTTTTTTCTGTTTATACCGCGCTTTTTGTGCTACGCTAAGAAGTTTCCGAACCGCCCTCGTATGAGCAGGTTTTTTTTTTAATTTTGAATCTAATAAAGTTTGTATGTGGTTTATTCTGAGATTTCGGGCCATTTTGCTGTCCTTGGTTGTTTCAAGCGGGAAAAATATAATATATTATACTTTATTATTTACTATACAATTAATCCTTATTGAACCTTTAAAGTCTTTAAAATTGTTTTTTAAAAAATTTATTTGTTCTTCAAAAAATTTCCTATTGTTCAAATATCATTAACCTGGTTGTCCCTAACACTACTTTCAATTAAAATTTTCTCAATGTTTTACAAAAATATTAATTATTTATTTAATTAAACCAGCCCATAGTAAAAAATAATATTCAATTAATGTTGTTGCTATTATTGATTATAATATTTTATTTAATTTATATTTTCATGGATGTTTATTTCCTGTCCCTGAAAATATACAGTACTTCCCTGTAAAATCTTACGAGGGCGACCGCAAAACTAACTGGCCTGGCACATTTTCTGTTTTACAAGCAACTTTTTTTTGTTTTGTTTTTTAAAACAATCAATTGAAAAACGTTTGATGAAGTGTATTGAGTTGGAAGGAGATTATGTTGAAAAATAAGTAATAATAATTCCAAAAAAACGGTTCTTTTTATGTTAGGCCAGTTACTTTTGCGGTCGCCCTCGTATATTCGTTAAAATTCAAATTTCCAAACCAATTTTGATTTGAAGCAACTCAAATATGATTGAACATTACATTAAGTGGGTGCACATCTAACAGTTTTTAAGTCTTTCTCATTATTAAATTAAATATTAAATTCTGCAAATAAAATCGAATGCCAAAAATGATGTCGAAATTGGCCCATAATCTCAGAATCAACCATGCACAAGTGGAACGATTTAATGCAAATTGATAAAGTGGGTCACAAAAATCAATTTTGGTTTTAAAGTATCGAAAAATATGAAGATAAGGCCGATCACGATAAATTGTTTAAGTGAAGTAAAGCGGAATTTTAAACCTTAATATTTTCAGCTACTTAAGGGCTAATGAGACACAAAATTGAAATCAACTGAATTCTTGACTCTTTGTCTACATATGACAAAAATGTATTCAAGTATTTCAATTGTGGTTTTCGCGGTGTAAGTTTTTCCATGGTGAAACGGCAAACAATACTGAAAAAAGGTTAAACACAAATCACACATAATCTGTGAAAAACCCCTATTGAAAAAAATACCTCTAGATGGATCACCCGTCACAAATTTGATGATTCCACCAGCTCATAAAGCGCACCAACCCGTGGTTTTCGCGGTGTAAATCTTTCCATGGTGAAATAGCAAACAATACTGAAAAGAAAAAAATAAAGTTTAACACAACTCACGCGATTTCTTTAAAGTAAGGACATGCCCTTACTGAAATTATTTATGCAAAATTTTGACTTCAAAAAATACACAAACTTCCGTTCAACAATAATTTTTTTAACTTTTTGAAAAAAGAGAACGAAAAAGATACTCCAATCTTATAGATAGGCTAGTAAAACATTCTACGAAAATATACGTAATACGAGGGCGGTTCGGAAAGTTCTTAGCCTATCAATGAAAGAGAATAGTTAGTTTTTCAAAAATATTTTTATTTTTCAATATAATCTCCTGAAACTTCAATACACTTAGTCCAACGCTTATTTAGCAATTCTATCCCTTGATTAAAATAGTTTTCCTCAAGGTCTTCAAATTAGTGGTTTACAACTGTAATTGCATCTTCATTTGAGGTAAAACGCTTGCCAGCAAGGATTTTTTTAGATTTGGGAACAGGTAAGAGTCACTGGGAGCTAAATCAGGAGAATAAGGTGGGTGCTCAAGCAACTCGTACTTTAATTCGTTGATTTTAGCCATTGTTAAAACACTCTTGTGCGCTGGTGCGTTGTCTTGATGAAAAATTATTTTTTTGGTGTTGTAAGCCAGGACGTTTTTCTCGAATTTGTACATTTAATTGTTCTAAAAGGTTGCAATAGTACTCTGAATTTATTGTTTTACCCTTTTGCAGATAGTCAATCGATAAAATACCTTTGAATTCCCAAAAAACCGTTGCCATAACCTTACCAGCCGATTGAATTGTTTTTGCCTTCTTTGGGGCTCTTCCTTCAGCTTCAGTCCAATGTTTGGATTGTTCTTTTGTCTCTGGAGTATAGTGGTGGATCCATGTCTCATCAACAGTTATGAAACGACGCTTAAATCCATTTTATTTCGCTGAAAACGATCCAAACAAGCTTGAGAAATGTTCATTCTTATGCGTTTTTGGTCGACTGTTAACAAGTCCGGCACCCCTCTTGCAGAAAGTTTTTTCATCTGTAGTTCTTCATGCAAAATTAAAAGGACTCGATCATTTGAGATGCCCATGATATTAGCTATTTCACGCACTTTTATTCGTCGATCATCTAATACCATATCATGCACTTTGGCTACAATTTCTGTTGTTGTTGCTGTTTTTGGACGTCCACTACGTGGTTCATCTTCAATGCTTGTGCGACCACGTTTAAATTCAGCAACCCAATTTTTTTACTGTTGCATATGAAGGAGCACTTTCACCTAACACATTCACCAAATCATTATGAATATCTTGTCCCGATAAACCTTTTTTATGTAAATATTTAATGACACCACGCATTTCTAATTTTTCCATTGTAAAAAAATCGCGGATGCGTCTTTTGTGAACACTTGTTTCTATATGAAGGAGTTGCCTGATCGAAAAATTTAACATGTGTTCATAGCAGAGATGGAAGTTTCCAAAACACTTAACTTTTTTCTGTTTATACAGCGCTTTTTGTGCTAGGCTAAGAAGTTTCCGAACCACCCTCGTATTATTGTTATATTGTAAAAGAATGAGCCTTCTATTCATGGGAGCGGTACCCTCGACTGGCCTCTTTTTTGTCATTAAAATGCTTTCGATTTTTTTTTAATAAAAAGAGATCACAAATTGTGAGACTCAAAATTTGTGTTAAACTTTCATTTATAATTTCGCTATATCTTTCCGCTACTCTTGGTTTGATGTCCTCTTCTGCATCTGCATTTCCTCTACTGCTTTAGCTGTCTACGTTTCGCCTTATTTCTAATATCACCTTCTCGCTGCCACCTCTATTCTCTATTCATTCGCGTTAAGAGGGGATTTTAAGTATTGGCATCGTTATTAGTTTATACGATTACAAGGATCTAATGACACACGATGTCGACAGACAATAATGCTGATGTCGGGGACGATAATGATGATGATTATTCAGCCTCCTCAACGTTGGCGGATAAGTGAGTCTCGTCTTTGTTGTGTTGCCTTCTATGCCTTCATTCGGTTTTAATGCGTTTATACGTTTCCATGGCATTGTTTGTTTGCTGTCACATTAGCAGATAATGTAGGGCTACCATACTGTGAGCACGTGCCCGCCAAAAAAGGGTGGGGTGACGAGGAGTGAACGTTTTTTTTTAAATAGACCGACGGATTATGCAGTACATGTTACTTTGGTGCTAATAATTGGTGGTGACAACAGAAAAGTTGTTCGTAGTAACCAAACACCTTTTATTATTTTTAAAAAAAGTGAATTACTCCACAAACTTATTAGGTCAGGTTTATTGCTATTTGTTGTATGGGATAGGAAAAGTTAGTCAGCGAAGTTAAAGCAAACTTACGTTTTGTTTGCTGTTATACAATATTATTGGTTACCACAACATCGAAATATAGTCCCAAGACACAGAGAAAAAAACTAGTTGGAAATAAGTTTGAACTACAATGATTCGGTTGCAGAAGAGGAATTTGGGTTGCAATCACCAATCGTAATGGACATTTGGTTATATACCTTATGGGGATAAATGTGATCATCGTACTGTACTCACAGCTTATTGATCGGTCATACCAATGGTTACTACAACATCGAAATATAACCCCAAGACACAGAGAAAAAACTAGTTGGAAATCAGTTGGAACTACAATGATTCGGTTGCAAAAGAGGAATTCGGGTTGCAATCACCAATCGTAATGGATATTCGGTTCAAATACCTCATGGTGATAAATGTGATCATCGTACTGTACTCACAGCTTATTGATTGGTCATGTTAATGATACGGGAAAAATGTATTTAGTTGCTACAACTTGTGTTTGCGGCAACCAATAGCTTTACAAATATATTATTGTTGTAACCAATTATTAGTGATGACCATAACCAAAAACTGGTTGTTTACTGGATTTTTTTAAAAAACAAATAATTAGTTTATTACTAACTTTAAGCCAATCATTTAACCACATTTTTTTCCAGTGAAAATTATCCATCATCTCTTCGACTTTTTCCTCTTCAAGAACCTCCCGAGTACTTCTTTTAATTCAATCGAGTAAAGAAACATTTTTTTTGCCTCTGACTTAAATTTTATTTTTTTTTCATTGAACAGGTGTGGCATGTGGAGTTGCAGATCCAAAAGTTCTATTCTCAAGGTCTGGCTACTTGGTATGTTGCACCGATACTACAGTTCGAATAACTGAAAGTTACATACCACAAAGGTGCAGGAAACCTTAATTATTCGGTTATGGTAGCAAATATTTAGTTTGTGTGTATAATAATTTATCGGTTCTAGCCGCTATAAACGCTTTGTTGAAGTCGAAAACACATTTAAAAATCCCATAAAAGAGAAAAGAAACATTTTAAATTAAATCAGTTTATAATTGTTGCGCCAGGAGGTTAAAGCTATCACATGATACAGCCAAATAAATTAATAAATATTTTCATGAATATTAAAATAGGCTAACCTGTATCCGAGCGATATAACTCAGACTTGATCAAAATGTTCATCATAGGCCTCCTTTAAAAAAAAAAACAACAACCAATTTCACAATCAAAGGCGTATTCATTTTGCTGACACCTTAACCCATTGCGATGCGGTTATTTATTATATTTTTTAAAATAGCCCACTACGCCCCAATATGGTTGATAAGGTAGTATTCTCATCACATATTTGTAGCCAAGACTTCAAGCATTCTGTTGTGTCACATTAACCCTTTAGTAGCCGGAAATATGTAAATTTAAAACGTAACTTATAATTTGCTTTGACTCTTTAAAACCAAACTTTTATTTTACTATACGAGTACCTCTTAAAATATATATAAAAACAATATATATATAAAATATATATAAAAACAACTGCTCATAATTCAAATAGCAGAACTTATAAAGGGTGTTTTTCTTAGACGTGTGGTTTTCGAGAAGAAATTAAACGCATATAATTTAATGTTATGGCCAAGAATATAGCTTTACGAGTATTATAAAGATAAGGGTTTGCCATTATGTTCTAAAAATGATTTCGGGCAAGTGGCCGCCGCGGGTGGCTCGAATAAATTCCAGCCGATAGGCTCCATTTTCGACCGGTTTTTGCAGCATTTGAGGCCGAATGTCAGCAAATATTCTCTTTCAAGGCGTCAATCGTGCAAGCTTACTTGCGTAGACAAGCGACTTCACATAACCCCGCAAAAAATAGTCCAGCGGTGTTAAATCGCACGATCTTGGAGGCCATACCACAGGAACACGAATCGAGATAATGCGCTCACCAAAAGTTTCCTTCAATAAATTGATTGTTTCCTTGACTGTATGACATGTCGCGCCGTCTTGTTGGACCCAAGGGCGTCTACATCAACATTCTTCATTTCAGGCATGAAAAAGTCATTAATAATGGCTCTATAGCGTTCCCTATTGATTGTTACTTTATGACCGGCTTCATTTGTAAGGAAATATGGACCAATAATTCCCTCTGGGCCATTTCATCGCGATTTGCAAACGTTGTTCCGGAGTAAGTGCAATCATTGTGAAATGGCAAACCAAACTGAGCTCAAAACAAGTGACAGGTGTCAAAAAGACCAACTCCAAAAACAGTATGGCCATATTGAAAACTACACGTCTAAAAACATTTGACCACGATTTGCAAACGTTTTTCCGGAACAAGTCTATTCATTATGAAATGGCAAACCAAACTCAGCATAAATCAAATGACAGCTGTCAAAAAGACCAACTCCAAAAACAGTATGGCCAGATTGAAAACTACACGTCTAAAAACACCCTTTAATTCACTAATTTCCAAATATTTTCTAAATTTTCCTACCGCCCGCCCGTGTGTCTGTTGAAAGCACGATAGCGGTCAAACGAATCAACCTAGGATCCTGAACCAACCTAGGATTTGGCACTATGATGTCTAATGGTCATACGCTGTTTGGAATTTTGAAAAAACGTTTGCCTTAAAGAGACTAAAGATACCTTGGAAAAACTACACTATTTTGCGAATTTGCTTAACAAACCATCATTTTTTGTGGTTGAACGATGGTTAAAATGGGACGCACATAATTCCTCAAAAAAAGCATAGTTGCTGCATGCTTCTGCACATGTGCCCCAAAAAAAGTCTGGCATGGTCAAAACCGTTATTTAATATGGCGACATGGGTACTCAATTGAAGAAGAAGCAACTACAATTAGAGTAATTTTGAAATTTTGGCTAAGCTTAGGGAGGGACGCATGGACCGATAGCGCCAAAAAACGGACCATTTTTTGTTTTGCTCTTTAGTCTAGTACGGACGTTGGAGGGTGAATATGAGGTTTGGCCTGGTCGAACTTAACTTTTTACTTGTCATCATTCTAATTGTAAGAGCCTTTATTGCCTTTTTTGCCTACACACGCAACCTATTGACAGCCTATTCCGCCGGTTTTATTTAATGCACGCTGACATATTTTACTGGCATCACTTTCATAACGATACTTCTTCATACTTAACCGAAGAGTGGTTGATACACTAAATTTGTCATTCCGTTTGCAACACCACAAATATTAATCAAAGGCCCTTTAGTATAAGTATAAATATTATTGATCGTGGTGAAATTCTAAGACGATGTCCGTTAATTAATCCGACCGTGTGTCCATCCGTGTGTCTGTTGAACGCTCGACAGCGGTTAAACTAATCAACCTATGATCCCAATCCCACGACAGCCGGTTGTATGGACCGGATTGACCCGAAAAACAATTCTTCGGCCAAGGGCACACAGATGCCGCTAGAACAACAACAACTTAGGATCCTGAAATTTTGCATGGTCTTAAGCTGGAGTGGGATTGTCCCTTAAAGGACTAAAGGTACCTAAAGGTACCAATGGTAATTAAGGAAGAAGTACACTTTTTTGAGTATTTGCTTAACAAATCAAAATTTTTTGTGAACGGTCAATGGTAAAAATTATGTCGGAAGCACACATATGGTGCAAAAGAGCCATCCCACACCAACGGCGAAACGTGCGTCTACCAGATGGTACGTACCATCTGGTAGGTGATGTGTTTGTTTTTCTAAACTTCGCTGACTTACTTTTTCTTCCCCCTATGACAAACAACAACAAAAACCTGATCTTATCAGCTTGTGGAGTAATTCACTCTTTCAAAAAAAATGGCTAAGTTAGTTGGGGTTCACTAAATACATCAAGAAGGGCATAGTTGCTGGACTTTTTGACACATGTGGCCCAAAAAACTTTCCGCATGTTCAAAGCGATTGATTTATAGTTATATATGGACACATGGGTACTCAAATTTAAGCAAATTTTGTTACAAATCTTTATATGTGACGCGCAAAAGAGAAAGGGACCTAAGGTTAAAAACCAGTTTTGTTCAGGAGAGCCCCTTTCTATTTGCGCTTAGAATCGTCGACTTCACTTTCATAAAACGCGCATATCTCTGGGAGGGAACACTTTTAGGGCATGGGATCGGTCTCATTCGATGCTCAGATGTTGTCCACATCAAAAAAAAAGTGAAAAGTTGATGAAAAGTTTTGTTCAGGAGAGCCATTTTAATGATTAGGTCCCTTTCTATTTGCGCTTAGAATCGACGACTTCACTTTCATAAAACGCGCATATCTCTGGGAGGAAACACTTTTGGGGCATGGGATCGGGATCTCATTCGATGCTCAGATGTTGTCCACAACAAAAAAAGAAGAAAAAAATAGATTTTTTACCCTTAGGTCCCTTTCTCTATGCGCTGTCACATATAGAGTAATTCTGGCTGACATAAGGAAGGGACGCATTGGCCAAAGGTCCCATGTTTTTGTACTTTTTTGCGTAGGTACGGTGGATGGTATACTAAGGTTGCTATAAATATTTCTGGCCTAGGCAACACTAAGTGTTGCCTGGCGCCATCTGACATTTCCATTGGAAAGTTTGTCATTTTTAGCATAAACGTACTCAGAACGTTTTGATGTACGACCATCATTTGTGTTGTTTGCAGTGACTAGAAAAAATCAGTTTGGCAAAAAATGGAATTAACTCGTGAACATTTTCGTGCGATCATTTTTCACAACTTTCGACGTGGATTAACACGACAAGAGTGCATCGATGAACTTAAATCTTTGTATGTCGATGAAGCACCATCCTATAGCACTGTGGAAAACTGTGCTATAGGTCGTGTAGGTTGTCCCAAAAGCGGCCGTTGTGCCAGAGAACATTGATGCCGTGCGTGAACTGATAATGTAAGATCGTCATGTGACATACCGTGAGATAGAGGCATCCTTGGGCATTTCTTCCGCCAGCATAAATCGATATTGCATGAAGACCTGGCCGTAAAAAAGTGCTGTTCTCTTTGGATCCCGTACAATTTGACAATAGCTAAAAAAAGGCTCGTAACGATTGGTGCAGAGAAATTTTGAAAAATTACTATCGCGGTGCTTCATATGACGTTTATAAGATCGTCACAGGTGACGAATCATGGATCTATGCGTATGAGCCCGAAACAAAACGGCAATCGACCGTGTGGGTCTTCGAAGACGAGCCAAATCCAACGAAAGTTGTTCGTGGAAGAAGCACTTCGAAGCAAATGGTCGCCTGCTTCTTCGGCAAAACTGGTCATGTGGCGACTGCTCCGCTTAAGCAACGTAGGACGGCCAATTCTGAGTGGTTCACCACAATTTGTTTGCCTGAAGTCTTTGGAAAAATTCAAAAAACGGGCAAGATAAGACGAATCATTGTGCGCCATGACAATGCGAGCTCTCACACATCGGCTCAAACCAGCGCCTTTTTGACCTGGCAAAACGTCGAATTGATGGGTCATCTACCGTACAGCCCTGACTTGGCACCCAATAACTTCTTTTTATTCCCACGCATCAAGAAAAAAATGCGTGGTCAACGATTTTCGTCGCCAGAAGATGCTGTTGAAGCGTTCAAAAACCATGTTTTGAAGGTGTCCCAATTGGAGTGGGAAAAGTGCTTCGACGCATGCAAAAGTGTATAAATCATGCTGGGGAATACTTTGAAAAACAATAAAACCATTTTTAATGATAAATATTCGCATATTTATTATTAGGCCAGAAATATATATAGCAGCCCTCGTATAATGTCCAGGCGATTTAAAGTCAATTGAAACTCTCAAATTTAACCAAATTTTGCTACCAATCCTAATACAGAGTAATTTTGAATGGGTCAAAAAGGCCCAAAAAAATCACCTGGATTTTGTGCTTTAGAAGCGTAGGGACGTAGGAGGGTTTAAAAGGTAAGGCGATTTGTTGTCAATGTGGACACAACTTTGCTACCAATCCTAATATAGAGTAATTTTAAATAGGCCAAAAGGGTCCATAAAAAGACCGTTGTTTTTTTGCTTTAGTTGCGTAGAGACGTTGGAGGGTATATAAGGTTCGACCTAGCCTAACTTAATGACGTTCTTACTTGTTTTTATTCGCCACTACTGTCCACCCTCCCTCTCCTCGGCTGGGTATAATCGTTAAGCTTGTTTTCCATTTATAAGTAGTTCAATGAACCTAGAATTTTATTTGTCGTATATTTTTTTTATTCTGTTTTTCTGACTTGTGGCAATTAGCAACAATTGGCTTTGTCTTCGGACCAACTTCCCACTCATCCCACCCTCAGCCGAGCAAAGACAACAATCAAATGGAATACAAACTCACAACTTTCCAGAGAGAATAGATTTCCTTCCTGTTTGTGCTACAATAATGAGTGGCTTTCCATCATTTGATTTGTATAGAGCGATATTCTTGTCCATAATAGGCTCATCCTAGACTATGTGTCGATGGTTAGGGCAAACCATCACCGCCTCCTGGCCTATTGTTCAATGGTTATTGTTTATTGATTCAATGTCTTCAATCAACTTGTGGCTATCCTTGGCTCCTTCTCCACCTCCTGTTCCAATGCTGCTTAGGACATTCATTATAATGTCTACATATTTATGGCTTGGTCCAATTCCTTGTAAGAATCGTGTATTGAGTTTTCTTGTTGTCCAACTTGTATTGCATAAAATTGATAAGCTGTCTTAAATCTCAAAGGGAAGACTTTTGTCAGCAGCCTCGCCGCCAACTGTGCGGTCCATGGAGTATAGCAACAGCTTTACACTGCTGATGATCCGTATCTCGCTGTTGTCTATCTTGCATAGGGGGCCGCTGGGGGTAGGCTACCAAAGTAAGTGATGGCTGTTGAGCACACAACAATGAAGAAGATGATGATGATGGCTGATGTTGATGATTCTGCTGACTTGTCAGCCGCTTTTTTCGTAGATTATGATTATATCAACAATTCTGTGGTTTGTTGTTGTCATTCCTTGGCATTGTGGGTGTTAGTCTATACGGCTGGCCAACGGGATCAAATGGCCGTTCCTATGGGCTACTTGTTCCACATGAATTGGGTAACAAAGTCATTGCGTCGTTGTTAGGATCCCAGAAAATCTTAGTGATTTATGAGGAAGGAATGGTCTGAATTCTGTGCTCACAAGGTAAAATGACTTATGTATAATTTTAAAAACTGGTGAGTAGACAATTTCTAAGTGATTCTAAACAGATATTCTAAAGTCTCCACTCCATGTTAAACAGCTATTCTCAATGTCTTTACAATGCTGGTATCTTTTGTTATGGCCTCCATAGTTGAAAATTCAGTTACGGATTTATTACCAAAAAATATTAGACAAGGATGTTATTGTCGTTATAACTCTTAGGTTGAGGCTTCGTTTTTGCCACAGAATTGTAATTTATTCTAAGAGAAATCCAGTATTTTTGTGCCCACGCATTAAAACATCTTAAGTCGATTTAAGGGGTTATCGTTGTTATTTGTTTTTATTATTTTGCTATTGCTTTGTAGCACATATATGTATAGGGTGATCCATCTAGGGTTTTTTTTTTAATAAAAAAAAATACTAAAAATCAAATCAAGTGTGGAATCTTTATTGTTCGTACTAAAGGACATTTTATGCCATTTATTTTTTGAATACAATTTCCTTCAAATGTTGGCAATTGTAATATGAAAATGAGCGTTTGGCAAAAAACTAGAAGATCCGTTGTTTTCGACAAAATTTGTGGTCAGTGATGAGGCCCATTTCTGGCGCAACGGCAACGTCAATAACAAAATTGCCGCATTTGGGCTGAAGAGGAACCAAAAGAGGTTCAAGATATGCCATCATATCCAGAGAAAAATACGGTTTGGTGTGGTTTATGGGATGGTGGAATTATCGGTCGATAATTTTTCAAAAATGATGATGGTCGAAACTTAACTTTCGATGGTGCTCGCTATTGCTCTATCATATCGGAATTTTTAATACCTGAAATTGAAGCCCGTTTCTTGGCGACATTTGGTTTCAACAGGACGATACCAACAGTGTTCGAAGAAATGAGTAAAGATAACAAGAGAAGACGGATCATTTCTCAATTCACGACAATGCGAGCTCTCACACCTCAGCTGAAACGATGAGCTTTTTGACCACTACAGATGTCGAATTGATGGGCCATCCACCGTACAGCCCTGATTTGGCACAAAATGGCTTTTTCTTATTCCCTTGCATCAAGAGTAAATGCGTGGTCAACGTTTTTTATCGCCCGAAGCAGCTGTTGAAGCGTTCAAAAATCATGTTTTGAAGGTGTCTCAATCGGAGTGGAAAAAGTGCTTCGAAAATTGGTTTGTGCGCAAGCAAAAGTGTATAAATAATGCTGGAGGATACTTTGAAAAATTATTAAACTTTTTTTGTTAAAATATATTCTCATCTTCATTATTAGGCCAAAAATATATATAGCAGCCCTCGTATTATACTCTCTAGATTATGTTTTGCATAGTTAGAATTTTGGATTTTGTTTTGAAGTCCATTACGATTTGTATTGTGGCTTATATATTTTTTAGGTATCAAAAAGATGAGCGATGATTTAACCATCAATTGGTCCAGTTGACAAATGTTCGTGGTAGCGACAACCGCATTCAAAAAGTTGTTATAACCAACAACCAATACATGTACAAATTCAGTTTCAATAATCATCTTAATTAGTTAGGGTTTCCGATACTTGGTCTCTTTAACCGATAGTATCAGTCCCCTCTACTAAAAATTACTGTGTACCCAATCTATATATGTGACAGCGCATAAAGAAAGGGACCTAAGGGTAAAAAAAATCAATTTTCATTTTTTTTTTCTTTTTTTGATGTGGACAGCATCTGAGTATCGAATGAGACCGATCCCATGTCCCAAAAGTGTTCCCTCCCAGAGATATGCGCGTTTTATGAAAGTGAAGTCGACGATTCTAAGCGCAAATAGAAAGGGACCTAATCTTTAAAATGGCTCTCCTGAACAAAACTTTTCATCAACTTTTCATTTTTTTTTTGATGTGGACAACATCTGAGCATCGAATGAGACCGATCCCATGCCCCAAAAGTGTTCCCCCCAGAGATATGCGCGTTTTATGAAAGTGAAGTCGACGATTCTAAGCGCAAATAGAAAGGGACCTAATCTTTAAAATGGCTCTCCTGAACAAAACTTTTCATCAACTTTTCACTTTTTTTTGATGTAGACAACATTTGAGCATCGAATGAGACCGATCCCATGCCCCAAAAGTGTTCCCCCCAGAGACATGCGCGTTTTATGAAGATAAAAAAATAAAAATTGATTTTTTTACCCTTAGGCCCCTTTCTCTATGCGCTGTCACATATGATTGTAGCGATAAAATTCATAAGTTTTACGTACAATCACCAACATTCGATTGACACAAAATTCGCTTGTGACAGCAAATTTGTTTTCTGTGTGCACTATTGTCTAACCTTGTATTATCCACTGATACTCAGTGATTAGAAAACTTTTAGGCTATAATTGAATCATCCACACCCAATTTTTTATCCCTTGGCTTGGCGTTTAATAACCTTAGAAAAATCCAAAAAAATATTCTACAAAGTAGAAGTTGCATTGCCTAGTCATTAACAGAAGATGCCATTATTGACGTAGTTTTCTCTTCTAAATCTGATCCCATGTGACACAATTTTTATGGGTTTCCAGCAAAATTATGTTCGCCCAAAGGATGTTTAATGGTCACAATTTTCCGAGGGAGAAGTCAATTAAGATTTTGGCACGTACTTTGAGGCTCACGGGTAAATTTTCAAATCGATCAATGAGTGAATAAACCAACAAGCCTTCGAACGATACGAGGAGAGACTGAACACATGTTATTCTTATCAAGGGCTAGTCGTTTTGGCGTCCTTTATGGAATACAAACAAAAATATATATTGCATTTTGTTTCTTTTTTTCTGTCGGCAACGAATCTCAGAGATGGATGGGATTTTATCGATTTCGTTTCAATAAATTTATGGAAATGATATGGTCAAATGAAATTTATGCAGGATTTTACGTGACGTCTGATATGCCTCCAAGAGAAGCCATAACAAATTATGAGTTCTTTGTTTTCCATCAATCTTTTCTTCTACTTATTTATCATGCATATGCCGTTTGGAGCGCCAACAACATTTGTAATGAAATGCGATATCCTTTGTATCCTTTTACGCTCGCTGTTTTTTTTTTTGTTACACATACTCGCATTTTGGGCTGTCATTGTATTTTATTTATGACTTGTAATTTTTACGAGCCCGGAGTTCCGGACTTTCGAGACGCGCATAAAAATGTAATCGACACCGAAAACATTTTATGTCTTCATCATCTGCTTGTTGTATTCTTTGTTTTTTATTTGTTCTTCTTCTTCTTTTTTTTCTGCTGATATTTTTATAACCTCATACAAGAGTGTTGCGGTGGAATCCTGCAACAATTTGTGGCACCTACCACAGAGATGTGATGCAAAAGAAAACGAACAAATAAATCGAAAATGTAAACAAAAATAATGAAGAAGTGAGAGGAACATAAAATTATTGTTGGCAGCTTAATTTGCAACAATGACATGTATTACGTGTGACTATTTAAATGTGGAGTACATGAGCCATCACAAGATTGTAAAGAAGAGTGTCTTAACATATGCGGGAATAGGTTTAATGAGTTGCCAATGGACAGAGAGTAAACGTGGTTAAGTTCGGCATGGTTGAATCGTATGTGTCATACCTGTAGTCCCTAAAGTCGCTTGTTTTGACCACCATATCGCATTTGGTCCATAGGTTCCAATCACACATTTTCACAAACGCCAAGAATAATTCCCTATTTTATTCGTAAGGAAATATAGAGTGGTCCATCTAGAGGTATTTTTTCTGAACAAAAAAAAATAAAAAAATTGAAATCAAGTGTGGAATCTTTATTGGTTATTTAAAATGTAATTTTATGGCATTTATTTTTTGAAATTAATTACCTTCAAATGTTGGCAACAGTATTATGGAAATGAGCTTTCGGTGAGAAACGGCAATATCCGCTGTTTTCGACCAACATTATGTTCAGTGATAGGGCCCATTTCTGGCTCAACGGCAAAGTTAATAGACAAAATTGCCGCATTTGGGCTGAAGAGCAACAAGATGAGGTTCAAGAGGTGCCATTATACCCATAGAAAACCACGGCTTGGTGCGGTTTATAAGCTGGTGGAATCATCGGTGCAAATTTGTTCAAAAATGATGATGGCCGGAACGTAACCGCTCGCTATCGCACCATGATATCGATTTTTATGCTACCTGAAATTGAAGCCCGTAATCTTGACGACACTTTGTTTCAACAGGACGGTGTGGCAGATTCCACACTTGATTTAAATTTTTATATTTTTTTTGTTCTGAAAAAATACCTCTAGATGGACCATCCTTTATAATGTAAATAGCACAAAAAATAAATTCAGTCCATTAAAAAATTCAAATATATGAACAAAATACAGGGTGGGCAATTTAACATTTTAAATTTGATTGGGCTGTAAAGAAACAAGTACCGATAATTTTTTTCAAATTTCTGGTTTTATTCGAAAGGTTGAACTATGCCATTTAATAATGGAACACAATTTGATTCATATGACGTCCACAACTAACTCGGCGGTACCTTATCCGATCAAACAAGTTTTTTAGTACATTTTTGATTGTTTTAAGTCGAAACTCTTCAATGGCAGCTTTTTGCTTTCATGTTTTAACGCTTCAATTGTCTCTGGATGCTTTGCGTAACATTTATCCTTAATGGCTCCCCATAGAAAATAATTCAAAGGGCTCAAATCACAGCTCTAAGGCGGCCAATGGACATCACAATTTCGGCTGATTATTCGACTTTCAAAAACAGTGAATAAAATATCGGTATAGACCAAATGTTGTCCATGCCATTCTCTTGAATTGTTGGAAATAAAAATTAGTGGAACATGACATGACAATGATGCCGCCAGCCCGAATCCATACCAAACAGTGGCTCGTTATGAAAGCATTGTCCTCTCAATAAACACGGCAATGCGGCAATTTTGCTTACTGAAATAAGCCACCGAGATGAAAATGAGCTTCATCCGAAAACAGGATTTTTCGGTAAAATTCGTTATCTCCTGCCAAACAGTCTTCAGCCAATTACGAGGGCAACACTAAGTGTTGCCTGGCGCCATTGGAAATTTTGACATTTTTTAGCATAAACGTACTCAGAACGTTTTGACGTACGAACATCATTTGTGTTGTTTACAGTGACTTGAAAACATCAATTTGGCAAAAAAAAAATGGAATTAACTCGGGAACATTTTCGTCGAAAGACATTTTTCACAACTTTCGCAGCAAAAGTGCATCGATGAACCTTAATCGTTGTATGGCGATGAAGCACCATCCTACAGCACTGTGAAAAACTGGCTTAATGAATGCAATCGTGGCCGATGCTCGCTTAAAGATGAAGATCGTGCAGGTCGTCCAAAAACGGCCGCTATGCCAGAGAAAATTTATGCCGTGGGTGAACTGATAATGTAAGATCGTCATGTGACATACCGTGAGATAGAGGCATCCATGGACATTTCTTCTACCAGCATACATTTGATACTGCATGAACACCTAGTCGTACCGTGTGGATCTTCGAAGACGAGCCGAATCCAACGAAAGTTGTTCGTGGAGGAAGCACTTCGAAGCTAATTGTCGCCTGTTTCTTCGGCAAAACTGGTCATGTGGCGACTGTTCCGCTTGAGCAACGTAGGAGTGGTCAACCACAATTTGTTTGACTGAAGTCTTCGGAGAAATTCGAAAAACGAACAAGAGAAGACGAATCACTGCGCACCATGAAAATGCAAGCTCTCACACAGCTGCTGAAAACAGCGTTTTTTGACCGGCAAAAAGGTCGAATTGATGGGTCAACCGCCGTTTGGTCCTGACTTGGCACCCAATGACTTCTTTTTATTCCCGCTCATCGAGAAAAAATTGCGTGGTCAACGATTTTCGTCACCTTAAGATGCTGTTGAAGCGTTCAAAAACCATGTTTTGGAGGTGTCTTAATCCGAGTGGAAAAAGTGCTTCGACAATTGGTTTGAACGCATGCAAAAGTGTATAAGTCATGCTGGAGAATACTTTGAAAAACAATAAAACCATTTTTGATGATAAATATTCGAATTTTCATTATTAGGCCAGAAATATATATAGCAGCCCTCGTAAATGACAAAGATCAACCTAAAAGAAATATAAGTATTTTTTTCCAGCCGATTCAAATTTAATATGTTAAATCGCCCACTCCATATGTGACTTTTAGATCCAATGACATAATATATGTGTGGGAGCTATATCTAAATCTGAACCGATTTTCTTCAATTTCAATTACATTCTTTCTTGGCCCAAAAGACTTACTTGTGCTTAATTTCATTTAAGCTAAAACCAGACAAATTGGATGAACATATTTGTGGGAGCTGTATCCAAATCTGAAAGGATTTCCTTCAATTTCAATAGCGCCTAGGTCCAAAAAACTAACTTCTGTCAAATTTTTTGAAAATCGGACAACAACTGCGATATGTAGCTTGATTACAAACTTAAGATGGACGAACAGACAGACAGAATGGAATCAGACAGACAGAATCGGTATGCTTATAGATGGGTCTAGCTCAAATAATTTTGGTAGTAACAAACATTTGCCATGAAACTAACTTATAATACCCTGTTCCACAGAGTGGTGCATTGCTGTACTTGGGCGCGAACCCAAATCTTTCTGAATTGATAGGGCGAAATTTCCCATCAGGCCTTTACCTGTAAACAGAGCTTCTTAAGAAATATCCCGATTCTTGGGGAAGACATACAATTTGTAAACCCTACATCATAGAATCATAGGTTCACTATGTTATTCCGTTTGCAACAAATCGAAATACTGGTCGGAGACCCCATAAAGTATATACTCGTATACATATTCTGAATCGTCGTAAAAGTCCAAGATGATCTAGCCATGTCCGCCTGTCTGTCTTTGGAAAGCAAACTACAGGTCGCTTCATTGAAGCAACGAGGCATATACTTAGTAGGGACATAAATGCTGTTACAACATTGAACACACCCATTTCAATAGTAGAACTGAACATACCCCGTTAATATCATATGGGTTTTGAAAGCTAACCACAATAGCGTTAGTCTGTAACGGCATTTTAAAATTGTTTCAACTTCCATCATAGAGTGGTCAGATAATGAGAACCGTATCGCTGTAATAGCGCTTTTCAAGTGTGAAATGAAAAAAAACGATATTTTCAAAGCGCTCCGGCAACTAAGGATTAACCTCATGTTCGTCTACCGATGCATAAAACTGTTTGAGGAGACTGGAGATGTAAAAGACCACCCCGGTCGGGCCACCCACGCTCTGTTCGAACACCGCATTAAATCAAAGCCGTTAAATGAAGAATTCACAGAAATCCGCTCCGTAAACAGAAAATCATGGCCCGTGAGATAAATATCACGCAAAAGTCCATGAGACGAATCATTAAAAAAGACTTGGGATTTCCCCTTTAAACAACGTACCGGACATTTTTAGAATGCAGCTTTAAAAAAAATAGGATTGAAAAATGCAAACGTGTTTCGTTGAAACACGCTGATAACTTGCACAGAAAAATTTTGTTCACCGATGAAAAAATTTGTACCGTTCAGGAAAAATTTAACAAGCAAAATGATAGAGTGTATGCGCGGTCATCTTAGGAAGCATCTGAACTGATCCCAAGGGTGGAAAAGGGTCATCACCCAGCTTCAGTCATGGTTTGGTGGGCTGTCTCTTACGATGGGGTCACTGACCTGCATTTCTGCGAACAAGGAGTCGAAACATCGGCCAAAGTTTACCAAGAAACCGTTTTGGAAGCTGTTGTGAAGCCTCTTAACAATTCCCTGTTCCAAAACCAGTCATGAACTTTCCAGCAGGATTCTGCGCCGGCCCATAAGGCTTAAACGTCTCAGGCCTGGCGTCTAAACAATTTGTCAGCGTTCATTTCCTTTGAATAATGGCCCTCAGGCAGTCCAGATTTGAACCCATTGGATTACAAATTGTGGACGGTTTTAGAGGACAAGGTTTGTCACAAAAGATACCCCAACATTGGATCTCTTAAGACTACTTTAGTTCGAGCTGTGGCCAAATTCCCCATGGACGAGGTTCGTTTAGCTATTGACGATTGGCCAGTGCGACTTAAGGCGTGTGTAAAGGCAATAGGCGGACATTTCGAATAAGTAGATTCTTTTTGGATACAATATACATCAATAAATATATTAAAAAATATATGGTCCAAAAACATTCAGTACTTTTTATTTTACAGCATAAAACGTGTGTAACAGTATTAATGTCCCTACTAAGTATATAGGTATATATGTTCCCCTCACAAGGACCGGGCCTACCTTTGGAAAAATCAGCAATCCTCATCTTGAAAACGAAATATCTCATAAACTATTAGAGATAATATCATGTCATCATCATATTATGATGATAATATTTGGAATATATGCTGTTGGCAAGTAATCGTTATAATTTTTTAACAGAACAAAATAAAATATTAGCATTTTAAAATCAAAGGTGTTTTTTTAGGCGTGTAGCTTTCAATCTGGCCACACTGTTTTGATCCATTCTCTTTCATTTAATCAAAAATTATAAAAAAAAGTAGTATATCTTCCTGACGGACACCCTATGTATTGTTGGCATGGATCGAAACACATCCTGAAGGTAAAGTGGGCGATGCAATGCTCCCTTAAAAAAATGTTTAAGGCCAAAGTAAGGAACAGAATGAAATAAAAAAATAATCATTTTAACATAGATTATAGTGTGTTAAAATTGGACAAAATGACGTGGGCCGCCCTTTAAAAGGCTATATCTTTGAAAGGGTATATCTGGTGAACTAATACCGATGAGACAATACAAGTTGGTATTCATGATGTTGGTATGGAAAGAAAAGAGACCGGTGCCACGTCCCCTTGACAAAATTCCCTTGACCGTAATGCAAGGGAACCTGGCCGAAGCTTTGCCCTAAAATTATAGAATACTTTACAGGGTCTCCGAATAATATTTTTAAGTGTTTCAAATGGATTGACAAAATTAGTATACGCTTTATCCTAGGTGAGGAGGGTATAAAAATGAAACCAATTGTTTATACAGAAAAAAATTAATTAACTTTTTTGGTTGCAGCATCCATAAGCCCCCCTTTATATAACGATTTCAATAATTTACCATATAATTTAAAAATTTTATTATGTATAATTTAAAATATATCATTATTTAATTAAAATTAATTTATTTAAACAATTTCAAAACTTAAATTTAATATTCTGTTTTTCTTCTTCTATTTTTCCAAAAGACTTTTTCATGCGTTGTGGTTCGTTTTGTGGTTTTCTTTAAATAAATATTTTTTAATATTCGATTTTTGCCTTTTGTGTTTTTTCCCTATTATTTATTCTTCCAAAAATGTTGCTTAACAAATACTAACTTTTTCGAAATTCTTGTTTTCTCTTTGCAGGTATGTATTGCGTAATTGAATTGCTTTTTTTATGAATGTCGTCGCTTTGCTTATGGCACAAAAAGTTTGCGCAAAAATACCAGCAGATGTGATAGCATTTAAGACACTTCCTGCCTGGGTTGCCTTGGAGATGGCGCTGTGATAAGTACCTTATTTTCTGGCTCTTTTATTTGATTTCTTTTTTATGGAACATGAAACAAACTTTTCCATGAATATTTTACACATTTAGCGGAAGATTTGTTTCTTTCTGACATTGTGACAATTTCGCAATTATGAGGGCTCTTTGAGGTGGAACGAAAAAAAGAATGAAATATGTCAGCACCTAATTTGCATATTTAGTTCGTTAGGGAAGTGATTCAAACGATTTATTAAAGGCGGAAGTTGAAAAGGCAGTATCGTAGACCTTAACTTCATAAATGAAATTAAGAACACGTGTTTTCCGGTTGAGTTTTATTTTTTTTAAGGATATGTTCTTATATTTATAGACATCATTTGGTGGGCGGCAAGGGATCACAGGTTCGAAAGAAGTTCCCTAAAAAAATGTTTGTAGTAGACGTGGCTTATTAGCTGGTGCGAGAGAGTAGGAAACAAGAAATCCAGGCTAATTAACTGTGCAACATTTTTGTAAGGGATGATCCAAATAAAACGCACGATGTTAATTGTAAATGCAACAAAAAGTTTTCCAAGAATTATCTTAATATTCTTTGTTATAATAGGAAGAGATCTTTGACAATTATTTGTGAACCAAAACATCAGCCAAATGCTCGCCACCGTTTCAGTGGCATACCTCTTTCCCATGGTCCATATTTTCAGTGACTTTGAGACATAATTGAGGTTCAATGTCGTTTATGTGCTGAATTATCTCTTCCTTGAGCTCTTAAAATGTTCTTGGCTTATTGACGTGGACCCCTTGTTTAAATATCCCCAAAGAATAAAGTCGAACGAACGTCTAGTTTCGTGGCGCCAAATTAACATCGCCGCCACGAAGCACAGTGGTCCAGGATCGATTTCCATCAGCCAAAATTCAATAACTCTTTAACTAGTAAATATTTTTGAGTTCTGTAAAAAGGACAATTGTAGTCAAGGACTCAAGGATTATTTTGATAACTTTAAAAAACTAAGTATGCAACTAGTATTTTCTTTCTCCTAATACTAAATTGTATCCCAAACGGAGTTCATTTGCCAGTGCTATGCCCAAAGTATCCCTAATGAATGTAGCAAATCGAATAACCTCAGGATAACAGACCACAGCTACTGGAATTTATTCACAAGTACACATTGACATTATACGAGGGCCTCTATATATATTTCTGGTCATGTAATGAAAATGCGAATATTTACCATCACAAAAGGTTTTACTGTTTTTCAAAGTATTATCCAGCATGATTTATACACTTTTGCATGCGCTAGAACCAGTTGTCGAAGCACTTTTTCTACTCCGATTAAGACACCCCCAAAACATGGTTTTTGAACGCTTCAACAGCATCTTCTGGTGACGAAAATCGTTGACCACGCACTTTTTTCTTGATGTGCGGGAATAAAAAGAAGTCAGGGCTGTACGGCGGATGACCCATCAATTCGACGTTTTGGTCAAAAAGGCGCTGGTTTGAGCCGATGTATGAGAGCTAGCATTGTCATTTCTTTTCCGAATTTCTCCGAAGACTTCAGGCAAACAAATTGTGGTGTACCACTCAGAATTAACCATCCTATGTTGCTCAAGCGGAACAGTCGCCACATGACCAGTTGTGGCGAAGAAACAGGCAGCCATTTGCTTCAAAGTGCTTATTCCATGAACAACTTTCATTGGATTTGGCACGTCTTCAAAGACCCACACGGCCGATTGCTGTTTTGTTTCGGGCTCATACGCATAGACCTATGGTTCGTCACCTCTAACGATCTTATAAACGTCTTTTGAAGCACCGCAATCGTACTTTTTTCAAAATTTCTTTGCACCAATCGACACAAGCCTTTTTTGAGCGATTATCAAATTGTGCGGGATCCAACGAGAACAAACCTTTTTTACGGCCAAGTGCTTATGCAATATTGAATGAATGATGGTGGAAAAAATGCCCAAGGATGCCTCTATCTCACGGTATGTCGCATGACGAACTTGCATTATCAGTTCACGCACGGCATCAATGTTCTCTGGCACAACTGCCGTTTTTGGACGACTTTCACGATTGAATTCATTAAACCAGTTTTCACAGTGCTATAGGATGGTGCTTCATCGCCATACAAAGATTTAAGTTCATCGATGCACTCTTGTCGTGATAATCCACGTCGAAAGTTGTGAAAAATGATAGCACGAAAATGTTCACGACTTAATTGTATTTTTTGCCAAATGGATTTTTAAGTCACTGTAAACAACACAAACGATGGTCGTACGTCAACGTTCTGAGCACGTTTGTGCTAAAAAATGTCAAACTTTCCAATTGAAATGATTCCCTCTGCCCATAAAGCACACCAAACAGTGACTTTTTGAGGATGTACGAGCGTTTCAACAATGGCTTGTGGATTTTCATTACTCCAAGTGCGAAAATTTTGGTTTTTAACGTACCCATTCAACCAAAAGTGAGCTTCATCGTTGAACAAAATTTTCTTGTAAAAATCAGGATTGATGGCCATCTGGGTTTGGGCCCATTCACCACGATTTGCAAACGCTGTTCCGGAGTATGTCTATTCATTATGAAATGGCAAACCAAACTGAGTATAAATCAAGTGACAGCTGTCAAAAAGACGCAGCTCCGAAAAAGTGACGCAAGATTGAAAACCACACGTCTAAAAAAACCACTCTTTAAGGAGTCTACTTAGTAGGGACATAAATACTGTTACACATGTTTTATGCTGTAAAATAAACAGTATTGAATGTTTTTGGACCAAATATTTTTTAATTTATTTATTCATGTATATTGTATCCAAAAAGAATCTTCTTATCCGAAATGTCCGCCTTTACACACGCCTTAAGTCGCACTGGCCAATCGCCAATAGCTGCACGAACCTCATCCATGGGAAAATTGGCCACAGCTCGAACCAAAGCTGTCTTTAGAGATCCAATGTTGGGGTATCTTTTGTCACAAACCTTGTCCTCTAAAACAGTCCACAATTTGTAATCCAATGGGTTGAAATCTGGACTGCCTGCGGGCCATTCTTCAGAGTTAATGAACGCTGGCAGATTGTTTCGAAGCCAGGCCTGGGACGTTTTAGCCTTATGGGACGCCGCAGAATCCTGCTGAAAAGTCCATGGCTGGTTTTGGAACAGGGAACTGTTAAAAGGCTTCACAACAGCTTCCAAAACGGTTTCTTGGTAAACTTTGGCCGATGTTTTTACTCCTTGTTCGCAGAAATGCAGGTCAGTGACCCCATTGTAAGAGACACCCCACCAAACCATGACTGAAGCTGGGTGATGACCCTTTTCCACCCTTGGGATTAGTTCAGATGCTTCCTTAGATGACCGCGCATGCACTCTATCATTTTCTTGTTAAATTGTTCCTGAAGGGTAAAATTTTTTTCATCGGTGAACAAAATTTTTCTGTGCAAGTTATCAGCGTGCTTCGTTTGCATTTTTCAATCCTATTTTTTTTAAAGCTGCAGTCAATAAGTGTCCGGGTACGTCATTTGAAAGCCCCAAGTCCGAATTCTTTTTTTATGACTCGACTCATGGACTTTTGCTTGATATTCATCTCATGGGCCATGATTTTCTTTTTTCGGAGCGGATTTCTGTGAATTCTTAATTTAATGGCTTTGATGACATGCGGTGTTCGAACAGAGCTTGGGCGGCCCGACCGGTGGCGGTCTTTTACATCTCCAGTCTCCTCAAACAGTTTTATGCATCGATAGACGAAGATGCGGCTAATCCCTAGTGGCCGGAGCGTTTTGAAAATATTTTTTCATTTAACACTTGAAAAGTGATATTACAGCGATACGGTTCTCATTATCTGACCACTCCATGATGAAAGTTGAAACAATTTTAAAATCCCGTTACAGACTAACGCTATTGAGGTTAGCTTTCAAAACCCATATGACATTAACGGGGTATGTTCAGTTCTACTATTGAAATGGGTGAGTTCAATGTTGTAACAGTACGAGTATTTATGTCGCTACTAAGACTTGGGACTTAGGGCTTACAAACGACGTACCGGACAATTATTGACTGCAGCTTTAAAAAAATAGGATTGAAAAATGCAAACGTCTTTTGGCGTAGCACGCTGATAACTTGCACAGAAAAATTTTGTTCACCGATGAAAAAAATTTTACCCTTCAGGAACAATTTAACAAGAAAATGATAGAGTGCATGCGCGGTCATCTAAGGAAGCATCTGAACTAATCCCAAGGGTGGAAAAGGGTCATCACCCAGCTTCAGTCATGGTTTGGTGGGGTGTCTCTTACGATGGAGTCACTGACCTGCATTTCTGCGAACAAGGAGTCAAAATATCGGCCAAAGTTTACCAAGAAACCGTTTTTTAAGCTGTTGTGAAGCCTCTTAACAATTCCCTGTTCCAAAACTAGCCATGGACTTTCCAACAGGATTCTGCGCCGGCCCATAAGGCTAAAACGTCCCAGGCCTGGCTTCGAAACAATTTGCCAGCGTTCATTTCCTCTGAAGAGTGGCCTTCAGGCAGTCCAGATTTGAACCTATTGGATTACAAATTGTGGGCGGTTTTAGAGGACAAGGTTTGTCACAAAAGATACCCCAACATTGGATCTCTTAAAAGGACTGCTTTGGTTCGAGCTGTGGCCAATTTTCCAATGGACGAGGTTCGTGCAGCTATTTACGATTGGCCAGTGCGACTTAAGGCGAGTGTAAAGGCAAAAGGCGGACATTTCGAAAAAGTAGATTCTTTTTGGATACAATATACATCAATAAATATATTAAAAAATATTTCGTCCAAAAACATTCAGTACTTTTTATTTTACAGCATAAAACGTGTGTAACAGTATTTATGACCCTACTAAGTATAGAATTGAAATTGTATTTCACCTCAGTCATCAAGGCTTTATCTGTGAGATATTCCGACAACGTCATTTCGTATAGCAGCAAATATATGTGAAGCGCAAAATAGAAAGGGACCTAAGAGTAAAACCAGTTTTGTTTAGGAGAGCCAATTTAAAGATTAAAATACGTGTATATTTGGTGCACCATCACTTTCATAAAACGCGCATATCTCTGGAAGGGAACACTTTTGGGGCATGGGATCCGTCTCATTCGATGCTCAGATGTTGTCCACATTAAAAAAAAATAAAGTGAAAATTGATTTTTTTTACCCTTAGGTCCCTTTCTCTATGCGCTGTCACATATTATTGCTGTCCTTGACGGTAAAGTCCCTTTGAATCATTGAACTATACCACCTTTCTGTCGAGCCCAAACCGCAAAAAGGTTTTCTTCGCAATCACTGTGGCCGTAATTGCCAGCAATCGTCGCACAAGGTCAGACTAGTTTTTCATGCCTACGTCATTCTGGGATGCATTGCCCTTAAATATTTCCAGCCCATTTCATTCAGTAGGTAATTTCTTCGCAAATTACCAAAAGTTGGCTTTTGGGCTAAAATATTTCATTTAAGTTTTCTGTGCGACGTTTGTAGCTGCGTATTCTTCGGTTGAACGCACCTCTAGTACACTTCACTGCTTTCGGCTTTTTGATTTGTGCCCAAAAATCATTTATCTCGATATTAGCCAGTTCAATCGCTATCCCACCGTCTAAGCATCGTTTTGCCTGTTTGGATGAAGCGTACGTCGTACGTTCGTCTTGGCCGTCGTGACATTAAATTAAAGTTACCATTTAATATTTTTCTTAACTTGGGTCGCAGCTTTGCACGATGAAAATAATTCAGCCTTCCATAAATTTAAGAATTCCCTTAAATTCACGGTCTTTGCTTTAGCAGAATAAAAGGAATGTAGGGTAGGGCGGTCTGCTAGATTGAATAGCGTCGACATGGGCGCGAAAATGAATGGCTGGACGGACGGACAAACAGGACGAACACACAAATGTTTGGTCTAGTGTGTAACGTTGTTTGCTATTGGAAATTGTTGAAGGGCTTCGCCCGCCCATGGATTTTTAATTACGCGCACCAATTGGATTTTCCTTCTCCCCTTGCGATGTCTTCGAGGACATTGTCAGCAGGAGCTGTTTTTGCTTTCAATATTATTCTCATCCTCTCATTTTTGTGGGGGGGGGATGCCGCCCTAGTTAAGCATTTTGTGTAAATGAAAGATTTCCCGCCTATTATCCCTTCAAACCACACTCAGCCAACCACAGCCCACTTCTCATTCATTGTCCTGTTGATAATGCTTGGGGTGAGGGAATTTCCGAGCCTTATTCACACACATACTCATCGATGATAGTTTCATTTTATTAATTTTCCACTTCTTTTGCTGTTGAAATCAATTTAAAATTAATTTCTACGAATTGCTCTGTTGCATATTTGAAAGTGTTTCGAATTTTTGACTTAACAACAATGTAGTTTTTCAGTTGTTCAGCTTGTAAATGCCGAGAACTTTAATTAAATTTAATAAATTTTTAATCAAGTCTTAATTATATATCGAATAAGGTGGATGTTATAAATAGGATTGTAGGTAAATTGAAATTCAGCATTACAGGGCATTATTGATTTGAAGATATTGGGGCGGTTTTTTTTTTGAATAAATGACAATGAAGAGGCGGTAGATAAAACGGCTAGGAGTATAGGATAGTAACTACGAGTATTAATCATTCAATGTCTCTTTATACAGTTTTAATAGGTTTTAAGTTTTTATCTTAACAATTTTCCACAAATTCTTAGATTAACTTTTTATATTAAGTGTTAAATTGAAATATACATAGGAAAAAGATAGCTGAGAAAATCTATTGTGATATTAATGATTTCAATGTGATGAAGTTTTGGAAGCAATACTTATTCTTTCATTCTACTAATGATAATGCGAATATTTATCATCAAAAATGGTTCTATTGTTTTTCAATGTATTCTCCAGCATGATTAATTACCTTTTGTATGCGCTCAAAACAATTGTCGAAGCACTTTTTTCACTCCCATTGAGACACCTCCAAAACATGGTTTTTGAACGCTTCAACAGCATCTTCTGGCGACGAAAATCGACGCATTTGTTCTTGATGTGCGGGTATAAAAAGAAGTCATTGGGTGCCAAGTCAGGGCTGTACAGCGGATGACCCATCAATTCGACGTTTTAGCCGGTCAAAAAGGCGCTGGTTTAAGCCAATGTGTGAGAGCTCGCATTGCTATGGTGCACAATGATTCGTCATCTCTTGTTCGTTTTTTGAATTTCTCCGAAGACTTCAGGCAAATAAATTGTGGTGTCCATCTCAGAATTGACCGTACGTTGCTCAAGCGGAGCAGTTGCCACATGACCAGTTTTGCCGAAGGAACAGGCGTCCATTTTCTTCGAAGTGCTTCTTTCACGAATAACTTTCATGGGATTTAGCTCGTCTTCGAAGACCCTTACGGTCGTTTGCTGATTTGTTTCGGTCTCACACGCATAGATCCATGATTCATCACCTGTGACGATCTTATAAACGTCTTTTGAAGCACCGCGATCGTATTTTTTCAAAATTTCTTTGCACCAATCGACACGAGCCTTTTTTTTGAGCGATTGTTGTGCGGGAACCAACGAGAACAAACCTTTTTTACGGCCAGGTGTTCATGCAATATCGAATGTATGCTGGTGGCAGAAATGCCCAAGGATGCCTCTATCTCACGGTATGTCACATGACGATCCTGCATTATCAGTTCACGCACGGCATCAATGTTCTCTGGCACAACGGCCGTTTTTGGACGACCTTCGTCTTTGAGCGAGCGTCGGCCACGATTAAATTCATTAAACCAATTTTTCACAGTGCTATAGGATGGTGCTTCATCGCCATACAAAGATTTAAGTTCATCGATGCCTCTCTTGTCGTGATAATCCACGTCGAAAGTTGTGAAAAAAGATCGCACGAAAATGTTCCAGAGTTAATTCCATTTTTTTTGCCAAATTGATTTTTTCAAGTCACTGTAAACAACACAAATGATGGTCGTACGTCAAATCGTTCTGAGTACGTTTATGCTAAAAAAAAAATGTCAAACTTCCCATGGAAATGTCAAATGGCTCCAGGCAACACTTAGTAGTGCCTAGGCCAGAAATATTTATAGCAACCCTATATGTATATACGAAGGCATATCAATACTCGTAATACCACTTTTTTTACTTCCCTCGTAGTTATATGAAATTAAATCAAGTCAAATTCTGACAGAGTTCCGTCATTTAGTATGTGTTTAACAGCTGTTCAAAACAAACAACCTCGTGGATTTTGTTGAAAATAGAAAAAGCAAAAGCGCTTATTAAACATTATTTTTTGCTGAAAAAATCGTCAATCAAACCAAGGAAAAGCTTAAAAAATACTACGGAGACTCTGCGCCATCGATTTCAATGGTAAATAAGTGATTTACTGACTTTCGTTGTGGTCGCACAAGTACAAATGACGTCGAACGTTCTGGACGGCCAATTGATTGACCACACTCGAAATTTTCGAAAAAAATCCACCATATGGTATTGGCCGATCGAAGAGTGAATGTGCGTGAGATTGTTGATGCCATACGCATTTCATATGGCAGTGTGGTTTCGATTTTACGCGATCAGCTGGGTTTAAGGAAGCTGTCTGCAAGGTGTCTGCCATGTTTGCCATAATCTCTGTATTAAGGCCCCAGTGACTATTTCCTATTTCCAAACCTAAAGAAATGGCTCGGTGGAATAGATTCAGCTCCAACGATGAAATTATTGATCAAATAATTGCATATTTTATGGACCTCGAAAATTCCCATTTTTTGGAAGGGTTACAAAAATTTTTTTTTTCAAAAAAAAAACTGTTTAATTCGAAAAGTTACGAAATTCTTGATATGCCCTTGTATTTACCAGATATTGCAATGATATTCAATGAATGGAAACACCAAAGAAATTTATACAATTTAGCACTGAATCGTGTGTAAGTATTTTACGAGGGTTGTTATATATATTTTCTATTTACACTTAGTTTTGCCTGGCGCCATCTGACATTTTCAATGGAAAGTTGGACATTTTTTAGCCTAAACATACTCAGAACGTTTTGACGTACGACCTTCATTTGTGTTGTTTACAGTGACTTGAAAAAATCAATTTGGCAAAAAAAATGGAATTAACTCGTGAACATTTTCGTGCGATCATTTTTCACAACTTTCGACGTGGTTTATCACGACAAGAGTGCATCGATGAACTTAAATCTTTGTATGACGATTAATCACCATTCTATAGCACTATGAAGAACTTGTTTACGGAATTCAATCGTGGCCGACGCTCGCTCAAAGACGTAGGTCGTCCAAAAACGGCCGTTGTGCCCGAGAACATTAATGCCGTACTTGAACTGATAGTGCAAGATCGTCATGTGACATACCGTGAGATAGAGGCATCATTGAGCATTTCTTTCACCAGCATACATTCGATATTGCATGAACACCTGGACGTAAAAAAAAGGTTTGTTTTCGTTGGATCCCGCAGAATTTGACAATCGCTCAAAAAAAAGGCTCGTGTCGATTGGTGCAAAGAAATTTTGAAAAAAATACGATCGCGGTGCTTCAAAAGGCGTTAATAAGATCGTCACAGGTGACGAATCATAGATCTATACGTATGAGCCCGAAACAAAACAGCAATCGACCGTGTGGGTCTTTGAAGACCAGCCAAATCCAACGAAACTTGTTCATGGAAGAAGCACTTCGAAGCAAATGGTCGCCTGTTTCTTCGGCAAAACTGGTCATGTGGCGACTGTTCCGCTTGAGCAACGTAGAAGGGTCAACTCAGAGTGGTACACCACAATTTGTTTGTCTGAAGTCTTCGGAGAAATTCGAAAAAAGAACATGAGAAGACGAATTATTGTGGACCATGACAATGCGAGCTCTCACACATTGGCTCAGACCAGCGCTTTTTGACCGGCCAAAACGTTGAATTGGTGGGTCATCCGGTGTACAGCCCGGCCAATAACTTCTTTGTATTGCCGCGCATCAAGAAAAAAAATGCGTGGTTAACGATTTTCGTCTCCAGAAGATGCTGTTGAAGCGTTCAAAAATCATGTTTTGGAGGTGTCTCAATCGGATTGGAAAAAGTGCTTAGACAATTGGTTTGAGCGCATGCAAAAGTGTATAAATCGTGCTAAAGAATACTTTGAAATACAATAAAACTATTTTTGATGATAAATATTCGCATTTCATTATAAGGCCAGAAATATATATAGCAGCCCTCGAAGTATACCTTCCCGGCGGACACTCTGTATATGATTTGACACAAGGAACGATTTAATTTTATATAGGAGAACTTTCTCAATTAGTTTGGATAAGCAGGGGACTAAACTGATAAGTCTATATGTGACAGCGCATAGAGAAAGGGACCTAAGGGTAAAAAATCAATTTTCACCTTTTTTTGATATGGACAACATCTGAGCATCGAATGAGACCGATCCCATGTCCTAAAAGTGTTTCCTACCAGAGATATGCGCGTTTTATGAAAGTGAAGTCGACGATTCTAAGCGCAAATAGAAAAAGACCTAATCTTTAAAATGGTTCTCCCTAACAAAACTTTTCATCAACTTTTCACTTTTTTTGATGTGGACAACATCTGAGCATCGAATGAGACCGATCCCATGCCCCAAAAGTGTTCCCTCCCAGAGATATGCGCGTTTTATGAAAGTGAAGTCGACGATTCTAAGCGCAAATAGAAAGGGACCTAATCTTTAAAATGGCTCTCCTGAACAAAACTTTTCATCAACTTTTCACTTTTTTTTTGATGTGGACAACATCTGAGCATCGAATGAGACCGATCCCATGACCCAAAAGTGCGCGTTTTATGAAAGTGAAGTCGATCTTTAAAATGGCTCTCCTGAACAAAACTGGTTTTTAAGGTCCCTTTCTATTTTGCGCGTCACATATGAGGAAGGGATTGATTTCTCCTTTCCAGGCTTTAAGATTAAAACTCGGAGCAATCAATTTTCTAGCCCATTCACTTCAAGATAAATAATTATTTATTTTATGTTGCAATTGCAATTACGGTCTGTCCTTTTATGTTTGCAATCGTTAGTATTGATTGGCAACACACACTCGCTTTAGATTGAAATATAAATCACCGAGAATTGTTATATTACGTCGCACAGAAAGTCTGTACAATAATCAACACTTATCGAGTTCGTCAAGGATTTGTCAAGGACCAATAGAGTGATTCAGTTACAGACACACGCCATTGACTGATTCACTTACTTAAGCAGTAACAAAGTTCAATGGCGGAGAATGATAAAAACCACCCGGCCGCCAAAGGTCACATAACCCGACAAATAAAGTAAAAGTCAAATTCAAATTACGATGTAAAGTGTTTTATGTCAGACTAGAACCAAATGAACATGTCGCTCCCGTTAAGGACAAACTGTAGGATATTCGCGGAAAAAATGGAAACAAAAAAATCGAGATTGTCGTCTAAGGCGTGTAAATCGTCGTTCGTCATCATGATTAACATCAGTGCTTTAAGATAAGAAAATGCGAAAGAAACAGCACTTGCAAATGTAGGAGGATATACGAGAACTGTTTTTAACTATATTTTTTTCAAGATAAGAGACTCATGGCCAAATGCTATTTATATTTAACTCTACACCTCTTTTTTTTTCCTTCGTTTGCGATATCACGAATGGTCGGTTGTTGTTAGAAAAAGTCCGTATCTTTCATTCTTTTATAAAAAATCACGTTTTTCTATAAAATAAAAAAGGATTATAAAATATGGGACAATGGTTAACGAAGGTTTGTGTTATCGTGAATATTTGTTCGACTTTGGATTTAGATAAAATCTGCGAAAAACGTGTTCAAGTATTGCAGGTTTGCAATTTTATCTATTTATGGACACAGTGGCTGGAAACCGATATTTTTGTTAAATAAAACAAACATTTTCTAATTGTCGTTTTTCGTCACTTGTTTTAACAGGTAAACAGGCTGCAATTGGGCGGTGTCAACTACGTTATACCCTATCTGCTATTCAGAAGACTCGCGCATCTGTCCGAAATTTAAGCAAGTTCGGACCTTTTATGCGAACTCTAGCGCTGAAGGGACATATTTTAAATGCACACTGAGAACAGATTCGTTGCCACAATCCGAACTTTCAGAGAGTATTTTTAAATAGTTTTGGCTAAGTTTTTTTAATGATATGAAGAAAATAGTAGGATATCTCGACGCAGGTTGTAGATTATTTTAAGGCATTTGTTTTGAATAATTTGCAATTCTTATCTTAAGATAGGACAGGCAGCGAAGGTCTAATTACAGATCTAAAAATGAGATCTTTGTTTTTAAGGTTGAGAGAGGATCGGTATTTTATTAATGGCCAAAGAGCTCTTAAGACTTTTGTACACTTCTTTGCAGCTACATCAATGTGTTTACTGAAGTTTAGTTTTTTATCCATTGGGACGCCTAGGTATTTAACATTATGGAGGACAGGTATATTATCGGTTCAAAGATATAAATTCCGATTTGGCAGCCTTGTGGGAGACTTATTATTTTGTAAAATGATAGCTTGCGTCTTGGGGTGGTTGAAGTTTACTTTCCACTTCTGGAAATATTTATTGCAACTTGCAAGTCATTTTTCCATTTTTTTTAAGAAGAGCTGAGGTTAATTTACCAGAGGTGATTAGAGCCGTATATTTTGATAGTATGCTATTAGAACGTATGGTGGTGGGGGTAAGTCGGACGTGTACAGAGAGAACAGTAATGACGAAAGCACCTTGGGGTAAGGAGGCAGTTAGGGTTTTTGATGATGAAAAAATTTCACATACATATACAACAAACTTTCGCTAATTGAGGAAATCTGATATTATATTGCACAGGTATTTTGGTATATTCGCTTGCAGGATTTTGTAGATTTAGCCCTTGTGCCAAAGAGTATCAATGGCTTTTTCCAATTGTTTTTTCCTCTTATTTTCAAGTATAACATTAAGAACCCCGTTTACCTGTTGGATGTAGCTGTGGTGTTTTTTAAAACCAAATTGCTCTTCGACAATTAAGTTGTTGACGGTTGCGAACTCATTGATTCTAATATGGATTATTTTCTCATACAATTAGCCTAAGTTGCTTAAAAGGCTTATTGGTCTGTAGCTGTTTGCATCTTTATTAGGTTTGTTTGGTTTTGATATTGGAATCACTTTGGCGGTTTAAAATGGCTTTGGAATGTAGTTTAGTTTAATGCAGCTATTAAATATAACTGCCAATAGTTTTAAAGCCTTCCATGTTAAAGGCTTTAACAGTAGGTTACTTATATTAACCAATCCTGGAGACTTATAAGCTTTTAGGTTTTTGATTAATAAACATAGTTCATCCGGGCGAAAAGAATTGTTAATTTCATTTAAAAAACGATTTACTTTGCTATTAACTACCTTGTTAATCGGTTGAAAATACAAAAAATCCATTGAAAAAGAAAATTTCGGTTGCAAACACCAAACCGTAACTACAAGATGATTAATATGACCATCGTATTATAGATACAACTCATTGATCGGCCATACCAATGAAATGCAATAAATGTATTTAGTTGTTATAACTATTGGTAGTGGTAACCAATAGTTTTGCTAACATTTTATTGTTGTAACCAAATACTGGCGATGATTTCTAAACTTTCATCATCAGTTTTAAGCAAATCGTTTAATCTAATTTATTCAATGAAACTCTTCCGTCATCTTTCCTTTTTCGTCGTAAAAAGGGTACTTATGCCTAAGAGTACTTAAAGATAAGGAAATAGTTTTTGGTCTCTACTGAAAATTCCAAATTATTTCCGTTAAACAAGTGCGACATCTGGACTCTTAGATCCAACAAGTCTTTTCTGGAGCTTCGGACTCTTCGTAATTTCTACCGATACTTCAGTTACAAATACTGAATATCAGAGAGCAACTAACCCAAAAAATCGGTTTGGCAACGAATCTGTTTTCTGTGTATACTTAATTTTGACAGGATAAAAAAAGGATACAGTCGAGTGGTGAGGCTTGTAAACCTGATTATAAAGAGGCTTAGGATTATAAAGGCTGATCCATTTGGTGGTTACATTTTGAATCATAAGTTGTTTTAACAAAGGCTGCACTTTTAAACTAAGTATAACATTCGTAATAAAATGTGTGCTGAATTGTACCAGGTTTGCTCCGTTTTGTTCCGTAGAAAGTTCTTCAAAATAGGGAAAGTTACATTAAAAAAAAACACATTTGCAGAAAAATCTTAAAATGCCAAAAAAAATCCCAAGAACGCTGTTTCCGAAATTAAAAAAAATGTGCTCTGAATTATCCTAGGTTTGAACACACAGAGAAAAAATCATTTGGAAATCGGTTGGAACTACAATGATTCGGTTGCAACAGAGGAATTTCGTTTTCTATCACCAAATGTGTGTAATCGTAAAGGATGTTCGGTTCGAAATACCACATGATGATAACTGTGAATATCGTACTGTACTCACAACTTTTTGATAGGTCATGCGAATGAAACGCGAAAAATATATATAGTTGCCACAACTGGCAATAGTTTTGCAAACATTTTGTGGTTGTAACTAATTATTAGAAATGAACATAACCAAAAAAGGAGTTATTTAATGGAATTTTTTTAAAAGTAAAATAATTCGATTATTACTGCCTTTAATCCAATCGATTAACCACATTTTTTTTTCAGTAAAAATCATCCATCTTCTCTTCCACATTTTCGTATTCATAACCCTCCCTACGAGTACTTCAAGAACTTCAATTGTGTAAGCAAACAATTTTTTGACTCTGACTAAGATTTTCCTTGAACAAGTATGTGGATTTAGATCCAAATTTTACTTTCTGAAGGTTCGGACAACTGTTTGAACAACTGATAATTACGGAGCACCAACTAACATTCGGTTGTAGTGATTTTCGAGGTGCATGTAACCTCAATCATTCGGTTGGCAAAAAATTCGGTTGTGGCAACGAATCTTTTTTCTGTGCGTAAGTTTGTAGATACAGGGAAAAATCGGATTGGAAATCGGCCCGAACTACAGATATTCGGTTGGAGTGACACATTTTAACATTCGTTGCTATTGATAATATCACGATACCCATAGCCAATAAATCAGTTATACCAACCGGATTCAGTAACAGTGTTGATTGCAACAACTGGTGGTTTTAGCAGCTATCAAATAAAATATGACTGTGATCTTCGTGAAACGATAGGTGCTGCTTTACGCTGTACGAACAACGTAGGGAATTAAGGCTCTGGGAACACCGAACATTTTTTTGTTACGCTCCGTTTTTCTTAACATTTTGGTTGTCAAAATCGAAATGTCCTCAATCCGATCGATGTGGTACTGCCGAGCCAGTTGTGGTAGTCATATGAATGATATTGTGTTCCATTATTAAAGTTCAACTTTTCCAATAGAACCAGAAATTTGAAAAAATTATCAGTACTTTTTTACCAGCCGATTCATATTTAAAATTTTTAATGACCCATCATTCTGTAGATCGTCTACATTCAAATCAGAATATTTTCGAGGCAAAATGACCCTATTCGTCCTTAAAAAAAATAATTTTTTTTATTAAAATTTAATGAATAAGTTATGTTCAGAATGGAAACCAAAAGGGGAAATTTAAGTATTTAATATTTTCCCATTCATTTTTTTCAAATGACCTACAAAATACAATCGATATAAAAATATATTTTGACATCTGTAGCCAAGACTTCAAGCATTGATTTGAGCAATTTTATGCCACATTAACCCCTGAAAAGCAGGAAATATTTATGTTTCAAATTCCACTTTAGTTTACTTTATAAATTTATCATAATGTGCTTTATTTTAAAATTATATGACTCTTTGAAACTAAAATTGAATTATTTGACTCACTTTACCTACTTGTTGCATAAAATCGTTTAAGAGAAAGTTTAAAAAAAAACCTGCTCAGTTGAAAAATTCGGTTGCGGCAACAAATCTATTTTTTGTGTGAATAAAATTGTGTTTCATAAATAATTGGAATGGTTAACTCTCTTGAATAAACCAATAATATTTCGATGACAATTTAACGTTAGTTTTTTTTTTTTTGTTTTTCTAAAGATTCTTTGATTTGGTATAACCATGTCTCTTCTATTGAAACATACAGTGATGGGCTGGACTGTAGTGCTGCGCAATGGTCCACATCATGAGCGTAGTTTTATGTAATGCTTAGTGGACCACCCTGTAATTCTCTGTATTGCACAATTTTCGCAAATTGGGCTTTGTTTTTTTTTTGACAACATATTTTTGGATGGCAATTTTGTGCTTGTTTCTGTTTTATTTGTTCTGTTCTTTCAGCTTTAATAGCCTCACGTCTTGCTCTTTGATGCCCATCTTTGTAATATAATTCGCTTTTTGTGCGGTGAAATCCCACAACCACAATGTACAGGTACATTTATATGAGGCAAAGAATTCCTTAATTTTCACAGAAGCAAAGGCCCACACGTGCTCACAAAGGAAGGCTCACAAAGGAAGTCCCACTACGAAATAGTTTCATTTAATTTCCTCTCCATCTGCTCATTAGCTTATTTAGTTAAGAACACCACAGGTTTCTGCTGTTGGCCTTCTTTCATTTTGGCTTTTTCGAGCTTTTTGTGTCATAACATGTGGCATATAAATGAGTGTGTGTGTGTGTGAGCATGTGAGTTTGTATGGGTGTTGCACGAGTTTTTCTTTCGTTTTAAGGTTTCCCGTTTTGGTATTCATAGGAAAAAAAGGAAAGCCGCAACTGCAAAAAATCATCAACCACATAAGAAACAACAGAATGTCACAGTATGCGAGTGACGACTCTGTGTCTTTGTGCCCGCATGTGTGTGAGTCTGAGTCTGTGAAAGCAAAAAAAAAGAGATTAGGCTTTTATTTTTCCACAGAAAAGGGCATTATCCTTCCTTAACCTTTACCTTTTTTTGTCATTCGCTCTATGCAGCACACACATGTGCTTAGGGTGGCCAAGTTCAATATTAAAAGTTGTCCACTTGATGTTTACATACTTAATTTCCTCTACATCTCATTAAAGAACAAACAGAACACGTCTCTTGAATCAGAGAGCTGAGATCGATACAATTTTTATGCTCAATGAGCGGGTCTGTAATGTTTAATGCGGGCTCCGATTGCCCCAAGTGTTTTTTAGAGTTTTAATTTTTTAAGATGGACATACTGTTGGTACTTTATCATCGAGGGTATACAATTTTATTTAGTTGCATACCGCTGGAAAGGTTAATTTGCTAGTTTCTCAGTATGGATTTATTTTTAGAGTTTTGGAACCACTTACACAAAAATAGGAAAAAATTCAAAATAAAATTCAAAAAAAAATTGAAAATACGTTGTTTTGAGTTAGATTTTTTTGTAGATACAAAGGTCGCATCCCACTACGGGGCCATAAAGATCTTTAAAGATCTCTAAAGAAAAAAAAAAAAAAATAAGACTTTTTTGAAAGAAAAAAAATGGATTTTGCAAAAGAATGATTTTTTTTTTATTTTTTAAAAAAGGTTGAATAAAAAACTATCTCAAACACCTCTTACTCAAAGAGTCCTTGACCGATCTCGTAAAAAAATTTGAGTCTAAACTACTATCCAATAGGACTAACCTTGGTGCAAGTTTCATCCGTAGCGGAAGACATCGATTCTAAATCTTGGGTCACTTGGCATGAAAAGACCCATATTTTAAACATATATAAAATGTCTGTAGCAAAGAGACATACACCTTTACCTCTTTTTATAACCTAGATATGTTGCGAAAAGGTTGGCCGTAAGACGAGGTATCATTATTCACACACAGAAAAATAATCGGATGGAACTCCATATTTGAAGTTGTAGTAAGACCGGCTTTAATTTCAATACCCATATTTACCGGTGATCCCTTCTTTTGACCATGGCCCGGGTATTGGGCCCGTCAGTCCGAACCAAATCTATTTTAAACTTTGAAATAAATCATATTTGTTTTGATATTGAAATATGCTTTAATTTTAGTACGAGTACCCGTATGTCCATACCGACTAGTGAATGCTAGTTTTGACTCTTTTTAGAGGTCTTCGACTAATAATTGAGAAAAAATCAGATGGAAATCCATATTTACCGATGGTTCCTTTTTTAACTATAGTCCGATTCATATCTATTTTTTAACTTTGAAATAATTTATATTTGTATTAATATGGAAATATGCTTTTATTTCAGTACCTAAATGTCCCTTCCGACTAGTGAGTTCTCATTTTGACTCTGTTTTGAGGGTCTCTGAACAATATTTCGTAGTGTTTCAAACACAATGGAAAATTAACTAGAGCCTCTATCCTTCAGTGAAGGCTATACAAATAAGCCCCATTGAACAACTTATGAAATTTAAACTGGACATTTCAGATGAATAGCATACTCACACCTCCAAGCCGTTGTTGTTATTGTAACAGCAACACCTTAGACATGGTGGGTGAGAGTGTCTTGTCAGTCTGACAAGGTGACAACTCATCACATGCGAGTACGTTTATGTTACACTAACACACTTCAACAAAAACAAGTGAGGACAGTTAAAGTCGGGTGTGGCCGACTTTGAGATACCTTCCACCACTCTGCTATTCAGGGGATAAAGCACGTCTGTCCGAAGTTAATTATTTGTCGCTTTTTATGTATCATACAAAATTTAGGCGTGATCGGGTATAATTTGTGGCTTCTAGAGCTGCAGGACCTCAAATCGCAAGGCGCCCTTGTTGGGGGCTTATTTATAAAGAGAAGTTCATAAGTTCAAATGTTACAGGTAATGGATGTTGGTCGCTCGCAGCGCTTTATGCGAAAATTTGGTACAAATTGGATGACAAATGTGGCTTGTCGGTAATGCTTCAGATTCTAAACTCGGAAAGGACCATCGTGTGGGGGATATACGAAGATATGACCCTATATCGTTTAGTTATACCAAAGGTAATAAATGGTCGCTTATAACGTGACATGCATAATTTGGGAGTGATCGGGTGCAATTTGTGGCTTCAAGAGCTGTAGTACCTCAAATCCTTAGTGTGGGTCCTATTCGAAAACATAGACCGATATGGTCCAATTTTACCAAAGATTTGTGTTGTTCGCTCTTAACGCTCCCTGCGAAAATTTGGTACGAATCGGATATAAAATGTGGCTTCTAAAGCTGCAGATTCTGAAATCGGTAAAGACCTTTGTGTGGGTTAGATATAGGAAGATATGGATTTATATGGACCAGTTTTACCACGTTAATTAACGGGCGTCAATGCTGCAGGATCTTAAATTTAGAGGAACCTTTGCATGGGACCTAGTCGAAACCATGACCGATTATAACCAATTTCACCAGAGATATGTGTTGGTCGCTTGAAACGAAAATTTGGTTCTAATCCGATGTAAAATGTGGCTTCTAAAGCTGCAGATTCTGAAATCGGGAAGGACCTTTGTGGGATATATAATGATATGAACCTATGTGGTCACTTATAAAAAAGTTAATTAAAGGGCGTGATCGGGTATAATTTGTGGCTTCAAGAGCGGCAGGATCTCAAACCGGGAGGGACCTTTGTGTGGGACCTTTACGAAAACATACACCCATATAGTCCAATTTCACCAGATGTACGTGTTGGGCACTCGTTACTCTCTATGCGAAAATTTGGCACAAATCGGATGTAAAATGTGGCTTCTATAGCTGCAGTTTCTAAAAACTGGAAGGACCTTTGTGTGGGGGATAAACGAAGTCATGGACCTATGTGGTCCATTTTCACCAAAGTTAATTAAAGGGAGTGATTAAGTTTATTTTATGGCTTCTTAAGCTAGGGGATTCCAAATCTGGAGGGACCTATGTGTGGAAGCTATAAGAAAACTTGGACCGATATGGTCAAATTTCACCATATAAGGTGTTGGTCACTCGTTATGCTATGTGCGAAATTTGGTCGAGTCCGAAGTTACATGTGAATTGTAGAGCGGTTAGTTCTGAAATCGGGAAGAACAGTTGTATAGGTGCTATAAGATGTTGACCAATTTCACTAAAGTTAATTGAAGGGCGTGATTGAGTTTATTTTATGGCATCTAGGCCTAGGGGATTCCAAATCTGGAGGGACCTATGTGTGGGAGCTATAAGAAAACTTGGACCGATATGGACAATTTTACCAAATATAGGTCACTCGTTATGCTATGTGCGAAATTTGATCGAGTCCGATGTTACATGTGAATTGTAGAGCGGTAGGTTCTGAAATCGGGAAGAACCGTTGTATGGGTGCTATACGAAAATATGGACTTTTGTTTAAGTCCGGGTTTAATTAGTGGCTTGAAGAGCTGGATCATGTCAAGTCAGGATAGACCTTTGTGTGGGAGCTATTAAAAAACTTGGACCGATATGGACAAATTTCACCTGAGATAAGTGTTGGTCACTCGTTAGTTACGCTGTGGGAGCTATTAAAAAACTTGGACCGATATGGACAAATTCACCTGAGATAAGTGTTGGTCACTCGTTACGCTATGTGCGAAATTTGGTCGGGTCCAGTGGTACTGAAATCGGGAAAACCCTATATATGATATCAAAATTTCAAGAGGGTTTGTCCTTGGCCCAAACTTGAAGAATGTGCCAAGTTTCGTCCAATCGGTTCAGCATCGTTTGATTACAACGAAAGATGGTCAGACGGATAAACATCTTTCAATAGAATCATATAGTGATTCTAAGCCGATCGATTTCCTTAACATACTCGTAGGGTCTATCTCCATCCCTTCAAGGTGTTGCAAACATCAGCACTTAGTCATAACACCCACAGTGTAGTGCAGGGTATTTAAAACGCAGATGACACACACATGTGTTTGCCAAAATATGAGCAGAGATTGGGCTGGCGTATGAGTCCTGAGGTATTAACGCCGGTGATGCCTAAACAGGCCGAAATAAAAATAAAAATGAAACACTCGAAGTGTCCTTTATATGGCAAGCTAGATGACGGTGATGGGATGAGTGACTGACTGTGTGAAAAAGCACATGATTTACGAGGCAAAAGTTTATTTCTTCTGAAGGTCTTTTCAGTTGACACACATTATATGGCCATCCATCCATTCAGTCGTTCATTCAGGCGCCCATCCATCCGTTGGCATTTGGTTAGCTGGCTTTTGCTCGTTGTTTTCCACTGCTCCATTTCCCACCCTATAGACTTGCTCTCTCTCTCTCTATCTTGTTCATTATTTTTTTGATTCTACAGCACCACGTCCTTATTCGCATCCTGCGGCTTAGAGCGTATTTTAAGGTTAAATGGACTTTTAACTATGCTTTATTTGGGTGTATGCGGCATGGCGAAATTCGTATGTTTTGTTATGTCACCTGAAATGAAATATTTCATTTCACAGATTTTTCTTCATCATAATCAAAGACAGTGATTAAATTGGATTTATGTGGATTTGCTGGGGCAAATGAAAAACCCGTAGAGAGCGAGGAAATACTGGGAAGTCGGTCACGACACTTGCCTGCGGAATAAAATGAATTTTCGAAAGCCAATGTAGGGAGGAGCCAACTCCACATCAAGTTTAATTAATGTACACATACGTCTTTAAAAAATTCTGCTTAAAAAATCTTTAAAAGAACGATTTAAAGGTAATACTGGGAGTACCGGCTCAAGCCCTTTTGTTTTCATATCATAGGCATGTAATTTTTTACCTCCACCATATGATGTAGCGCATACAAAATTTGTCATTTCGTTTGCAGCACCTTAAATTATAGATCGGGAACCTATACTGTATATATGTCGAACGGTGAATATGGACTTATAGGTGCTTAAATAACAGCAAATTTCATTACGATTCTAAATATGCATTATTTTGACGTTGGGTTTGCCAAAAATTTGGCCCTTATGTTCAATAAAACCGATGATCCCGGTTAAACTGCGGAATGAGTACTCAAACTAAAGCCGTTTTCACTTCGAATCAAATTATGGATTAATATTAAAGATTTGGCTAAGATTGGGTGCGGACTCACCACAAATATCAAATATCTTAAGAACAGAATACAGTTCAAAAGATTATTCTTAAGCTGACTTTTTTGTTTATTTTTGATAAAAATTGAAGTCGAAAATACCATTTCACTAAAGGTAGATGTTGGACTTACTTAAATTATTAAAGTTTTCAGTTATCTTGCCTGTTTTGTCGAAAAATGCAAAATCATTGTATAACGTATTTCTTTCCTTTGACGATTTTTCTTTGGATTCTGTATGCTATTTATAGTTTGATTCAAATCAAAGAATAGACTACTGGAGCTTCCAATATAGTAGCTCATATCCAAATCAGAGCAAGAGCTGTTGCCTGATTCGTGTTTAATAGAACACTGCGAAAAGAGTCGATTGTATAAATCGTTAGCGCAGTGCTTTGTTTTAGTTCTAAAGGGTGTTTTTAATTGAGGTATAGAACTTCGAATTGAAATAAAACACAAGAAAATCGTTTTAATGTCCAGCAATTTGGTAGGATAATTTTATGCCATTAATGTTTAAATATGATTTCGGGCATGTGGCCGCCGCGGCTGGCTCGAATAAAGCCAATTCTACAGGTCCAATTTTCAACCACTTTTTCGAGCATATGGGGCCGTATGTTGGCAATAACGCCACGAATGTTGGCTTCCAAGTCCCCTAACGTGTTTCTGGTTTGTTGACGTAGACGAGCGACTTCACATATCCCCAAAGAAAATAATCCAATGGTCCATGTTAACCGATCCATGGTTAACCGAATTAATTGCTCTGATGGACTTTATGTCGACCATAAAATGGACGGAGCTTGCGGTGAACTTCGCGAACTGAACCATTACTTTCGAAATAAATTTGCACGATTTTCAAGCGTTGTTCTTTTGTCAACCTGTTCATGATGAAATGGCAAACCAAACTAAATATTAATCACTTGACAGCTGACAAAATGGCCGCCAGTTAAAAAAGTGATGCCAACTTAAAGTTCTATACCCCAATAAAAAACACCCCTTAGATGTATTTTTGAAAACGTTATCTTTAATGGAAACTTCCCGGAACTTAAGTAAACCAATTATTTTTGCTCTTCTATCCTCAAATCTTTGCAGATCAATTTTTTTCAAATTGTTGAATAAAAATTTCTGTGTTGCCTCAGCTTCTATGAGCGTTGCACAGTCTTTAGACAATTCTTTTGTGGCTACTACAAGTGGCTTTAGGTCAGACTTAATAACGTTAATTGTTCTATTTCGTATGATTAACTCATTTATGTATGCGAAGGAAATTGTCCATCATGTCTGACAGTGAATTCCATCTACTTTTAACATCAGAGATAAGTCGTAGCTCTTTACCTTTTTACTTTTGAACAAACGATTGTAGCTTATTTTGCTTAATGGACGACTTGTTAAACTTTTTAATGTATCTTCTAAGTTGGTTTATAACATCATGCATATTAACATTTAATTCCAAACTAGAATCTATTTCTATAAAATCCGATCGCTTTCAGTGCCTTCAGAAAAATTGTCACCTTCCCCTCATCTTCATCGCCAACTGTTGAATCTTTCTTTGCATATGTGACAGCGCATAGAGAAAGGGGCCTAAGGGTAAAAAAAATCAATTTTCACTCTTTTTTGATGTGGACAACATCTGAGCATCGAATGAGACCGATCCCATGCCCCAAAATTGTTCCCTCCCAGAGATATGCCCGTTTTATGAAAGTGATGGCACACCAAAGATACAATCATTAAAATGGCTCTCCTGAACCAAACTGGTTTTTACCCTTAGGTCCCTTTCTATTTTGCGCGTCACATATATGGTATCCACAACACACAAATGAATCGCATGATTTTGACAAAGCCGAGATTCTGGGAAAACATAACTGGTAAAATAACTGAAGCGCCATCACGTGTAGAAGCTACCCCATCTTTTTTAAAGTCAATCTCGAATTCTTCAAGTCTTTTTTTTCATAAATGTTGAATATTGACTGCAGTACCAGCAATATTTATCTGTTCTAGGCCTAGATTAAATATTTTAAACGACTTATTGCACAGTACAACAGCCAATCTGGGGGGTGAGAAATTCCAAGTCAGGGTGTAGTACTAGGTCAGTATATTAAAACCCTCAAAGGGTTTTGCGTTCGTATGCTTTTATTTACAATTAAGTAACTTCACTTAATTGTAAATATAAGCAGAACGCGTTAATCGATTTCTATGATCTATGTCGCATTTTGTTTATAGGTTATGTGACTTTACGTGAAAGTTATAAGACTCTACACGTTTTCCGTTTGGGATTTATATGTTTTAAAAAAAAAAAAATTTTTTTGGCAGAATTCATAAATTTATTTCTAATTGCAAAAAATGTTGATTTGGTAGAGAAACAGTATATTAATGGATTAAAGAAAATGTAATTATTAATTTTTCTCAATTTATTTCAGCAAAATCGAACTAGTCGTTCTCGAGTTATGTCAAACTACGTTTTTGCCAACATTTTACAACTAAGCGGAAAAACATCAAGATAAGGAAAAACTGTAAAAGGTCATAAAAAAAACTGGCACATACGAACGCAAAACCCTTTGAGGGTTTTAATATACTGACCTAGTACCATCACCCTGACTTGTGCTATTTAATTCGTACATTCTCAAAGAAACGTTGCTATTGCAGATTTCAATTTATGAATAATTTCAGATTTTCTGAGCTTATGTTCCTCTTCTTTTAAACTCCAAACTGTAGATGTACTAGCAGGCATTTTCATCCCCTCAAATTCAGTAGAGAAGTAATTGCTGTTGAATCCATAAATGCGTCTGTTAGAGCAATTTAAGGATTCAACAGCAATTACTTCATCTTCAGCTACACATCTAGCTAATATTTCACCCAGGCCAACAATGCAAGATTTTTTTGCATATATTTCTAATGGGCCAGCCATTTGAGATGTAGTTGGTTTTTTTAATTGGGTTATTGGTACTTTGATCTCGTTATTAATTTTGTGAACATGTCGTAGATGATGTATTAGTGACGAAGTTGAGGAACCTCTGCATAGCAACTTCTTTGAGCATAAGGAACATTGCCTTAAAAGGGGGTGCACATGACCATATGTACGAGTATATGTAAATTAGTCTGAACGATGAAAAAGTATTGCCATGTATGATTCGATAGACATTTCAGCAGAAAGCTATTATGTACTATAAAGTAAAATTTTATTCAATCAGTTACTTTGGAAACCGGTTAAACGACACAAAAAATCGGTTTACCCGGTTAACCAAAAATGACGTTTTCATCAAAACCGGCCGACGGTTATGGCTGCAAAAACCGGTTTCCGGTTACGGTTTTAGACACTATAACGAGCCGAATATTCTCTTCCAAGGCGTCCATCGAGTCGGGCCTATCTGCGTAGACAAGCGACTTCACGTTACCCCACCAAAAATAGTCCAGCGGTGTTAAATCGCACGATATTGGAGTCCATGCCACAGGCCCACAACGCGAGCTAATGCGCTCAGTAAAAGTTTCCTTTAATAAATTTATTGTTTCGTTGGCTGTATGGCATGTAGCGCCGTTTTGTTGGAACCAAAGATCGTCCACATCAACATCTTGCAATTCAGGCACGAAAAAATCATTAATCATAGCCCTACATCGTTCCCCATTGACTGCAACATTATGGCCGGCTTCATATTTGAAGAAATATGGACCAATGATTCCCTCTGCCCATAGAGCACACCAAACAGTGACTTTTTGAGAATGTACCAGCGTCTCAACAATGGCTTGTGGATTTTTTTACTTCAAATGCGACAATGTTTTGTTATTAACGTAACCATTCCTTCACAGGTGAGCTTTATCGCTGATCACAATTTTCCTGTAAAAATCAGGATCGGTGGCCATCTCGTTTTGGACCCATTCAACCCGATTGGCACACGTTGTTCCGGAGTAAGTATATGTGACGCGCAAAATTGAAAAGGACTTAAGGTTAAAAACCAGTTTTGTTCAGGAGAGCTATTTTAAAAATTAGGTCCCTTTTTATTTGCGCTTAGAATCGTCAACTTTACTTTCATAAAACGCGCATATCTCTGGGAGGGAACACTTTTGGGGCATGGGATCGGTCTCATTCGATGCTCAGAAGCTCCACATCAAAAAAAAAGAAAAAAAATGAAAATTGATTTTTTTACCCTTAGGTCCCTTTCTCTATGCGCTGTCACATATTCATTATAAAATGACAAACCAAACTGAGCATAAATCAAGTGACAGCTATACAAAAGACCAACTCCGAAAAAAGTGTGGCCAGATTGAAAACCACAAGTCAAAAAAAACACCCTTTATAAGATTCATTCGTGCATTATGGTTGGACCATCCTATAGTAAGGCGCATCGAATGGAAACAAACTCTTAAGCCCGACAGGGAAGACCGAGATTCCGGTATAAAGATCCACTAGAGAATTATGCAAAGATCCTAGGGATTAGAAACTCGTGGAAACACGCCCAAGACCAAAGAGTTTAAACCAACCAAAGTGTTTAAATATCATTCATTGATCAGGCACGGACTTAGTAAGTAAAAAAGGTAAATTCGAACTTGCTAACATTTAGATTAGAGCATTGTGAGAGAGCATTACCTTTTTTAAAGTGGACAATATTGGTAGATGTTTTCATATAGACCCCACACAATGGTGCCTTCCGATTATCTGTAGTCCCCATACTATTAACCCCGCCCGATTTGAGGTCCTGCCACTGTAAAAGTGGCTACCTTCAATCTTACTTTAATTCAGTATAGTCAGTGATGTGCGACTCAATGGGCACGCAATGGGGCCATAAAATAATCACCTCCTTTTGTTTTTAGTGTTACAAAAATCAGCCCTAAGTCAAATACTTTGTACCACAGTAACGTGTAAGATATTACAATTGTCATACAGTGCGTTCCACTAGATAGTAGGCTTTTAACTTTGAGCATTCAAACTCACACTGGTAATGTCGCCATCATTTGTTTAACCCCCCTCCTATTATCAAAATCATATCATACATCGTTAGGCAATAGCGACATCTGTTAGAAACATGCACCACGATGCGATGTGATGGACTGGCCTCACGATAAGGCCAAATTCATATTAAATGGAAGAAAATGTCTGCGACATTTTCATTAAAATATTAACATGCGAAAAACGACGAACGTGCGTGTCTGTCTACTTGTCTTAGGTCTCCGCCATCTGTGATGGCGATATGAACGCAAGCCTGTAGGCCCTTCTGGTACACTGTGCAACGCTCTGGCGCTGACTTCAATGATGGCATCTTTGGAGGCGTGATTTTCTTCACTTTCATTTTATGAATGGCACTTTTTGCAAATTTACAAGTCGTAAGGCATAAACGCCCGGGAAATCTCGACTCGGTGTCTCTGGGTGTGTGTTTGTTTCGCTGTAAGTTTTTGCACACCAATACACACATGCATTTTATGCTAAATAAATTTATATCTGTGTGTGTGTGAATTTTGTTAATCGGTGTCTATGAACTTTAAGTAGATTTGTTTGGTTTATGTTAAACGCTTTTAACTTTTTTGAAATAATTCCTAACAGCTGAGGCGAACACACAAAACAGTGGCATTTAGGATTACTCCTTGTAAGTTCTATTGGTTTTTCAAGGTCAGTCAGATTTAGAAGATTTTCTGTTCCTTCATGGAATCGTTTTAGATAAATGCTCTGGTCCCTTTAGATTTATTGGAATTCCTTGTGTGAAGGGGGCTTATGGAGAGAAAGATTTGATCTTAGAGCATTGTTAATATTTGTAAGCTTTTTTACCCTGTACCACAGTGTATATGACTTCATTATGATGTTTGTAATACATAATAGAAGATACGGATCGTAAGTCGGGACACCACAATTCGTTTTAGAAGTATGGTTCCCCGGGCAAAGTTAGGGAGGGACTTTGGCTTGGGGGCTGTAGAAAACCTAGGACCGACATTGCCCAGTTTTACCAGCTTCGGTTGGGCATAACGTACCAAGCAAAAGTTGACCGCAAATCAGAAAGGACCGGATTTAATGTGTTTTGTAGAGCGACAGGCCCCCACATCGGGACGAAACTTTTTAGAGGCTGCTTGACAGTATCGAACGGTGTAAATTAATTTTAGCAGGGATGCTGGAACTAAAATGTGTCTAGTAACGTGGACGGACCTCAAGTAGGAAGGGATTTTGGCATGGGGGTTATAGAAACCCTACAACCCTTTTACCAGCTTTGGTCTGACATAACGTACTAAGCGAAATTTTACCTCAAATCGGAAAGGACCGGATTTGGTGTGTTTTCATGAGTGGCAGACCCTCATATAGGAAGGGACCTTTTTTAAACGGCTTCAAAAAAGCATTAAACGATGTAAATCAATTTTGTTGTCGAAATTAATATGTGGCTAGTTGGAAGGACCTTAAATAGACAGGGACTTTTGCATGGGAACTTTAGGAAACCTAAGACCGATATGGTCCAGTTTCATCAGCTTCGGTTGGAAGTACTTTGACCTTAAATTGGAAAGGACCTCTGCAAGGGTTCTAAGGAGTCTGTTTAATTTGTGACTTTCAGAGCGTCTGGATTCAAAATAGGGAGATACCTTTGTTTAGGAGCTCTTCGAAAACATGGTCCTGGTAAGGTTCAATTTCACGAATATTAGTAAAAATCAATGACTATGTGGCTTCAAAATATATTGGTTCTAAAACCTGTTAAAACCTTTATTTGATATAAAATGATATTTAACGATATGGACCAATTTCCTTGGTCCAATCCTGAAGTTCCTGACCAGTACTTTTATTGCAATGATAGATGGTCAGCCGAACGAATAGCGATAGGTCCTTGGTCTGATCATGAAGTTTATTGCAACGATAGATGGACAGACGAACATCTCTATATGAAGCGACAGCTCTTAAAATAATTACAAAAAATTGCCCATGATATGCTTTGAAAGATGACCTGATAAGCATGGTGGCATCCTGAAGTTCCTGACTATTACTTTTATTGCAATGGTAGATGGGCCGCCGAACGAATAGCGCTGTTCCAAGGTTGGCTTGTCCTTGGTGTAATCCTGAAGTTCCTGACCAGTACTTTTATTGCAACGATCGGTAGACAGACCGACGAACATCTCTTAATGAAGCGACATTTCTTGAAATGATCACAAAAAAATACCCATGATATGCTTTGAAAGATGACCTGATAAGCATGGTGGCATTCTAAAGTTTCTGACTATTATTTTTATTGCAATGATAGATGGGCCGCCGATCGAATAGGGCTCTTCATTGGTCGAACAGCGCTAGTCCTTGGTCTAATCCTGAAGTTCCTGACCAGTACTTTTATTACAACGATAGAAGGAAATCGCACAATGGGACATCTCATGAAATGATCTCAAAAAAAAAGCACCCATGATATGATTTGGAAGTTTAACAAGTAACCGGATTAGCATGGTGGGATAAGAAATTTAAATCGAACCACAACGGCATGAGATATCAAAAAGATTCGGAATTTATTTTGAAGCTACACCATTACCTTCAAAGAAGCCTATGCTGGGTGCTAGGCCACTGCAACTTGATAGGGAATATGGTAGCCGGCGAACTAGCTTAACTAGGATCAGGAATGAATATGGAATAGACTACAGGTGGGTCATTCTTTTAGTTAGATATTTCTTTGGGACACTGAAGGAACCAAGTCCATAAAGAATAACCCAGCGCTGGGAACTTGCCCAAGCCTTTATTTTGTAGAGGGCCATCTGAACAAGCTTAGATATTGCTTAATGTAGTGCACTAATGTGACGAAACAGGAGCAGCCTATTATTTGCAATGGATATAATGAGGGGACCGTGTTGACCATATGTAGACATGGGGTGTTTCCTGCTACATACGATATGAACAGGTTCAAGTCAAATAAACATTACTTCCTCCTTCCTTCCCGACCTAACATATCTTCTCTTCTTCATTCTCTAGTGTTAAAAACAAAAAAACACAGAAATATTTTTCGGGACTCACTATTAATTTAAGCTTTAAGATTCATGTATAGGGTAATCCATCTAAAGGTATTTTTTCAGAACAAAAAAAATATAAAAATTCAAATCAAGTGTGGAATCTTTATTGGTAATTTGAAAGGACGTTTTGTGGCATTGTTTCCGAAAATAATTACCTTCGAATGCTGGCAACTGTATTATGGAAATGAGCGTTCGGTGAGAAACGGGAAGATCCGCTGAGGCCCATTTCTGGCTCAACGGCAAATTCAATAAACAAAACTGCCGCATTTGGGCTGAAGAGCAACAAGATGAGGTTCAAGAGGTGCCATTATACCCAGAGGAAACCACGGTTTGGTGCGGCTTATAAGCTGGTGGAATCATCGGTGCAAATTTTTTCAATAATGATGATGGCCGAAACGTAACCGTGAATGGGCCACGCTATCGCGCCATGATATCGATCTTTATCGATCTACCTGAAATTGAAGCCCGTAATCTTGACGATACTTGGTTTCAACAGGACGGTGCCACTTGTCATACAGCTGCTTAAATACGAGTCAGGAAGCAACCATTACGCGTGTCATTAAAGCCATGCCGGTCGAAATGCTCGAACGAGTCATCCAAAATTGGATCCTCAGAATGGAAACCCTGAGACGTAGTTGCGGCCAACATTTGAAGGAAATTATATTCAAAAAATAAATGCCATAAAATGTCCTTTCAAATTACCAATAAAGATTCCATACTTGATCTGAATTTTTTTATTTTTTATGTTCGGAAAAAATACCTCTAGATGGATCACCCTATACTTTTTATTAGACTTCTATGGAGCAGATCCAATAATACCAATTTTAAAATATGTTCAAGAGTTTCGGGAAACTATATTAATGAACCATTTTGTATCGCAGGAACCCCTGGTTGTATTCACAATATAAATATTTCCATTTATACGCACGAATTTAAGCAAATAAAATAAATATTTTAAAATGCTTGAACCAGCTGTTAATGTCCCAACAATTGTTTTAATTATTCCAACGCGCAACAGTACAACATCAATTCAAGGTTGGTTTTTACCTTCAGTATCCATGAAAATGCATATTCCCCCCTTAAACAGGAAGCCACCACACACAAAAAAAAATATTCACTGAATTTCCACGGTAAAAAAAAAACTAAAAAAAATGTGGCATGTAATCCGCATTTTCATATGCAGCATTAAGTCAGATGGAAACCATCATGAACGCCACACAATGATGCAAATATTGGTGGTTAACACGGACAACGGTGGCGGGGAAAAACAAGGGAATGTATTCTGTCCACCGCAACCGTTTTTCATCATCACTGTCATCGTCAACATCACAATCATCATCATCATCATCATCGCCGTTGTAATCGTGATCTGGTTAAAAACGACAATTCAAATGTGATGTTGAGGTAGTTTCGACTTCTGACTAGAATGTCTAAAACCGAAAAGAAAACCGACATACCGGTTTTTATGTCCAAAAACCGACAGTCGTTTTATTGAAAATAGCTAAAGCCCGACTTGTCGGATTACCTGGTTTTTTTCTGTCGGGTCTTTCGGTTTTTTTGTAAGGGCTGCTATATATATGTATGGCCTAATAATTTAAATGCGAATATTTATTATAAAAAATGGTTTTATTGTTTTTCAATGTATTCTCCATACAATTTTGCATTAGCTCAAACCAATTGTCGAAGCACTTTTTCCACTCCGATTGAGACACCTCCGAAACATGGTTTTTGAACGCTTCAACAGCATCTTCTAGCGACGAAAATCCTTGACCACGCATTTTTTTCTTGATGTGCAGGACTAAAAAGAAGTCATTGGGTGCCAAGTTAGGGCTGTACGGTGGATGACCCATCATTCGACGTTTTAGCCGGTCAAAAAGGCGCTGGTTTAAGCCGATGTGTGAGAGCTCGCATTGTCATAGTGCACAATGATTCATCTTCTCTTGTTCGTTTTTCGAATTTCTCCGAAGACCTCAAACAAATTGTGGTGTACCACTCAGAATTAACAGTCGCCACATGACCAGTTTTGCCGATAAAACAGGCGACCCTTTTGCTGCCAAGTGCTTCTTCCACGAACAACTTTCGCTGGATGTGCCTCGTCTTCGAAGACCCAGACGGTCGATTGCTGTTTTATTTCGGGCTCATACGCATAGATCCATGATTCGTCACCTGTGGCGATCTTATAAACGTCTTTTGAAGCACCGCGATCGTATTTTATCAAAATTTCTTTGCACCAATCGCCACGAGCCTTTTTTTGAGCGATTGTCAAATTGTGCGGGATCCAACGAGAACAAACCTTTTTTACGGCCAGGTGTTCATGCAATATCGAATGTATGCTGGTGAAAGAAATGCCCAAGGATGCCTCTATCTCACGGTATGTCACATGACGATCTTGCATTATCAGTTCACGCACGGCATCAATGTTCTCTGGAACAGATGGCGCCAGGCTGTTCTCTAGGACAATCAATTCTGAGTGGCCACAATTTGTTTGCCTGAAGTCTTCGAAGAAATTCGAAAGAGAAGACGAATCATTGTGCACCATGACAATGCGAGCTCTCACACATCGGCTCAAACCAGCGCCTTTTTGACAGGCCAAAACGTCGAATCGATGGGTCATCCGCCGTACAGCCCTGACTTGGCACACAATGACTTCTTTTTATTCCTGCACATGAAGAAAAAAATGCGTGGTCAACGATTTTCGTCGCCAGAAAAGATGCTGTTGAAGCGTTCAAAAACCATGTGTCTCAATCGGAGTGGACACACGCAGAAAAAAAGTATGGTTGGGGTAACAATATTCGAAGAGCATCATACTATTGTTGGTTATATGGTTGTGGCACAACAATATTATGATCATCACAACAATAGTATGGTTCACACACAACCATACTATGATCCCCATAACAAAATTATGGTCCTCACAACAAGAGAATTATCACACACAACCATACTATGATCCCCACAACCATAGTATGATTCCCACTCAAACATACTATGATCTATATAACCATATTATGATCCTCACAACCATAGTATGTTGCACATACAACCATAGTATGATCCTTAGAACCATAGTATGACTTACACACAACCATGCTTTGATCCCCAATTTTTTTTAAAGATTTGGTTAAGTTGTTATTCAACAATAGAGATTTTTTTTAAATAAGTTATGTAATAATACATAAAACTCTTTATAAAGGGAGTGATTTATTTAACAGTAGAAACAATTCATTTATTAAAAATATTTCAGTTATACTAATCCGTAGTTTGTTTTGAAAAAACTTAATTTATATATAGAAACTACTATTATTGCGTAAGATTCGTAAAAATAACATTGTCAAATTAAAAATAAATTACGATGTTGCCTGTATGATTGCCGTAATCATGTTTTTGTTAACATAAAACCCATGAAACAATACTTTTGTCCCACCAACCATATTTATATTGTTGCTACAACCACATTTTCATTTTTTAATTTGGCAACAATGCTTTTGTTACATTTCAACAATATTAATATTGCCGCAATCATACTATTGTCAAAATTAAATTCAAAACACAATACTAAGGTTGCGACAACCATACTTTTGTTGCAGAGAATATTGTTGCCGTGACCATATAGTAACCATATTTTTTTCTTTGCGTGCAGGTGCTTCGACAATTGGTTTGAGCGCATGCAAAAGTGTATAAATCAAGCTGGAGAATACTTTGAAAAACAATAAAACCATTTTTAATGATAAATATTCGCATTTTCATTATACGGCCAGAAGTATATATAGCAGTCCTCGTAGTACGAACATAATTCTTCAGTGTACAGCTGTCTAGTTCACAAATATCAAATAACTTTGACGTTTTACGTCATTTGCAATATTTATACTATCTTCCGATAGGGTGATTAATTTTGCGCCACCTTGTAGATACACACATGGCTTTACAGTACCTATAAAATTGACTCACGAAGCTAGAAATAAAACTATTTTTGCAGCTTGGCTTAGCTTGGGTGACCCTATGTCCGAAATTCTGACCCATTTAAACATGGGCACATAAACAATGACATTTTCACACCAATCTGGGTAAGTTATTTGCCCGTTCAGGGCACAACAACATGGCTTCTGATTATGAAATTATGAAACAATTATGAAATTATGAAAACATTTCCATTCTTAGGTGGAAGGCTAAAACTGGAGTGTAAGTTAATGCCGATTGCCGATTGACGGCAGTCGGTTTTTTTCACAAAATGGGTTTGGAAAAACCTGATATGCCGTTGGCAGAAGGTTAAAAGCGAAATGTCGGTTAATGTTAATGCCGACAGTCGGTTTTTTCAAAAACCCGGTTTACAAAAATTTGAAAAGCGGTTTTCTAAAAACCCCAATTGTTTCGACACTAATTCTGACTTCTCTGTCCCTTCCTTTGGTGCGCCAGCTGCGTTGGGCTAATTTTAGTTTTAACATGGCAATTTTTTCCTTTTTTCATTTGCGGCACACGTGCGTTTTAAAGCCATATTGATGCGATAAATTGCCTGTTTCTCGGATTATTTATGTTTATGATTTTATTTTAGCGCGTATTCGTTCAATGGCCGTGTGTGGCGCTTGTGTAATTTTTCTGAGTTGTTTTTTGTGTTGTTTTGCAACAAAATGTGTTCTGTTTATTTTGCAAGTACGTACGTAGGAATTTTACAATAAAAGCGGCGGTTTTCGCGATGATAGTGGCCAAGCAAACAGATGTTGGAGAAAAAAATCAAGCAGTCATTAGGCAGTTTTGTTCCTAGCAAGCCAGTCTTCCTTATTTTTCCCACAAAAATGCTACGAACCTGACACCTCTTCCTCCGTATCCCTTTATCCTTCGGTATGCCAAAAAAAGGAAACATTTAAATTTGATTTCATTTGCCAAGCGAATTTCATCCTTACAACCGAATATTGGTTGAGTTCACGGCAATTTTCAGTAGTAGGAACTGACATCAGTTGAAAAGTCAAAGTATCGCTAACCCAAATTAATTAGGATAGTAATTGGAACTGAATTTGTACATGTATTGGTTGTTGTAAGAGATTATTGGCTATAAGTGTGTAATCTTTGAATCCGGTCATTACCATGAACTTTTTTTATCTGGACCAACTGTTGGTACTATTTTATGTATCCGGTTATTTGAGCGATATGGTTTTTAGTTAATTTTTATATTTTGCTCGTTTGTTTTATTTCGGTCTGTTGCTTTTACACATTGAACAGGGATTAGCCGGCTCAAGACCTCTTGCTTATATACTCGTATTTAAATAGAAGACAAGTTTTTAACAAAATGGAAAAGTGACATTGATTTTTGTGGCTGCACACTACTTCGTGGGCAGTTGTGTGAAGAAAACTAGAAAAGTTTGGTTAACAACAGTAGTTGTCATTCGTTTGGGGAGAGCCTGGCCTATAGAGTTCGGTTTTACTTTCAACAATTGCAGCAAGGCTTTCTGAAGAGGGTTGTTACGGACCCGAAATCATGATAAAAGTAGTGTGCAGCCACGAAAATCAATGTCACTTTGCCATTTTGTTAAAAACTTGACTTCTATTTAAATATAGAAGCAAGAGGTCTTGAGCCGGTTAATCCCTATTCAATGTATTAATTTTTAAATTTAACGATTTGAAAATATTTATTCTGGTATTTGAATTAAAAGCAGGTTTTTTAAAACTTAGTTTTTACTTTGAAACTAAAAAAAGTTTACATGAACAAATGGGAACGATTTAATGCATCAAATTGGTAAAATAAACTCCAGACAACTTCAATAAAAGCATCTCATCATAAAAATTCGGTAAAACGATGAATATTTACTACTTTTTAACTAATTTCATACATAGCGTTAAACATAAAAAACTCCGACCTACTAGGGCCGTCCTTGTGGGAATATACTATAATTATCTAAATGTTTCTTTTCTAGAAGAAATCATTTACCGCCGAGAAAGTCCGAACTTTTGTTGCAACAGCGAACTAAAAGGGGTTTGGTTACAACAAAGAATTTATTTGTTGTCGCCACCAATTATTGCCACCAAAGTAACATGTACTTTATAATTTGTTGGTTGTCATAACCACCAGCTGTGGCAACGAATAGTTTCACCTTATTCTGTTGATATAACTGACCTTTTGGCTACCAGACGAGGGCTGTTTTTCAAAGTATTCTCCAGCATGTTTTATACACTTTTGCATGCGCTCAAACCAATTGTCGAAACACTTTTTCCACTGCGATTGAGACACCTCCAAAACATAGTTTTTGAACTCTTCAATAGCATCTTCTGGCGACGAAATTTTTTTCTTGACCACGCATTTTTTTCTTGATGTGCGGGAATAAAAAGAAGTCATTGGGTGTCAATTCAGGGCTGTACGGCGGATGACCCATCAATTCGACGTTTTGGCCGGTCACAAAGGCGCTGGTTTGAGCCGATGTGTGAGAGCTCGCATTGTCATGGTGCACAATGATTCGTCTTCTCTTGTTCGTTTTTCGAATTTCTCCGAAGACTTCAGGCAAACAAATTGTGATGTGCCACTCAGAATTGATCTCCTACGTTGCTCAAGCGGAACAGTCGCCACATGATCAGTTTTGCCAAAGAAACCGACGACCATTTGCTTCGAAGTGCTTCTTCCACGAACAACTTTCGTTGGATTTGGCTCGTCTTCGAAGACCCACACGGTTGATTGCTGTTTTGTTACGGGCTCATACGCATAGATCCATGATTCGTCACCTGTGGCGATTTTATAAACGTCTTTTGAAGCACCGCGATCGTATTTTTTCAAAATTTCTTTGCACCAATTGACACGAGCCTTTTTTTGAGCGATTGTCAAATTGTGCGGGATTCAACGAGAACAAACCTTTTTTTACGGCCAGGAGTTCATGCAATATCAAATGTATGCTGGTGGAAGAAATGACCAAGGATGCCTCTATCTCACGGTATGTCACATGACGGTCTTGCATTATCAGTTTAAGCACGGCCTAAATTTTCTCTGGCACAACGGCCGTTTTTGGACGACCTTCACGACCTTCGTCTTTGAGCGAGCGTCGGCCACGATTGAATTCATTAAAGCAGTTTTTCACAGTGCTATAGGATGGCATACAAAGATTTAAGTTCATCGATGCACTCTTGTCGTGATAATCCACGTCGAATGTTGTGAAAAATGATCGCACGAAAATGTTCACGAGTTAATTCATTATTTTGCCAAGTTGATTTTTTCAAGTCACTGTAAACAACACAAATAATGGTCGTACTAAAAGCGTTATGCTAAGAAATGTCAAACTTTTCAATGGTAATGTCAGATGGCGCCTGGCAACACTTTGTGTTGCCTAGGCGAGAAATATATATAGGAACCCTCGTATTATGTAGCTTATTGTAGCTACCTTATTATGGTAAGTCGAACCATGTTAGCATCCATGTTAGGAATGTGGGTGATTGTAACTGAAACTATGTGTATCCAACCAAATATTTGTAGTTCGGACCGATTTCCAACTGATTATATCTCTGTGTGTAATTCGCAGAACTGCCAATAAGAATGTAAACAAACAATAAATAACAAGTAAAAAATGTTAAGTTTGGCTGTGCCGAACTTTGGATACCCTCCACCAGATTCCCAAATAAAAAACTATTTTTTCAGTTTTTGTAATTTAGGTCACGAAGGTCAAGTTAGTGATGAGTTATCGTCATATTATTTCCCAAGGCCCTTAAGAGCGTTTGTATGAGAGGTAACAAAAGAGGCTACCCAATGTCAATTCAATTTGGTGCAGAAGTGCGTTCTGTATACGAGTATAAATCATTTTGTGGAAAATATCATATCGATAGGTCAAGTTTGTGGTCAGTTATCGTCATAGTATTTCTCAAGGCCCTTAAGAGCGTTTGTATGGGAGGTATCAGAAGGGACTACCTAATCTCAACTCTAATTGGTCCAGAAGTGTGAAGAAGTGAAATGTTTATGTGTAAAATTTCATTTCGATAGGTCAAGTTAGTGATGAGTTATCGTCATATTATTTCTCAAGGCCCTTAAGACTGTTTGTGTGGGAGGTATCAAAAGAGGCTGCCCAATATCAACTCAATTTGGTGCGGAAGTGTGTTCTATATAGAAATCTTTATCTGCAAAATTTCATTTCGATAGGTCAAGCTTGTGGTGAGTTATCGTCATATTATTTCTCAAAGCCCATGAGACCGTTTGTGTGGGAGGTACCAGTGGACTTTTCCGATCTCAACAGAATTTGGCGCAGAGGTGTGTTCTATATAAAAATCTTTATGTAGAAAATTTCGTCTCGATAGGTCAAGTGTGTGGTGAGTTATTGTCATATTATTTTTCAAGGCCCATAAGACCGTTAGTGTGGGAGGTACCAGTAGGACTTTTCCGATCTCAACCGAATTCAGCGTAGAAGTGTGTTGTATATAGAAATCTTGATGTATAAAATTTCATTTCGACAGGTCAAGTTTGTGGAGAGTTATAGTCATATTATTTCTCAAGGCCCATTAGGCCGTTTGTATGGGAGGTACAAGAAATGGTGGCCCAATCTAAACCATTTTTACATAGATGATTGCGCCTATATAGAGATTATTATTTGCAAAAATTCAGTGATTTTGATCAAGAAACTGGACGGATATTTCCAACAAAAAAAACTAATTTTTATGAGGTAGTGTCGGTTGAGGGTCTCCAACACCAACTTCCCGAAGAGCTATATAGCCCATTTTCAATACCAACCATGCTCGGTTAACTACACATGTTTGTGTCAAATTTCAGCTCCCTAGCTATTTTCATGCAGGCTCTATCTTGTTTTCAACAGACGGACAACATGGCTAGATCGTCTTAGAATTTTACGAGGATGAAGAATATATATACTTTGTTGGGTCTCCGACGATTATTTCAAGGTGTTACAGACAGAATGACAAAACTAATATACCCTCCATTGTATGGTGGAGGGTACAAAAAAAGAATCAGCCTTTCGCATGACTTTACCTTCTAAAAGTATACCATGGCCGCAAATATCCGGGATTCAAGACCCCTACATCAGGTTTTTATAAAATGTCGCACAAGCAAAACAAGTGGCAAGTGTTTTTGGCGTCGAACTTCAAAATTTAAAAGAAACGGGTGTTTTTCTACAATTTAATCTTTCAAAAATTCCGATTTAATTTCAAGAGTTCAAATTGTATTTAGTGTAGGTCATCCACATTGTTGTGGGTGTTGGTTGATCAGCATTTATTTTTTACATTTCTAGCCATGATTTAATTTTGCGCCCTCTTTTAAACAAATTAACACTCTCATCTGAAGCAAATTGTTGGAAAAATTAACTTAATTGCTACATTTGAGACAATAGGCCAATAAAACTTAATTGGTTGCCAACGGACCTACACATAATAGTGTGGTGGGAAGGGGGAGACAACAAAATATTACAAAATATTTAAATACAAAATTATGACTGACAATGAAAACGATTTGGACACACGATTTGCACTCAATCACGCGAACTGGGGTCGGATTAAGCATTAGGCGTCATATTAAATAACTATAGGGATCGGAATTCGATGCAATTGCAACTGGTTTTCGTTAGTGTAAAAGTAACTTTATGTAAATTTTTTTGCGAGTCAATGCAGCCACATTTTTATAAAATGTCATTGATTTTTTGGAATATATTTTTTCATATTTTACCAAAAATTTATTTTTTTTGGATATTTTGGTATGAACTTTATATTCTTTGCATATTTTGCTTAAATAATAGGTTTTAATAATTTTTTTGCTCAAGGTTTTGGCTTAGATTTTTTAAGCCTTTTATAAAAATGTTATTTTTACATTAAAGCTACAGACAAAGAACAATTAGTTGTTAATCGCTTGAAACTACAGAAAGTCCGCTGCAAAAAAAAGAGTTTTGGTTGCAATCACCAAATGAAAAATATGGTCATTGTATTGTAGACGCAACTAATTCATTGGTCATACCAATAAAACACAAAAAAGTTCTTTAGTTACTATAAATGGTGGTTGTCGTAACCAATAGTTAAGCCAACATATTGTTGTTGTTAACGAATATTTGTTATGATATACAAACTTGCATCATAACCAAAAGCGAAAATAATCCTTTTATTACAGGTTTAAGCCAATCGTTTAATCTAAATTATTCAGAAAATTCTTCCATCATCGTTTCCTCTGTTGCCACGACATGACACTTCCTATCCTTAAGAGTACTTTAAGTATATAAGGAAACAGTGTTTTGCCTTTACTAAAAATTTAAAATTTGTTCGTTAAACAAGTGCGGCATGTGGACTTTTAAATGTAAAAATTCTTTTCTGGACGTTCGGATTCTTTGTTTTTTATACCGATACTTTTGTTACAATTACTGAACGTTACAGGACACCAACTTACATTCGGTTCTACTAATAGCGTAGTCGAGGTGCATGCAACCTCAAGCATACAGCTGGCAACAAAATTTAGTTGTGGCTATGTGTGTACGTTCGGGTAGGCCAATTTGTTAGGATGAAAATTGGTCGATATTGTGCCATAGACTTTTCAATAGCTTTTGGCATGAGGAAAAAAAGTTTCCCCACGACATATTAAAAAAATCATTTTCGAGGCGCCCAAATTAAATTTGTTATATTTTCTGGCCAAGGCAACACTAAATGTTGCCTGGCGCCATCTGACATTTCCATTGGAAAGTTTGACATTTTTTAGCATAAACGTACTCAGAACATTTTTGCGTACGACCATCATTTCCGTTGTTTACAGTGACTTGAAAAAATCAAAAAATGGCAAAAAAAAATGGATTTAACTCGTGAACATTTTCGTGCGATCATTTTTCACAACTTTCAACGTGGATTATCACGACAAGAGTGCATCGATGAACTTAAATCTTTGTATGGCGATGAAGCACCATCCTTTAGCACTGTGAAAAGCGATAGCGAGCACAACTCACGGTTTCGTTCCGGCCATCATAATTTTTGAAAAAATATGCACCGATGATTCCACCAGCTTATAAACCGCACCAAACCGTGGTTTTCTCTGAGTAGAATGACACCTCTTGAATCCTTTCGGTTGCTCTTGAGCCCAAATGCGGCAATTTTGTTTATTGACGTAGCCTCTGGGCCAGAAATGGGCCTTATTACTAAACTAAATTTTGGTCGAAAACAGCGGATCTTCTTCGAGCTTTTGAAGACTCACAGGAAGATCGTTAGGCTTCAATTCTAGCACGAGCTGTATTTTATACGTTTTAAAACCAAGATACTTCCGTAAAATGCTCCAAGTTGTTCCATACGACAAGCCAAGTTGTTGACAATGGTGCCAAATCGATTCCTGGAGTTTTCACCTACACTCTCACATACTGCCGCTTTGTTTTTAGCACTTTGTGCAGGATGTGGACTATTCCCTCCCAACATTTGGAAGTTTCTTTCATCGTCCATCATCAAATGAGTTACGCTTTTGTCACTTCCAGACGGTAATTGGAAGAAAGTTTGCATTTTACAAGAACATTACAGTGGTCTTTAAAACATCCAGACGGCAATTGGAAGATTATTTGTTGTTTACAACACCAACCGAAAATTACATGTACCGTTATTATACACTTCTGCCAAAGTCGCAGTGAACGCGAAATAAAATAAGAATCAAAAGTAACATCCAAGAAGGCACTAAGAAGTGACTCTTTGCAGTTACAAAGAAGTGACTTCTGGAAGTTAACTCCGGGGGCACAACTTCTCTATACGGAAGACACTTCTGCGATGAGAAACGGTATCGCAGACGATGAGTTTTAACTTCCTAGCGTCACTTTTTAGTCACTTCCGCGATAAAAAATGTTGGCAGGGTTATGTCAAGTATTATCCAATAGTGAAAATTGGGTTTCATTGTTGGCGATGGTAATCTGAATAGTGCGTTCGGTAGGCCGATTATGTCGACCATAAAAATGTCTAAGCGCACGGAAAAAGTTTCTCACCGAACGCCTAATTTATAATAAAGTTGCACAATTTGAAGACGTTGTTGCGGTGTTAGTCTTTCCATGATGAAATGGCAACCAAAACTGAAAAGAAGAAAAAATAGAGTTTAACACAATTCACGCGTTATCTGTGAAAAAAAACTTATTGAAAAAATACCTTTAAATTGGTCACCCGTTATTATTCTTATTTGTTACATAGGCAAACAACTATGCAAGATTTGCTGCGAAATATAGCTCAGCCTCCGTAGCAGCCAGCGACCTAGATCCTGTTTATTCGTCGATAATTAGTTCAATGGCGCACCTCGATAAGGTTGAGTTGGGATTCGGGCCTGCATCCATAAAAAAGTATGATAATGCCACAATAAAAGCCATAGTGGCCATAGACAATATCATTAGTTTTGAGCTAAAAACTTATGTCAATGATATGGATTTGACCAAAAAAGTGTCTTGCAACAAGCCGTCACGAAGTGTTAAAAGATAACTTTTGCGGATGGGTCAATTATAGGCTGTGACAGCGCATAGAGAAAGGGATATAAGGGTAAAAAAAATAAATTTTCACTTTTTTTTGATGTGGACAACATCTGAGCATCGAATGAGACCGATCCCATGCCCCAAAAGTGTTCCCTCCCAGAGATATGCGCGTTTTATGAAAGTGATGGTACACCAAAGATACACGTATTTAAATCTTTAAAATGGCTCTCCTGAACAAAACTGGCTTTTACCCTTAGGTCCCTTTCTATTTTTCGCTTCCACTTTGAATAAGCTCTGGCAAAACATTCAAAATGCTATTGTCGAAATAACGGGCGTACTGCTGGACCGAGTGATTAAAATTTGGCCCGATTGCTTCAAGCGCTGCTAGCCAGGCGATTTGAATGATGTAATATTTCATACATGGCATAAATGCAGTTTGAATTAACAATCAAAATCAATGGTATATCCCTCACCGCTGTTGTTTAGGTACAATTCATTTTTTTATCGTTCTTATCTGGTCACTTACATCAGTAAGTTTCTTACTTACTTATTAAGGAACAAGGGGCGATAAAGTCTTTTTGAATTGTATGTTAACTCAAGGGAAAGTGGACCGGTACAGAACCAGTCATGTGATTGGTCCCTCATGGATAGGGACCGGTCCCGATATCGATCCAACTATACGAAAAGAACCAGTAACTTTTACATGGCTTTGTCATTGGAGGGAGACAATTAACCCTGCTCAGATACCACGTGACTTATCACAGGACCGTTCAGAACGGTCAGATACTATACGTGCCATTTTAGTACCTATTATGGAATACCTCTCTGTGATACCCATCTCAGAACCTATCCCAACTGAAATATCAAAATCTGCTGATTTGGGCTGCCAATTGCATATAAATTGTAATGGATTTCTAAACAAAACCCACTTTGAGCGGTTTTTGTTAAAAATACAGTTGAAATCCACAAATTTGGGAAATCCTTGGAATTTGTGTGAGTGAGTATGCGGCTTAATGTGCAAAGTTATACCGCCAATTTGACGACTTTGAATATTTAAAGTAATGGACGCCAATCTATCCATACCAAACCAGTTGTGAAATAGGTTCTGTTCTCACCTGTCCTTGGTTCGGTACATTTAGGTCATTTGTGTTTGCATTTCCTGTAGGTAACCACAATTTTTTTAAATTTTATAAAATGGAATACTGGGATATAAATAGGTTGTGGTTCGGTTGGCAGAGACTTGAAATATTTCTAGGCTAACCTATTAAGTATGTGGATTCCAGCTCCCCTACATCATGCCTTTCTGTAAGTCCATACATCCTTTGGTTTAAACCATTTTACCTACACTTTAATTTGTCTGCTGAGTGTTATCATTATTTAATTTATTTTAAACATCTCGTACCACGATGGCGGTCATCGTATTAAATATACATTTTATCCATGTTTCATTTTTTCCACACTTTATTTATATTTGATTTAAAGTGTTTGAAATGATTTAAACGAACTATGAATAATTGCCCGCCAGCTAGCCATTAATGTGAAATCATATGCAAATTATGTTTAGAATTGATTTTGATTGATTTTCCGAACGTGCATAAATATTTCACTTTAAACATTTTGCTATAGCGTGCTCTTTAAAAGTTCAGCATCTAAACATTCTACGCATGACGAAGAAAAATTCAAAATTTTAAACAAATTTCATGTCAAAATATAAATGAATGGACATTTTGGTGCATACAAAACTGTCATTTGCAAGCACACAAATATATGAAAAGATACAAATACTTGTATATATAATATATATAAAATATATATGTACTCGTATATACACTCATATGATCGATACATATGGTCATACGCCAGTGTCCACATTTACGCATATACTCGTACAACAAATTGCATTTATCAGATACAACTTGTCACTGACACATTCAATATTGTATTCGTTTGTGGACGACAATCGATAATCGAGAATAAGATAAAACATAATGGGCAACGTCGACCACAATTCATGCTACATTACCAAGAAGTTTAGCAAAAGAAAAACATTAAAACAAATTTTCAAAATGTTTTATGGAAATTGTTGAGCAAAAGATGGCGTAAAAAAAAACTTTCTATAAAAACGTTGGAGCACAAAATTTCTATAAAAAAATTTCTATAAAAATGTATGAGCGAAAAATTTCTATAAAAGTGATTGTACAAAAAATTTCACTAAAATTTTTTGAGCCAAATATTTCTATATAAAGGTCCATTTAGTCTTGACGGTTGACGGTGGACGGTTGACGGTAAGCAATCAGCTATTTCAGTTGAGGGTTGCATTTTGCATGTGTTAGAGGGAGATAACTACAGTTTGACGGTTGACGACGGTAGACTTCTGCAGGTTGCAGAATCAACCGTCCACCGTCAAGACTAATTAGGCCTTAAAACAAAATGTTTGTAGAAAAATTTTAAAGCACGAAATTAATAAAATTGCTGGTTTTTGATCTAAAAATTTCTATAAATATGTTTGAGCAAAAAATTTCTATGTAAGGTGTTGCAGTTTAAACCAAAAAATTCTATTTTGGAACAAAAACTTTCTATAAAAATGTTTGAGCAAAAAATTTCTATTAAAATTTTTGAGCATTGCAGTTGAGCAAAAAATTCTATAAAAATTTTTGACCCAAATTTCATATTGCCAATTTTTGAGGACAAAATTTCCTACCGCGAAGAGCAAGAAATATTTATAAAAATTTTTGAGCAAAAAATTTCTATAAAAATGTATGAGCGAAAAATTTCAATAAAAATGTTTGTGCAAAAAATTTCACTAACATTTTTTGAGCCAAATATTTCTATATAAAACAAAATGTTTGTAGAAAAATTTTAAAGCTCGAAATTTGTATAAAAATTGCTGGTTTTGATCTAAATATTTCTATAAATATGGTTGAGCAAAAAATTTCTATGAAATGTGTTGAAGTTTAATCAAAAAATTTCTATTCAAATTTGTATATGTGACGCGAAAAATAGAAAGGGACCTAAGGGTAAAAACCAGTTTTGTTCAGGAGAGCCATTTTAAAGATTTAAATACGTGTATCTTTGGTGTACCATTACTTTCTTAAAACGCGCATATCTCTGGGAGGGAACACTTTTGGGGCATGGGTCTCATTCGATGCTCAGATGTTGTCCACGTCAAAAAAAAAAAAGTGCAAATTGATTTTTTTACCCTTAGGTCCCTTTCTCTCTGCGCTGTCCCATATAAACATTTATTTACATAGAAATATATAGAAATTTTTTGAGCGAAAATTGAGCAAATTTTTGATCATGAATTACCTACTGCAATTTTTTTAAGCAAAAATGTCCTACTGCAAATTATGAGGAAAAATTTCCTACTGCAAGTTTTTGATCAAAAGTTTCCTACTGCAAATTTATAAGCAAAAATTTCCTGCTTCAAAGAGCAAGAAATTTCTATAAAACTTGTTGAGTTTTGATTCAATCCATATTGCCAATTTGCGATCAAAATTTTCTTATTGCAAGTTTTTGGGCAAAAATTTCTGATTGCAAATATTGAACAGCAAAGTTCTTTTGCTCAGCCAACAATTTTTAATAAAATTTCCGTTCAGAACACGAATAAACTCGACAATTGAAATGATTTGCCCAAAATATTTATAAGCCAAAGTTAATTGCAATCCGAGCAAACAAGTTTATTGCAATTTTTGGCTCAGAATCTGAGCAAAAAGCTTTTGCTCAGATTTTTTAATTTAGCAAAATGATTTCTGGATCCGAAAATGGCATAAGGCTGTAAGCAAAATTTGTTATGAAAATTTTTGGCTCAGAACCTGAGCAAAATTTACTCGGAATCTGAGCAAAAGCTTTTTATTTTAATTGTTGCATCTCTATGAATTCTTCGTCTCAGGATCTGAATAAATATTTCTTTTGACATTTTTGGGAATTAGAGAAAAAGGGTTTTAAAAATGTTGGTTCTGTTACTGAGCACAATTTAAATTGTCGCAATCTGAGAAAGAATTGTCTGCTGACATTTGATTTGAGAATCTAAGAAAATATTTTCAACTGAAACCAATTTCTTACAATCTGAGCCCTGAATTAAACGGATTTGTCCATTTATTGGGACTTCAATGCACCTATATTAAAAAAAATAAAAAGAGGTTAAGTTTGTTCCTTTACGGAGCAATAGCACCTCTTGACCCAAGTTGACTTTTTTACCGACGGATCTACAGATAACCAAGACGCATAACAGGTAATTTTACAAGGATATCCTTAGTATTAAAAAAATCAATGTTTTACGCGGGTTACCGTGATATAATGATCGGTGTGCACGACTTTCACACAAGTAACCCAGGTTCGAATTCGGGAAATATCATTTAACTTATATTAGCGGCGGTTTTTTTATATCTGAGCCTTGTAAAATATTATATGAAAAGCATTTGCGTTCCTAGTCGACTGTGAACAGTACGCCCCAGTAAGTGTAATAGCTTTCCCAGACGACAACAGCATGATGGCGCAATCATGTGATTCTGCTTATCGATTAATACGGCCCATACGCGACGCATGCTGGCACAATCTTCAAAATATCAAACTGTTTTTGATAGTGTACTAGCTAGTGGTGCATTCACACCGCAAGCACATACACGGTAATTCGGCTGGCACAGTAACTTAATTGCGCTAACATGCTGGTAGCGTGTATGGGCCCTATTAGGGTATGTGCTTTTGGTGCGTTTGCACCAGCTGCTGGTACAATTGCTGTAGTCTTTTCAGTTTACTAAACTAACATTTCCATCGCTAACGAAACAAGTTGGAGTTACCACATTTATTTTTGCTACAAAAAATTAACCGTGACACACCCTGTTAGAATAAAACATATGCTTTTGTATAAGTATACAAAAAATTATCGGACAAAAATAGGTCTCATCGACGAATTCGTATTGTATTTATTTGCACGGGATGGAATAATTGAAACTTAAAATCATCTAAAAGTAAAAGTGTAACAATTAATAAATCTATTTATTTTTTTTCATTATTTTATAAAAATTTGTAGATTTGAATTGCCCACTTTTCACGAATTTGCGGTTGAACCCTCTTGTTGTTTTTTGCTCTTAGGTGTAGACATAAAGAAACAATGATGCCATATGACAAACAATTTTATTAAAAGTTGCCATACTACGATATTGCCTACTAACTAGGTAACTAAGCTAGTTCAATCAAAAAGATTTTGATAGTTTAAGATCGTACCAGCATGCTGGAGTCGTGTATTGTAAAATTATCTTATTTAGGCAATAGTTGCCGGACTGTACGTGAAAATATGAATAAGAAAGAGAAACCATTTTGGAAAAATTCCTTGACTTATACGAGTCAATGGCGTATTTGTAGAAAATTAAAAGATTCGACTTTTGTAACGGCGAATTAAAAAACCAAGCTTACAACAAAGCGCCATACAGAAAACTTAACGAAAATAGTTAGCTACTTCAACTTTTTGACACTCTATGTCTAAGGAAATAAATATTCTACCATCATGCTGTGTGATTTGATAGCTCCAGCATGCTGGTATCGTGTATGAAACCCATAAGTGTCAGCTTTTTTTTCTTTGTGTTTTTAATCTTTTCTTTGTGCAAACACGCTTTCTCATCTGCTTTATTTAACGATAATAGAAAAAATAAATGAGGCGCTAATTTTGTCAGTATTTAACAACCTTTTTCATGCACTTTTTGTGAAGAAAAGAAAATTATACCAGCAAGCTGGTGTGTGGTTTTAAGAGTGCTTGTGCCAGCACGCTGGTATCGTGTATGGGCCCTTAATGAACTGTATAGTGCTTAGCTCACAGATTTAAGAAAAGTTTCACAATGGTTTCTGAATTGAATGTTAGGGGTGTAAAAAGTTGCAAAAAATATATATTGAAATTATTCATCGAATGACCATACTTTGTTTGCATACCGCTATTGTGTGTAATAATTATCCACGTGCCAACATCATTTAATTGAAATATTTACCTGACACAAGTAATACATCAGTGCAGCAGACTGTGCATAGATCTGAGACAATTGTCTTTGTCCGCAAAGGCAAACAAAGACCATAGCCCATATTTCATTCTGGCCAGAGCTAAAACAATGGAATGGCTGCCGGCACAAAGTCATTGTACGCTAGTGGAAACCAATAAGTTTCCATTTTAAGAAATTCGCCAAGACAATATGTAGGGTATCAGAAAAACAGCACGAGATTCAATACAAGATGAGATGCAAATACGTACTATAAGTATAGTGGGTGAAAAATGAAATTGGAATAATTGGCACACAACACACAATATGCACGAAAATACAAATAAAAGATTAAAATAAATATCCATTCAAAATGCGATAATATCTAATAGAGTAAACATTAAGAAGATAAAAATCTAAAGAAATAATTTTAATAAAATTTAAAAAAGAGAGATGAGAACTGAATCGTACCGAAATAGAGCAAGAATGATTGAGGGGCAAAAGAGTTACACATGCAAACGAAATCTTAAAATAAAAAATCATTGAAAAAAATCAAAATTCAATTAAAATGTTTGATTGCTAATGACGTAGTCTTGAACTTGGAAACCAGCCCCCTTTTCACAGTTCACATAAACATACGCACACACTCACACATGTTGCATACGTAGGTGAGAGTGTATGCACTGGTTCACCTATTATCTCTCGCATCAGCAGCAACAACGCTATCACCCCAACACCCCACACCAGTGTTGCCGTTTTGGTAGAATTCTACCAAATTTGGTCGGACGAATTTCAATTTTTTAATTTTGGTCGGATGGTAGGCCCAAACTGATTATGGTAGATTTTTGAATAAAAATTTCAAATATATATTTTTATTATAATTTACCATGTGTTGCACATAATTTTATTTATAAATATTCACAGTTTACAAAATCATTACTATGTGTGAAACGCCATCTATGGAACGAGGCCAAAGTACAAAATCATTTGCCGTTTACTCTGATGTCTTAGACGTCGTAAACAGCTTATGGCCTCTGAACTGTGGTATGCTTGTTCGCGGTATTTAAAGACTAATAAATGTAAACAACATGTAAAGACTAATAAATGTTAACAGTATCATGCTTTGTAAAGAATTAATCACGAACAAAGGTCCGCATACTGTATGGTCAGCTAAAAAAGACTTTAAAACACCGAATAAACTGTAGTGAATTGAAAATATGTTAAACATGATCTCGGATTTACTGACAAATGATCTCCAAAATCTCTGTATATATAAGAGATTTTTTTTTGTATACATTTTTATTTAAAGAATTAAAATAATAGACTGAATTTACATTATTTTTTGTTTAATTAATAAAAGTTTTCTATAAATTAAATATTGTTTTTTTTCGTTACAATTTTGGTCGGTTTTGACCCAATTTGGTAGGATTTAGAAACAAATTTGGTCGGAAAAAAAAATTTCTTGTGGCAACACTGCCCCACACCGCTTTGGGAGAACTGCCAAACAATTGCCACAGAATATGATCTATTGTTTAGAGATCAGTGATGCCACTTTAGTGCTTTTTGTACAATAACTAGTACTTTACATGCAAAGTGATTAACTTTTTCAGTTGGCTTTGCAACGCCATGGAATATTTATCGAAAACCCTCCAAACTGAAATTTTAAATCTTGAGAGTATTCTATCAAGAGGTATTTTTTTCAAAATAAACAAAACTTCAAATAAAGTGTGGAATTTGTATTGTTCATCCGAAAGGACATTTTATGCCATTTATTTTATGATTATAATTTCCTTCAAATGTTGGCCGCAATTACGCTTTCCATTCTGAAAGTCCAATTTTGGATGACTCGTTCGGGCATTTCAACCGGTACGGTTTTAATGATACGCGAAATGTTGTCTTCCAAAACCTGAATCGTAGCTGGTTTGTCGGCATAAACTTTGGCATTTACGTTGCCCCAAAGCAAATTTCGAAGGTGTTATATCACAAGATCTAGAGGGCCAACTCATCGGTCTAAAGCGGACGGCAGTGTCGCCGTCCTGTTAAAACCAAATGTCGTCAAGATTACGGGCTTCAATTCCGGATAGCAATAAGTCCGATATCATAGCGCGATAGCGAGCACCATTCATGGTTACGTTCGGGTCATTATCATTTTTGGAGAGAAAAAAATATGGCCCGATGTTTCCAGCAGCCCATAAACCGTGGTTTTCCCTAGGTATAATCCTCTTCAACTTATACCGACCCTGGAGGTAGATATTTACTAAGATCATCCTTAGGCCAGGTTTTTTTAGGATATCCAGCATTTTTTAAAATGTTCTAATCTGAGATTGTGCTTGCATTAAGCAAGTAGCCGCATTGTCCGGATCGGGTAGAACGTGTAAGGTTGTCCCATGTTTATCAGTTCATACGTCCTGAAATGTTCGTTCCCTCAAAATATTTCTGAGCCCCAGCTTCGCTATCTCGTTAAGAGGTGTGCGACTGTTGTTAGCGATTCTTGATTTCAGGATTACAGTTGTGATCGCAGCCTGGCTAACGACACATAAATTGACATCGATATCGGCTATGACGTTTCGTCCCAACCACTGTTCCAATTCTGCCTCAAAAGCGCTACAAGTATCTGGCGTACTTTGAAGTAGATTTCCAAACTTTCCCGTTTGTCTAGTAGGGTTGATCCCTAATTACTTTTTATTACCTGGAATGCGTCGCTGCCACTCTTGACTAGTGAAGATTTATTTAAAACTTGCGGTTGGTACAACAACATAGACATTGATTGATTGGCCACAGAACTGGAGTATGCTTGGCGATCTCATGAAATACTCGATAGTTTTTTCTCTTGTTAGGTTTTCAAAAATGTTCGACCAAGCATCAGTGCTGTTACAAAAATTAACTGTTTAGAGCGATTAAGGTAATGGTGGCCATTGCCGCCAATGATCTTCTGTACATAGCTATGTATGTTAACCGACTGTTTGTGGTCAAAGCTCGATATTATCGATTTAGAGCTGTAGATGCAAAAGACGCTACATGCCATACAATTTTCCTTTAAATAACGACAAGAGTTCATCTGCCGCGATCGTGCGACTTGACGCGCCTCGATTATTTTTTCTGGGGCTATGTCAAGTCCTTAGTCTACGCTTACAGCCAACTATTGTCTACGACTTGCCAGATACTCTAGCTGAAAATACGAAGCCTCCGACCACTGCGAGGATGTGGCCTGCATTTCATTGTAGTGGCACATAGTTGCAGAAATAAAGCGCCTGTGTTCTTAGTTAAGGGGTCCGCCGTGGTGTAAGTGTACACGACTATCATGCGAGTAAACCCAGTTTCAAATCCGGGTAAGAACATCCAACAATTTTTTAACAGCGTGTCTTCGCCCGAGACTTTTTAAGTAAACGATTTACCTCTTAGTCATGGTTAAACTTGTCCAAAGATGCATTAGTCGTTCGGAGCCAACGTTAAACTGTAGGGTTCGGTTAGTGAGTATAAGAACTATACTCGCCCTTACCGCGAAAAAGACGTAAGCGCCAAAAAGAAAATTGTAGAGAAGAGGGTTTTTTGGTTTTTTAATCTTATTCATCTTGATACATTTGAATTTGCTATATCTTTTTAAATATTACATTTAATATTTAAGCTTAAGAGCGTTGCACAATTTTTTTTATCAAATTTCATTAAAAAACGAGTGGCTCTTACGTCTTTTTCGCGAAAGGGCTTGATAGAGAAGTTTCCCCTTGTTCCGTAATGGAATGTTGTTTTGTTTTTTTTCACTTTTTTTTTTAAAAGTACATTAGTCATACAGATCTTTCAGTAATATTTGGATATTTGTTAAACGTTCATGGCCTTCGATGTTTCCGCGAAAAAGACGTAAAATCACGAAATGTGTACACAATTTTTCAGGACATTCCATCAAATGAATTCATGAAATGGTTGTTTTTCGTGCTTTCGATGTATATTTAAGCTTTTCTCTTTTGAAATGTTGGCATCACTGCTCGAGAGTGTGTTTTTTTGTGAGAAAGAGAATATCTACTGAAATTCACCTTTATGACGCCTCATTAAAACGATGCAGTGATGCATGTGTTGTTGCTTTGCTATTGGTATCGATGGTGAGTTTGTCACCGCAAACAACGTCACCATGTGTTGCTGTAAAACAACGATCGCACCATCGAGATTTTTTCTTGTCTCTTTTTATCATGTGTGATCTTATTTACACATACGTTTATCTACAGCAGATATCTAAGCCAGATTTTAAGTGTTGTAACGGCGTTAGAAGTGCTCTTAAGAGATATCAACAAGTACTTTCGATATTCGAATTAATCATCGTTCACAACGAATTTAATTGTTTCCACAGTCTGACTAACACAGAATATGGGTAATTATTTCAATTACTCGATGTGATTTGTTTTGTAAAACAATATTAATTACGTATATTGGCAAATCTTTAACGAATTCCAAAACTTTAAATACTTGTATTTTCCTCCATTTCCGATCCATAAACATATTTGTATGTAAACCATTTTTGAATGTTTATTTTTATATTCAAATTCATACGATGTTACCGTGAATAACGATATTAAAAAATCGAATGGAATACCGAGCCGCAGTTTTCAAAGAGGGCTACATGCTTATAAAATATAATTATTTGCCATTATCTGCAAACTTTAATGTTAAAAAGAGATTATTCTTGCTTAGAAAAATCGTGTTATATTTAATTCTTAATTAATTCTTCTTAAAGCAAAAAACACTAAGATAAGTTCCAAGAAGATAAGTCCGAAAAATCTACTATGTTGGTTATACCAATATCAGTTAGGTCGTCTAGTTTTGAGAAAAAGTAATAACCCATTTACTTATCTTGCTCTAGTGTATCCACCACCTTCAGGAGTATTCGGCAATAGAAGTATTCGATGTCACCATATATGTTGTCGATATGCACTGTAACACGAAAACCCTTCCTCCCTTCTATGAGAAACCTTCCTCTCCATACTGATACACCCTAAAATGTCGGTCTGGCGTGTTAATTCCATAAACATTCCATTAAGAAACAAGCAGGAAGCCTCTTCTATTTCAGTGAACTATGCACGATATAAGTCTTTTACTGACCAGGGCCAAGTCCTGACGACTAATGTAACGATGTGTCATTTCATTCCATGTTAATTGTGGGTCTTACCTTAAAGTCAAGTTCTTTGCTCAACTTAATTCGATATTTCTTTGCTTCAGTGTTTGAAAGATGTAATCACTAAGCGCGTTAAGATTGTTAAAGCCTTTCACGATAATTTTCGTTCAAATCAAAATACATTTCGTGATTTTTTTGGTCAGCATAATCGATAAACTGTGTCCACAGGAGAATGTAGAAAATGTGAATTCTCGTCCAGTTCGTTCTGTCATCAGGCCGTACTAAATAACAGACCTCTTGTGACCTGAAATTAAAAATATGGACCTATGAGGTTCCAAGAGAAAGGTGCAACTTAGAAAGAAAGAAGTCAAACGGTGTCCACTTACACGATGGCCGCCATGATCATGTGATTTGATACCGTTTGACTGCTTCCTTTGGGGAGACTTGAAAGAAAAAGTGTACGCCAATAAACCAACAACTGGAGTTATACGATGTGATAATTCGGCACATTAAGGACATTAAACCTCCATTACATCTCAGAGTCATTGAAAATATGGACCATCGGATAGAGTTATGACGCCGTGGCGAGCATTTGCTCGATATTTTGTATCACACATAATTGTCATAGATCCTTGTATCATAATAAATATATTAAGAAAATTCTCTGAAGGCCACCCTTTATTCTATGAAAAAGCGAATGGATTTATACGATAAATCCGTTCATAACGATAAGTAATCACAGATTTTAACCTGTCATAACTTGTACACTAGACGTTAAAACACGGCAGCCTACCTATGTTTAAGGTCGGTCGGTTTTATTTATTCCAATAACTTCGCTTTTATCTAATTATTTTATTTAAAATTCTAATCTCTAAAAAAAATCACCCCTTTATTTTATAAGCGATAAGTTTTGGGCGCACCGTGCCCCGATTTTATTCTACAGCTAAAGCCACAATTACAGCTGATCATTTAAACCCACTCCAAAGCTTTGTTGACGGCTCGCTCGTATTAACGCCGTTACCTTGGCCCGACTACGAACTCTCTGATCTTGTATGTTGTGTGCCGCTAAAAGATTCTCTTCTCTCATTTGTGGTGACAAAATTCACCAAAAGCAGAAGCAGACAACACCAAGCCCGTTGCCAAAGAACAAGAAATGGCTTCGAAATTATCTCACACTTATTCAGATTGACGGCAGATTTATACACTTTCAGTTCGGTTTTAGTTCTGTGGCGTTCAGTCACTGCGGTTCGATTTTAGTGTGATGCCATAGCGGCGCAAATAAACACAACGTGAAGTGTGGCGTGCGGCGTAAACACAGTGTGAAAGCGCGGTTATATTGCCTTTAACCGTATCGGCATAATCGATTATTTAATTCATATTAATTGTATGTGTGTGTATGTGACAAACGGGATGTGAGAATCAAAACAAAAAATACAATTGGTGACGTCTTTTTTTAAGCTGATCGGTGAACATCAAGAATTATTGGTAATTTGTTAAAAATTGAAAAGGGTCGAAAAAGAAAAACAAAAGAAGCCAACAAAAAGTTACACAATATTTTTGTTTTTGTATTGGCCAATAGAAACAACAAGAGGCTGAGGCTCACAAATGTTAAATTCTAAATAAATGGTAAAGTGCACACGATATTTATGAATATGAAATCATTTGTTTATAATTAAAACAAACAAAAAAAAATATTAAAATTAATTTCAATTTATTGCTGCTACTAAAAACCAAAAAAAAGTGAACGAAAAACAAAATTAAGCGACAAACAAATGGGTGCTTTAATAAAATAAATGTCGACATGTGTGTGTATGTGTGTTCGCTTCACTGGTTGCCATAAATGCCAATTAATTGCACACACACTCACTCGGAGACACGCCGCAACACACACCGTCACCCGGTGACAGTGATGACGGTGACTCCATATGAATTCACAATGGCACAGAATAGAATACCGTGGAATAGGAGAATGCCATACAAAGAACAGCGTAATTAACCGGAATGTAATAAAACAAAACCGCAAGAACAAAAAATCCAAAAACAATAGCAACAACAATAACATAACATGAATAACAATAAAAAGATAAAAAGAAGATATGTAAACGTCTTATTGCCGTTTTTGTTTTTGTATACTCTGCCATTTGCATCTTGGGCTCCTCTCCTGAAACCCCTTAAAAAATAAGATAAAAATAAATTGCTTAAACCCCAACAGAACAAGATTCGAGATAAGGAAAAATTTATTAAACGTAAAACTCATTAAAATTCCATTGGCATAAATGTGGTGGGCTCAGACAATAGGGCCAAGCATTAATGGAGCTGCTACCCAAAAACAACAACGCAATGTTGGCCAACTTAAAAAGCCGTTGGTTGCTCCATTCGAGCAATCTGTTGCTCTGATAAGGAGCTGAAGGGCAAAAAGCTTAAAAAATTCCAGCACACCTTTATTCAAAATATATGATGTGTTATTGACCCAGGGTCCTAATAGTGTGAGTTTTCCACGCAAAACAAAAGGCTAAGGCAACGAGGAATTGTACTTTTTAGAAAAATGCAATAATTTTAAGAAACTATCGAAGGCCTTTAACTTAGGTTAGTCCAAATAAGTACACACAGAAAAAAAATAGTTGGAAATCGACTGAAACTACTTATACTTAGTAGGGACATAAATACTGTTACACACGTTTTATGCTGTAAAAAAAAAAGTACTGAATGTTTTTGGACCAGATATTTTTTAATATATTTATTGATGTATATTGTATCCAAAATGAATATACTTATTCGTATATGTCCGCCTTTTGCCTTCACACAAGCCTTAAGTCGCACTGGCCAATTTTCAATAGCTGCACGAACCTCGTCCATTGGAAAATTGGCCACAGCTCGAACCAAATTAGTCTTAAGAGATCCAATGTTGGGGTATCTTTTGCGACAAACCTTGTCCTCTAAAACCGTCCACAATTTGTAATCCCATGGGTTCAAATCTGGACTGCCTGAGGGCCATTCTTCAGAGGAAACGAACGCTGGCAAATTGTTTCGAAGCCAAGCCTGGGACGTTTTAGCCTTATGGGCCGGCGCATAATCCTGCTGGAAGGCCATGGCTGGTTTTGGAACAGGGAATTGTTAAGAGGCTTCACAACAGCTTCCAAAACGGTTTCTTGGTAAACTTTGGCCGATGTTTTGTATCCTTGTTCGCAGAAATGCAGGTCAGTGACCCCATCGTAAGAGATACCCCACCAAACCATGACTGCAGCTGGGTGATGACCCTTTTCCACCCTTGGAATCAGTTCAGATGCTTCCTTAGATGACCGCGCATACACTCTATCATTTAGCTTGTTAAATTTTTCCTGAACTTTAACAATTTCTTCATCGGCGAACAATTTTTTTCTGTGCAAGTTATCAGCGTGCTTCACAAAAAGACGTTTGCGTTTTTCAATCCTATTTTTTTTTAAAGCTGCAGTCCCAAGTCCCAATTTTTTTTTAATGATTCGACTTTTGCGTGATATTCATCTCACGGGCCATGATTTTCTGTTTTAAGAGCGGATTTCTGTGAATTCTTGATTTTACGACTTTGCGGTGTTCGAACAGAGCGTGGGCGGCCCGACCGGTGGCGGTCTTTTACATCTCCAGTCGGTAGACGAACATGCGGCAGGAGCGTTTTGAAAATATGACATTTTTCATTTCACACTTGAAAAGCGCTATTACAGCGATACGGTTCTCATTACGTGACCACCACTCCATGATGAAAGTTGAAACAATTTTAAAATCCCGTTACAGACTAACGCTATTGAGGTTAGCTTTCAAAACCCATATGACATTAACGGGGCATGTTCAGTTCTACTATTGAAATGGGTGTGTTCAATGTTGTTACAGTATTTATATCCCTACTAAGTACAATGATTCGGTTGCAAAATAAAAATTTCTTTCGATTGCAATCTCCAACTATAAATAATCATAATGGATAATTCGGTTCGAAATGCCACAACTTATTGATCGGTCATACGTATGAAACGCGAAAAAGATATTTAGTTGCCACAACTGGTGGCTGTGGCAATCAATAGTTTGCAAACATTTTGTTGTTATAACCAATAGCACAGTGTAACAAAAAAGCATGAAGTCAAAATATCTGGGAAGTGATATTATTTTTCTTGTAGATCTTGCTGAGTACAACAAGAAACCGGTTTTGAAATTTCCCAAATACCTCCAAAATCTGGAGTTATGGGTAAAAAACCGGATTTTCGGATCTTACGCACTTATATGCAAGTAACTTCTAAGTTTTTCGAGTGATTTGAAAAGAAGAACCTGCGGCCTTTCGAATGGTGCACACACTTCAAAATCACACTGAAACAAATCTGTGTATTTTTCCTGTAAACTCGGTTTTTAAAATTTTTGTAATTTTTTAACTTTGGATGCGTTTTTACACAGAAATTTTTAAAAGGAAGCGAACAATTTTTGACCTGGACAATAAAGAAAGTGCTCTTACGAATACAATTCGGTGCCATTTTTAAAAATCAGTTAGAAACTGATTTAGTTATTCTATTCAACTTTTATTAAAACATCATTTTTTGAAAAAATACAATTATTGGCAATACTACTTAGAAATGTTTGTTTGACCGTTTTCTTTTTAATTGAACATCATCAGTATCCCATTTAAATGACCAGCAATATTCGGAGATCATTTTTTTTATCTTTTCCTTCAAAACGTTTTTCCATTGTATTTATTTCTTGATGAAAGTGTTTGCCTTGTCCAGGCCCAGGTTTTCTGGAAAGTGCTCTAGATGTAAATGGAGGAAATGAATTTTAATTGACATGTTGCAGCCAATTTCACCACACGCACTCAAAAATTCATCAACAATCGCGACATAGTTGTCGCTTCTGTGAAAAGTATCACTTAGTGCAACAAAACTCTACCATGCGCGTTTTTCAACGGAACTGAGCTTGTTGATAAAATTCTCATCTCTCTTACCTTTACGAATTTAAGGTCCAATGAATATACCTGAAATTCATCAGAACTGATAAATGCGATGACAAATACTAGATCTGTGAAGAAATTAATAACTTCTTTAATTTTGGCTTCGCTCAAAATTGGGAACACCGCTCTAAGATAGCAAAAAGCTTCACCGTTTACATCAAGTTTTTTTTTTCAAATTTCATGTATCCTAACTTTAGCTGCAGTGGTGGCAGAACAACCTTATCAGCTGTAACTAATGGGGCGTTTAAAACGTTTTTCCTGCCTCTTAGATGTGTCACGAGATGGCCACACCTTGTGATCGTAGCCATTTGGTGCAAGACTATCCCATTCACAAAGATAATATGGATATTTTGTGTAACCACCTTGCATACCAAATAAAATTGCCAAAACTTTTAAATCAGCGACGACTTTTCACTTATGCAAGTCATAGTTGACGAATCACAGTATTTGGTTCATAACCTCATACGTTTCTTTGGTACTAGTCGCATATCCGATTGGAGCAGATGGTAACAGATTTTTGTTATGCAGTAAAACAGCTTTCAAGCCTAGAAATAGCATTACAAATTTTTTATAAAAAAATTAAAATCTATTAAAAATCAATATTTTTTTGTTGAATACGTACTTTTACATGAACCGTCAATGAAAAGTCGCCATTCGTCTGCCTTATAATTGCGACTTAATGCCGAAAAATGTTGGGGACCTCAGCGCAATATATGAGATTACCGTCATTTTCACCAGTCCTAAAACTTTCTTCAAATAACAATGTCCGGTCACTTCTTCTAAAGAAAGTTACACGAAAATCTTCCACCAAATTCCACTGCTTTAATCGCGACCCAAGGATTTCAGCCTGTTGTTTTGACAAACTTTAATCGCGAAAGAGATCGCAGAAATCTGCATTTGAAACAAAATGTCGCTCCGTTGTAGAATTGGATGGAAGGTACTCTTCTTCCACCAAATATTTTTCAGCTTCAAAACCACATATGGTCGTAGTCGGAACTTTATCATTGCCAGATATCGGTTTTGTAACACTTTCAACATTTGCGTACTTTACATTTTTGCGGGTTTTTAAAGTGTGCCCTGAAATATTTGTTTCACAAAAGTAGCAATCATCATCAACTCTCTCTTTATTATTCAGTTCAAAAATTGTTCGCTTCCTTTTAAAAAATTCTGTGTAAAAAACGTAAGATACCCGTTGATCTTGCCAATTGAGAAGTCTTATATTTAGACAATACTGTTGTAATCTTTTACATTGCGGCATAGCGACAAATAGCCTACACTGGTGAATTTGGCCCTAACGGGTCTATAGTAAAAAACTAATTCATTCAAGTGGAAACCCTGACATTCATCTTCAGAACCGCAATTGTTAGAAACTAGAGATTTTATATTCATATCATGCATTACCCATAAAAAATACGATTCCTTCGTCTATTTCCTACATTTTCTTGCGATTTTGAAAGATAATTTTATCAGTTTTTAGCTCTGTGATACTGAGACAGCCTCTGTGATACTGAGACAGTCTCTATGATACTGAGACAGTCTCTGTGATACTGAGACAGTCTCTGTGATACTGAGACAGTCTCTGTGATACTGAGACAGTCTCTGTGATACTGTGGCCGTCTCTGTGATACTGAGACAGTTTCTGTGATACTGAGACAAACTCTGTGATACTGAGACAAACTCTGTGATACTGAGACAAACTCTGTGATACTAAGACAGTCTCTGTGATACTGAGAGAGTCTCTGTGATACTGAGACAGTCTCTGTGATACTGAGACAGTCTCTGTGATACTGAGACAGTCTCTGTGATACTGAGACAGTCTCTGTGATACTGAGACAGTCCTTGTTATACTGACACAGTCTCTGTGATACTGTGACAGTCTCTGTGATACTGTGACAGTCTCTGTGATACTGAGACAGTCTCTGTGATACTGAGACGAACTCTGTGATACTGAGACAGTCTCTGTGATAATGAGACAATCTCTGTGATACTGAAAAAGTCTCCGAGATACTGACATAGTCTCTGCGATACTGTCGCCGTCTCTGTGATACTGAGACAGTCCTTGTGATACTCAAACTAAGTCAGTCTCTGCGATACTGAGACAATATCTGTCATGCTTTTTTTCTCTCTGTGATACTGAGACAGTCAATGTGATACTGAGACAGTCTTTTCAGATCAGATCTCATTGAAAAATATTAACAACATTTTATATTTTTTTATGGAATCAAAACACTGTGCATTAATTTCAGTACGCTAAGCGCAAGTTAAACTAAGTAGCAGATGGCTCAATGTCTAGACTGATAAAAATGTAATTAAATACATTGATAATTAGACAGAGAGAGTTCCATTGATAGGGCAGACGAAAAATATGTCGAAAAGGGTTTTCAGATTAGCTAATACTTGTATCCAAGCATCAATTAACCGGCCCCTTCGGTACTTGTACCACTATTCGATCACATTGAAACTGATGCAACTGATGTGAGCATTCGCACATTAAAACGACCACCTGTCGGTGGTAAACACAATCAAGTCCAAGTGTAATTATGTTGTTTTCTGTTTTTATTTTTGGCAATTCGCAATAATTGGCATTGAAAAATGTATATCTTGTGACCAATAAATCAAATGTCTGCTCACAGCAAAAGTTCAAACGAAATAAAATTAGCAATGATTGTACGATTCGATGATCGTACGAGCATGTATGCGAGTCAATTTGATGCGATAGAAATGTTGTCAACGATTGGTATAGGGTCAATAGACGATCTATGCTATAGCCTTTAGAGATTCAAAGATTTCAACACACACGCGATTCCTCATGCTTTATATGCCTTATGCGTTATATTAGGCACAATGATTGTAATTTTCCCCAAAAGTCCAATTGATTTTTTAAAACCCTATCCACATCTATTCCTTTAAATCACCCCACCACAATTGGGAAAATTTTTACCATTTACTCTTTCTTCGAATATAGAAAAATTCTGCCAAACACACACAATCGAAAGTGTGCCAATTTTGTCTACTCTGTCAAACATTTGAAACTATTCTGACGCCCCTCCCGCATAGCTTCCTCATAATAGAGGGAACCATTAAATTTAATTCTGCCTGTCATATGCAATCAAACTAAGTTACAATTTAGAACTCGTGGGGAGATGCATGCATGGTGGTACACACCCGACTAATGGAGGCGAGATGGCCGTGACATTTAAATTTAAAACATTTTTATTTTTCGAAATTATTTTTAAATTTCTTTCTCGCGTTATTACCCTCACCATTAAAACACCGCAATCACCCCTTTTTAGGCCCCCTTCATTCTTCTGCCCCCTACACAACTATTATTTTTTCTACACATGGTGCTGATTTTTTTTGTTGTTTTTCTTTTCTGGTATCTTTGCTGTGTCGCGCCATGATTTATTTTTGAAATCAAAACGATGAAAATCTTTTTACGGCGCGACATCTGTGCCGGCGTTAAATCTCTGTTGATGTTGACAATGCGGGCACAAAACTACCGACGACAGACTGTCAATACAGCTGCATATAAAACGAAACAAAAAAAACAATGTCAGCTTCATATTAAATGAATATTGTTTTCTTATTTTGTAACTCTTTAAATGCCATAAACATGTACATATTGCTTTCAGATTAAATAAACAAATTCTTTACTTTTATTTGTTTATTTTTAATATATTGTTTATGGTAAATTAAAAATCGATTTGATTGGATTTGCTTTCAGTTATGGCACAAAAATCAATAAATAAATCATGAAATCGAAAGCAATTGAATTCGCATAAACCGAATTTAAGACACTCTACATAATATACTTATAAAGCGAACATTGTACAGGGATTTGTGCCAGTAATACTGAGACAGCTCTCAGAAAAACTATTAAAGCTTAAATACTAAGAGAGCTCTAAGTAAATTCTCAGTAATACTAAGGGGACTGTCAGTTATGATGATACAGCCCTCAGTAATACTGAGGCGGCTCTCAGTAATACTAAGACGGCTCTCGGTAATACTACGACGGCTATCAGTAATACGAAGACGGCTCTCAGTAATACTGAGACGGCTCTCAGTAATACTGAGACGGCTCTCAGTAATACTGAGACGGCTCTCAGTAATACTGAGACGGATCTCAGTAATACTGAGACGGCTCTCAGTAATACAGAGACGGCTCTCAGTGATGCTGAGACGGTTCTCAGTACTACTGCGACGGCTCTCAATAATACTGAGACGGCTCTCAGTAATACTGAGACGGCTCTTAGTAATACTGAGATGGCTCTCAGTAATACTGAGACGGCTCTCAGTAATACTAAGACGGCTCTCAGTAATACTGAGACGGCTCTCAGTAATACTGAGACGGCTCTCAGTAATACTGAGACGGATCTCAGTAATACTGAGACGGCTCTCAGTAATACAGAGACGGCTCTCAGTGATGCTGAGACGGTTCTCAGTACTACTGCGACGGCTCTCAATAATACTGAGATGGCTCTCAGTAATACTGAGACGGCTCTTAGTAATACTGAGACGGCTCTCAGTAATACTGAGACGGCTCTCAGTAATACTGAGACGGATCTCAGTAATACTGAGACGGCTCTCAGTAATACAGAGACGGCTCTCAGTGATGCTGAGACGGTTCGCAGTACTACTGCGACGGCTCTCAGAAATACTGAGACGGTATCTCAGTACTACTGAGACGGTACCTTAGTACTACTGAGACTGTATCCCAGTACTACTGAGACTGTATCTCAGTACAACTGAGACTGTATCTATGTAATACTGAGACGGTTCTTAGTAGTACTGCGGCGGCTCTCAGCAATACTGAGACGGCTCTCAGTAATAATGAGACAGCTCTCAGTAATAATGAGACGGCTCTGAGTAATAATGAGACGGCTATCAGCAATACTGAGACGGTTCTCAGTTATACTGAGGCGGCACTCACGGTACTACAATAATGCTGCGAATGATTTAAGAACTTATTGGCTTAGTTTCCCTTTTTTACCAGAAAGTTTCTCGACTTCCTTATGTTTATATCTGACACCAAACTGTTGTACTGGGTATTATGAGCCAGTGCTGATGTCCAGCCGCCCGTCCGTCTGATCATTTAAAGTTGAAATCAAAGTACAGCGCAATTATGAAGCCATTTTAATAAAACTTGGTACAATCTTCAAATTTGGGTCTTTTCCTTTAAAATTGGCCCGTATTTTGATACTAAACATAGATTTCTCTAAATTTCGGAACCTACTGATTTAATTTTCTCGCAGAGATAAATGATCGAACAGCACCCATTCCTGGTGAAATTAGATCAAATCGCTCCATGTTTTTAAATAGCTGCCTATAAGAAGTCTTGAAGCTCTAGAACCTAGAAATTAAACTAGACCGCGCTCAATGTATGCAAGGTACGTTTTGAGCTACCAGTAAATAACTCTGGTGAAACTGGACCATACAAATCCATATTTTCGTATAACACCCATACAAAGGTCCTTTACGCTTTCAGAACAGCAGATTTTAAAACTGCTGCTTGAGTAGCCACATATTGCATCTGATTCCAAAAAGCGTTACGAACGACCAAAAATTCGGTCTATATCGGTTGATGTTGTTGAAAAGTCCTACACAAAGGTCCCTCCTGATTTGAGGTCCTGCCTTTCTAAAGGTCACATTGTAGATCTAATTAAGCGTTATGCATTATATGCAAAATATATATAAATATCTCTGGAATTATATATGAATATATATAAACATCCCTTGAAATAAACATAAATATCTCTGGAATTATATATAAATATCCGTAGAAGTATATATAAATAGCACTGGTGAAATTGTGCCGGTCTGTGTTATATAGAGCCCCATAAAATAAAACTTTCCGTCCCAAGCTTCAGACCTTGCTCAAGCGAAATCATTTGAAGGGTGGCGTAGGGTATTTCATAGTTGGCCACGCCGAGCTTTCGTCTTTTTATTATTTTTTTTATATAAATGTCATCACCTGCAATATTTTTCTCCTATAGATTTTTTCTTTTTGTGTTTACAATATCTCCATCATAGAATTTCAGCTAGTTTTTTTCTTCCGTTCCGATTTGTAGATGTTTGGCCCAAAAATGGCAACAAATGACTTATGAACTGAATATTGCATATTATTAATCTATTGAAAATCAAAGAAAATTTCACCCATAAACATCCCCCTGCAAAGTGGGTCATATTTCTGTAAAATAAATTTTCAATATATTTTCGAGCAAATGTAAAAAAATCTCTGTGCATTTTTGTATCGGAGTGAAATGTTATTTGTAATAGTTTCATTCGTTCTCAGATCTTGTGCGAAAACGAAAATAGTCAATGTGACGTAAATTGTTTTAAAAATGTTGTGAAAAATTTTAAATATAATGTGCCTACCTACATACACATGCATTATTTAAATATACGAACGCATTAAAAATGTGGGAAAATGACAATTTTATTTTTAAATCGAAATAACCTGACATTAAACATGTTGCTCCTACTTTTGCGACAGCGCGAGAGAGAGAGGAGCGTTTCTTTTTAATTATTTAAAATTAAAACACACAATATAAAAATACATACATTATTTTTTCATGGTGATGGTGTCATCACCATTAAAAAGTGGACAGCACAAGTAAATATGGAAGACAAAAAGTCTGTAAAGAAATTTTCGAAGTGATGAAAGACATATTGGGCAATATAATTATTATAAAGTTTAATTCAGTGCAGTCCCCTCAAATTTCGTACCGAACATTTCAATATTTATTGATTTGTTTGGCCGGCCCAAATCAGTCCAAAACAAACACCTGTTGATAGTGCGACACTTGCAAAACTGTCAGAGAACTCAATTCACTGTATAAACAAATATTTAAATCGGTTAAGATAATATTTAGCCAGATCATTGGCCCTCGTCGCAAATCACAACAAACGTGTTTGTGTCTGTCTTTGTGCTTGTGATGTCGCTGCTTAAGGTTTTTTTTATAATTGTTGATTGCCAAAATTTGAATGAATTTTGATGATATTATGTGATTACAAGGTTTTCAAAATAATCGAAGAAAACAAATACACGTGCATGCTGTACGTTCTTTATTCGAACACGGTGACGTATGATTGTTATTAATAGCCCGGCACACGGAGCGTATACGTGCTGCGGAATTGAGGCATTTAAGGGCACATGTGACGTATGAGCAATAAAATTAAATTTTCAATTATTTTATTTATACATTTATGTCTACTCAAATATTAATTTTGGCAAAAGCCAACCAAGAAATAAGCAAAATTAGATTAGACAAGCCGCAACCTATTAAGGAATATTCATAGACCATGATTGGGAAATATGAAGATTGTTTCCTAACCGCCCAGCGCCAGGGGAGAATTTTCCTTTAGCAAAACAAAATATACTGTTAATGACATACGACATTTACGTGCACATTTCGCCATTTGGCGTACATAAGCTATGGCATCATGACACGATGCCCATAAGCGGATCACAAGACTGCGAGCAACATCACAAGCATGTCGTACGTAGCTGGATTAATAATTACCAAATATAAAAGAAATGTTTATTGTCACTTCAAGATTGTATCTAATCTAAGTTATCTTGACTGTATAATCCCCAAAAAAATGTTTCAACTACAATAGAGGAAGTACTAACGGCCATAGCTGCTGTCTTGGTTAACCTGAAATAGTTTACCATGACAGCAGTCGGCATCAACGAAGAGCTTTTGTTTCCCTACATTTGACTTAAGAAGATTAAGCCTATAAAGATGGAGCATATCAAAATCGGTTGAAAAAGGCGTAGAAATAAACTACAATACGAATCCAAACGCTGTTTTTAGATGCATTGGAACAGGTCATATGAAGCGGCTTTGCGAAGGAATAAGAAAAATGGATGAAAAAAAGAATCTGCATCCGATACGGCGAAAAGGGCCATAAGATGAAAGAATGCAAATATCCGCCAAAATTCTGCCGCTGAATACAAGATCGCAATAACGCTTGCCTACAAGATCGCAGAAGTTATAAAGCGGAGAAATAAAAGGCAAAGCGAAAATAAAACTGCTCAACATGAGCAAAGGATAAATTACGCATAGCAAGAGTACATGAAACCCATGGCACCATCATCGGTGAGCAATAAAGAAGAAGATCGGATGATGGTTGGAACTAACTGAGAGATTATCTGGCCATGGGTACTTCCTTCATAAAACTGGATAGTCTCCCACACCCTAGTGCCTGTATGAAGGAGGTGGAATTAAAAAATGATTTTGAATACACTTGCTTCACCTGTAATCGCTGATCAGAGGTTTGAAGTGAATTGGAAAAAAAATGAGTATAGTAGCAGTCGAAAAAATGGTCGCTCTAATAAAACTAAATGAGGAAAAATGAAACGGGGTTTCCAACAACGCCCAATACGTCTTAAGATAAAAAAATGTAACCTAGAAACACCAAGACTGATATCTGAGGGTTTGGGGGCTTCGAGGCAAGCCAATAAAACTTGTTGGTGCTTACAGATAAACAAGGAATACCTGGTGTGGAAACAATTCCCTTTTTTAGTTGGTACACCAATCAGAGAGCCGACATATCACACTTAGTGACCATCTACCCTACTTAACGATAATTAATTACACGCAATATTTAATTATCTAGTTGCTTTATTATTTAATTGTTTGATTTGTATTTTTTCATTGTTTAACTGTACATTATTTAATTAAATCTCGTTTCCCTAACTTATCTTCGGTCTTTCCTATATGTTGGCAGGATGTATTTGTGGTCTTCTAGTCCTTTTCCGTTTTGTCTCTCCTATTTGTTCCTTATATTCCTGTGCTCACTTGTCCTAGCTCTCCTTATTTTAGCAATTAAATTTCCTCATAATTCATGTGAACACTTTAAGCAGATTATTTTTTTAAATCCTCCTTAATTTTTAGGATAATACTTAAACTACGCAAAAGTCCTTTTAGTTAGCGAATTTTTTACACACAAAGTTCCGCTCTTCCTCTTTGACCATCTGGCTGACACACTCTCTCTCTCTCTCTCTCTCTCACTCTCTCTTTCTCTGCTTTTGCCACTTCTAGCAAATTAAATTTGGTTAATTATGACATCAATTGTCGTTTTGGGAGCCAGAAATAAAAAGTAGGCAAAACCAGCTGTGACGCCTCATCATTTTGAAAGCGTACAAGGACTTGCCGCTGGTTGTCTGGAAACTTTTCCAACACAATTCAATGGTTGGGTTGTCATTTGTTTTGCAACTTTCTGGGGATATTAAAATGAATGGCCTCTTAGCTAATAGCTGTGTCCTTATTCCGAGATTCTTCATATTTTGTCAAACTTTTTAAGCAATGAAGTCAATTTGAAATCTCTTTAAAAGCTATTTCTGGTCACCCTTTCATTTCTGCGAAAGTAAAATCTCTAAAGGAAACCGAACGATTTATTGACATTGAAATAGTTGGTCCTACCCGCAAATATTCTCTCTCTCGTATTCCTTAAATACGCTTTTGCGGATGCCACATCGCGAGTGTTTTGTTTAGCGGACGGCAGCGAGAATGAATGTCTATAGTAGGAGAAAAACAACAATGAAACAAGGATGCGCATGTTGCTGGTAGCGGTGAGGATAGCATTGTCCCTGTTCAATGTGTCTAGCTAGCTCTAGGTGTTGTTGGTGCTGTCAATGTCCTGACGTTATTGTGTATGGATGCCATGGTTGCTGCTGATATACACATCAACAGTTTTCTTCTTCTCTCACTATCTTTTCTTTCGTCATTTTCCTGTTGCCATCACAGTTTGCATGTCATTATCGTCGCGGTCTTTATTAATTCTTTATATGAATGTTTTAGAATTTTCTTTTATTAAAATTCTCTTAGTTTTTCCAAAAAGTTTATGACTCAAAGTACGTGTAGGCACAGATTGTGCCAGGGAGACAAGAGAGAGAGAGATAGGCCGAGTGTTAAGTTTGCATGAAGAAATTGTCGGTAGAAATCTCAATATTTTTTTTAATTAAAACAGTTGCTTAAAAAATTTTGCGAGGCGATTCTAGATTTTTGGTTGTGAACTTGGGGTACGAATTTCAATTACAATTTGTATTGACATTACTTCAAGGCATCTATACTGCCCTCCTAAGAAAGAAAATCGCATCTGCATTTTAGTAGTTTTGAGATATTAAGCTTTTTTGACTACGAAACACGCTGGAATTGGTAGATGTGACCATTTTGCTTAATGTTTTTTTAGTCATTTACAGTTGAAAACGGGTATTTTTGTTTAACAGAAAAGTCAGATTCTTATTCAGGGTTCCGAATCTGTCGTTAATTCAATTTTAGAGTTTTGTCGCTTGTAACTTTCTTTCTTAGGACGGCAGTATATGCCTCTGTATAAGAAAAGTCATAAATATTTATTAGTAAGTATTATTTAAATGTTTAAAAACTAAATGCATTAGCCTTTTGTAGCCAGCGTTAAACAGTAGGTCCAGGTCAACTCAATGACACGAAAGAAGTGTTTCCTTTTATGGATGTTGAGGATATTTTTCATATATTTTAGGTATTTCAATATGCCAAATCTTCCAATTTATATTTTTAAAATTTTGTCTTAAAATATTTCAAAATTATAGTGGATATTTTAGTATTTCAGTATTTTGAATATTTTAAAAATTAAATTTTTAATGCTACAAAATTTAGGTATTTCAATCGTTAAAAAAATTTTCAAGTTATATCTCCAATATTTTTAAATTTTCACTTCTTTACATATTTCATTACATTAAATTGTAATCTTTTTTTACTTCTGATATTTATTTCAATGCTAAAAAATAGATCCAAACATAAACATTGTATATTTCAGTATATGAATATAAACGAGGGCCGCTAAATTTATTTCTGGCCTAATAATGAAAATGCGAATATTTATCATCAACAATTGTTTTATTGTGTTTTTAAAGTATTCTCCAGCATGATTTATACACTTTTGCATGCACCAATTGTCGTAGCTCTTTTTCCACTCCGATTGAGACACCTCCAAAACATGGCCTTTGAACGCTTCAACAGCATCTTCTGGCAACGAAAACAAAAACGGGAATAAAAATAAGTCATTGGGTGTCAAGTCAGGGCTGTACGGCGGATGACCCATTAATTCGACGTTTTGGCCGATCAAAAAGGCGCTGGTGTGAGCCGATGTGTGAGAGCTCGCATTGTCATGGAGCACAATGATTCGTCGTCTCTTCATTTTTCGAATTTCTCCGAGACTTCAGGCAAACACATTGTGGTGTACCACTCAGAATTGACTGTCCCACCCCGCTCAAGTGGAACAGTCGCCACATCATTAGTTTTGCCGAAGAAACAGGCGACCATTTGCTTCGAAGTGCTTCTTCCACGAACAACTTTCGTTGGATTTGGCTCGTCTTAGAAGACCCACACGGTCGATTGCTGTTTTGTTTCGGTCATATACGCCTAGATCCATGATTCGTCACCTGTGACGATCTTATAAACGTCTTTTGAGGCACTGCGATCGTATTTTTTCAAAATTTCTTTGTACCAATCGACACGAGCCTTTTTTGAGCGATTGCCAAATTGTGCGGGATCGCACAAGAACAAACCTTTTTTACGGCCAGGTTTATGCAATATCGAATATATGCTGGTGAAAGAAATGCCCAAGGATGCCTCTATCTCACGGTATGTCACATGACGATCTTGCATTATCAGTTCACGCACGCCATAAATGTTCTCTGGCACAACGGCCGTTTTTGGACGACCTTCACGACCATCGTCTTTGAGCGAGCGTCGGCCACGATTCATTAAACCAGTTTTTCACAGTGGTGCTTCATCGCCATACAAAGATTTAAGTTCATCGATGCACTCTTGTCGGGATAATCCACGTCGAAAGTTGTGAAAAATTATCGCACGAAAATGTTTAGAAATATATTTAGCAACCCTTGGCTGGATACCTTTTAGTGGTCTTTTAGTCCTTCTCTGTTTTGTGTCTCCTATTTGTTTCGTATGCCCTTGTGCACTCTTGTTCTAGCTCTCTTTCTTGTAGCCTTTAAATGTCCTTATAACTCATGGGAAAACTGTAAGCAGATTAATTCTTTTATAATACTCATAAATTTTAGGATAATACTTAAACTACGCAAAAGTCCTTTGAATTGTGTGATTTTTTAAACACAAACTTTCGCTTGTCCTCTCTGACTATCTAGCTTTGTCTATCTTTCGCTATCTTTGCTGCTTCTACCAAATTAAATATCGTTAATTATGACATCAATTGTCATTTTGGAAGCGTAGAAGTAGTTAATATTAAAAGTATTTTTAGCTCGTTTGTTTTATTTCGGTCTATTGCTTATACACATTGAACAGGGATTAAACCGGCTCAAGACCTCTTGCTTCTATATTTAAATAGAAGACAAGTTTTTAACAAACAAAACAAAGTATTGTATTCCAAGAATGTTAAAAACCACCGAGAATATTTTTACTATCCTTGATAATGTAAAGGGTGGTTAGATTTTAAGGGCGATTTTGAATAAAACACAAATTATTTAGAAAATTTTTGTCATTTCTTTTTATTATGGTAATATTAGTATGGTTCAACTATGTATGGAACAAAATATCGGGCAAATGGCAGCCGCGACCTCGGCGGCACACCTCCATCCGATGGCCCAAATTTTCGATGACGCTGAGGCATAATTGAGGTTCTATGCCGTTAATGTGCCGAATTATCTTATCCTTTAGCTCTTGAATTGTTGCTGGCTTATCGACGTACACCTTTTCATTCAAATAACCCCAAAGAAAGAAGTCCAACGGTGTCAAATAACATGATCTTGGCGGCCAATTAACATCGCCACACCGTGAGATAACACATCCATATCTTCCGATTCGGGCCATAAAAAGACCGTTATCATCTCACGATATTGAACACCATTCACAGTAACTGCCTGACCAGCCTCATTTTGGAAAAAATGCGGCCCGATGATGCCGCCAGCCCATAAACCGCACCAAACAGCCACTCTTTGTGGGTGCATTGTTTTTTCGACAATCACTCTTGGATTGTCATTCGCCCAAATGCGGCAATTCTGTTTATTGACGAATCCACTGAGGTGAAAATGTGACTCATCACTGAAGATGACTTTCTTTGAAAATTGATCATTCACTGTTGCCCGAAACCTGAACGACTTTAACGCGTTGCTCACTTGTGTATCTTTCCATGGTTCAAATTCCATGGCAGAAAAAAAACTTGACGATTAGGTGTGGTTCACATTCAACCGCCCTTAAGATGTAACAACCCTTTACTTATCTCACATAAGCCCTGCTCTTTCGTGGTTAACTAGCATCATTGAGCCAAATTAAGAGTAGTATGGCAACATTTGTTCTCTTTTTATCGATTAACAAGAGGGTTCATTGGCGAATCCGCTAAAGGCAGACAATAATAAAGTATGAATTGTAATAAAATAATCAAGCAAATATAGTAAATTATTTATTTGCTGTGTAAAAATGTGTACAATTTCTTCGAAATATTAGTTTTATTTGATTTATAATTTTACTTATACCATATCGTACAGAACTACCCAATGCATGATTGCAATTGAGACCTCTTTTTGTTTGCAAAAAAAATCTGACAAAATGTCTTGTTATAGCTGGCAAGTTTGCCTATTAGACCTCTTCTTCTTTGAATTTTTATTTAAGTATACATAACAAAGAACATTTGTCTTAATATACTCGTAGCTGGCTGTGTCGTGTTCGATTTTTTGGTAACTGTGGCAACTCTTACTCGTTTCTTTAGCGACTTGAGACCAACCCGCTCACTAACCGAATAACTTCAATATAAACGCTAGTTTCGTAACCCAAAAAGAACACAGCTATTGTCTACGTTAGGTTCCACCGCAATTCTTACGAAATATCTTCAGAATCTCAACACACCCGCTTAATACATTTTCTTTACTCGTATACCAACAGGTGTTTAATGTTTAAGTAATTTCTCTAAGACAATCAACTTCAAATAGAGATTAAAATTTGCTCTGCTGGCAAGATTACGTGGCCAGGAGAGTGGGTGAGAGAGTGGAAAACATGACAGTCGTACCTATCACGCCCGCTTTATGGTAATCTCTTTGTAACAACAAAACAGAAAAACAATTATCAAATGCTGACAAAGAGCCAGACGAAATCACTGAAACGGCTATAATGGGAAATCAAATACAGGCGAATGTGTTTGGCCTAATTAAATTTTGTGGCTTAAAACAGGGTTTGTGGCTAATTAGAAATTAGTCTGATTTGCTTAAAACATAAAGAGCAAAATAGTACAGGGAAATCAATATTGTGGTTGTCTACAGGAGAAGGCAATATTAGTTGGACAACATCGAACACCGGTCTCCTGTTCGGTAATGAGTTAATGATATGCTAAACATTAAATCGGCCATATCGATCTAAACAGCATCGGGAGCTAGGGCTGTTATCGCTGTCCTTTTGACCACCAACTGGCCAAGCCATTGAACCAAACCCACAACCCCCAAGAACATCCATTAACATGGCCATTTGATTTAATTGCTTTGCGGTTATGGCAGTGGGCAGGGAGGGATGAACGCAATAACTAAGCCAAACAATAAAAATGTTGAGATTTATTTAAAGAAGAGCATAAAACACCACCGTCAGCGTCAAAGCCAACAACACGTACCACAACAAAATGCCATATTAATATAAGGTTTATGCAGGTGATAAAAAGATAGATGGGCAAGCGTGAGAGGAGAGTGAGACCAAGCCTTGGGGAGAAGTTTTGCAGGACAGTGTATAGGGAAGTAATAATCAAGTATTACAACACCATAAAAGCAGTCATAATTTTAGCAGGTTACGGACATAGATTAACCTCTTAAAGCAGAACAAATGGCTGTCTTTAAAAGGGATACAACAAAATAGGGAGAGTTTTAAGGATTACAAAAAGTCCCTAAAATGTTAATGTTTGGCCTGTGGATCACGCAAAATCTATAAGACTAAAGTTTCGCTCATAAAGAAAGTTCCTTATGGTTGTTAAGTCAATGCATTTGAAGGAAACTATTTTCAAAAAATAAATGCCATAAAATGTCCATTCAATTTACAAATTAAGATTCCACAGTTGATTTAAATTTTTATATTTTGTTTTTGTTCTGAAAAAATACCTCTAGATGGATTCCCCTATATGTGTAGTTCAAATAAACACGAAGCGGGCGTCTTGAGCTGAAGGATCTAAACTTTTCTCTACACTTAAAAATGTCTCTAGGCAATATTTTAAATTGTTTGCAATGTCACAGCTCACATGAGGGTTAATGTATGAAAAATCCTTTTTTGAACAAAATTTACTTTTAACTCCACACAAAGCACTTGGCCCATCTTAGGGTTAATACTGGAGCACTAGACACCCCATAATAAATTGCGTCTAATCAAATGATGACAATTATAATAAAACCAACAACACCCCGGGCTCCGCAAAAGGCGATTAGCGGGTGAGGATAATGGCGTTGGTGCTGTTAGCGCCTTTAAGCATACAAAGTTAGCATGTGGAGCAGCTACCATTCCTAGTGGGGGACAACGATTCCTATCATTCTATGGCTGTCTACAAGCACACGAGTGTGTGAGTTCATACGAGTACCTAGAAGTTTCAAAAAGGGATTAACTCAAAACATTTAAAAATTTTAGTATCGTAGATACGAAAAACTGATTGCTTGAGGCTTTGTACAGTACTGTACTGTACTGAACTTTACTGTACTGTAAAACATTGAGATTGTTTTGTGGTTTTTTTATGAAAGAGTGGCGAATTAGTTAGTTTATTACAGTGAGTCGTTTTTGTTACAAATAAAACTTAAAAAATTTTGAGTTAATACCCTTTTGTTGAACACCAGCGATGTGGAATAAAAAAATAATTACTTTATGAATATACCCAAATGTTGGTATTGCTGTTGTTGTTGTGTTTTTTTCTTGTTTGTTGTATTCGTGCCGGAATATGCCATTGTATGTGTGTACTTAGTCTACGTTTGGATTTTTATCATTTATCTCTGGTGCTCCATTACCAACCATTTCGCCCGCACTTCTTTAGCGCTCACAATTTTTATAACATTTTTAATAACTGTGGACGCCCGTGTACTTACTTCCAAAGTCCCTCCCCCTCTCTCCCTGGAGGCAGATAGAGATGGTCGCAGGAGCATTAGCGATAAAAAACAAAAACAAAAAAGCAAAATCAAAATCGTATCAGGGCAATGCCAAAACAACAGCCACCACAAACGTGGAGCGTTCATTATTAATAATACATATTCAAGAGCAGAAAAAAGAGACAATAAAAATAAATTATTTATAGAGCGAGAAAACAAAAAAAAACACCACCTAAAACAGGGGAGGGTAACAGTGAAATGACCCTTACCAACCAAGCGCAAGTTCCGATATCAATCAGGAAACGGTAGCAAATGTGAAATAAAGTGAATTTTAATGACAGCTCGAAAAATAAAAAACAAAAATCATTATCCGTTTGAAATCAAGCGAATATAAAGTTAAAAAAAATATAAAAAAATAACCCGTGGCCCCCTCGAAGTTGTTCCAATGTTTATTTCATATGTAACCTTTGACGACGACCAGAATGGCCTGAGCCCCACCGTCAATAATTTGTATCCGTTTTCAAGAATGTCCAGTCCAAGTGCAAACACGGCAATGGCCTCGACACCACCGACAAGCACACCGGCCACGGGAGCTGTCATAATAACAACAACAAAAACCATGAGCAATAGATCAACACAAACCAGTGGCAATAAAACGTACTTTAGCAAAAGCTCAAGCAATACCAATGATACCAACACAAAAACCTTTAATGAGGAGAAAACCAGCAAAAACAATAGCAATCTTATCAACAGCGGCAGCAGCAACAACAATAGTTTCACCCAAAGCAGCAGCAACAATAACCCCAGCCAAAGCAGTAGTAGCAACAACAACAGCACCACTACTACCACCAACATTTGCATTACTTATTGCAGTAGCAACAATGGCAACAGCAGTCACAGCGCCAGTAGTGGCAGCAGCGGCAGCAGCAGTAGCAACAGCAGCACAACCAGCAGCGATAGTCATGCGGACATTCTGTCACTCGAACGTCTGCTGCTCTGTGTGCAGGAGGAAAGTGATGATGATGGCCTCTCTGCCTATGAGGACTTTAGTGACCTTCAGCAATATCAGCAGCAACACCAACATCACCATCATCGCCACCATCATCACCAACACCACCATCGCCACCACCGTCACCACCACCATCATCATCATCAGCAGCAGCAGCACGACAATGAGAGCAATAACGACAACGACAATGAGTATTGTTCGCCCACAACCTGTCCCGATTGCCCAGAACATTGCAATTTTACGGATTCGGATAATGAAAACTGCTCAACGTCCATATCACCTGCCTCGGCGTATGCCACCAATTCCAATGATCTGCTGATGAGACGTTTTCGACGTTCCTCGATTGGCATGCAACGGAAATCGGCATTTCGTCAGAGGAAATTAGATTCATTGGGTACATTGCGGCGTCAACGGTAAGTACTGGCAATGGGGCGGGTAAGGGTGCCTGGATGGTGGAGATGTTGGCTTAGGAGCAATTTTATTTAATAGGCTGGGGAGAAAATTGCATTTGAAATATTTTTTTCCCAATGGTTCCTGGAGGTTGATAGGGTTGGGTAGGTAAAGGCACTGACTGTCGTTGGTGCAGATCCATTTTTTTAAAGAGACTGGAATGTGAAGTTTTTTTGAAATAGTTTTTTTCAAATGGTTCCTGAAGGTTGGTGGGGTTGGGTAGGTAAAGGCATCTAGTCGGTCATTGTTAGATTAAAGGGATGAGTTGTCGTTGGTGCAGATCCATTTTGTTTTAAGAGACTGGGGAATGATGTGCTTTTTGAAATAATTTGATAGGGTTGGGTAGGTAAAGGCACCGTATAAGTCATTGTGAGATTATAGGGATGATGTGTTATTGTTGCAGATCCATTTTTATGTTAAGAAACTGGAAAGTGAATTGCTTTTGAAATAATTTTTTTCCAAATGGTTCCTTGAGGTTGGTGGGGTTGGGTAGTTAAAAGGCATCTAGTCAATCATTGTTAGACATTAGGGATTGGTGCAGATCCATTTTTATTTTAAGAGACTGGGGAGTGAAGTTCTTTTGAAGCAATTTTTTTCCAATGGTTCCTGGAGATGCTGAGGTTTTGACATTTAAGGGCGCCTTATCGGCCATTGGATGATGGGAATGTGACATTTGGAACTATCATCTCTCTTTACTCATCCAAGCCGTTTAATGTTGAGGGTTTGAGTAGGAAATGAATTTTAGTTAAAATATTTTCCAAGTGATTTCTGGACTTTTACATTTTCCTAGCGCATAAACTCTTGAGCCTGTGCACTTTTTGCAGGATTATCTATCGAGAAGTTTTGGTAAAATTATTTAATTGCAAAATTTATTAAGGTTGCCGCAAAATATGAGGTGACCGATTTTGTGACACGTGCTCAGGTATCTTGGGTATTTTCGCTTGGATGCGAGCCTCGGCGAAAAAGGCTAAACAAGACTATCCTCGAGTATAAACGGATCTTGCCTAGGTTTAGGCTAAAACCGTTTCAATGTGACCTATGCAAGATGACTTTGTTGTTATTCTGCAACGATGTTTGAAAATAGTGCCCTCAAAAAATATTGATTCAAAATTATCTTGCGTTTTGAAGCATATAAGCAGCAGTTAAAAATTGTCCCATTCAAATCGTTCGTTATTTCCTGTCCGACTTATTTAACAGATAGGCAATCTTGTATAGTCTTTAAAAAAATAGGCCGTTAAGTACGGCCACTCCACGCCGATAAGAAAATATATTCCATTTTAGGACCCCTTGAGTCTATGAGTTCGACCATTATCTCAGCTTAATCTTTGAGATAAATCTATATTTGGATCCTATACGAAATTTCACCGGTGGTTCCTTCTTTTCAACAAAAAGGCCGTGTTTTTGCCTCTTTATCGGTGGTCTCTTCTTTTGAATATAAAGGGCGTTTTTGGGCCCCTTTAACGGTGGTTTCTTCTTTTGTACGAAAAGGCCGTGCTTTGGGCCACTGCACCGGCGGTTTTCCCCTTGCCTTCACCGGTGGTCACTCCTTAAGAATATAACAGCCTTTTTTTTGGGCTTCTTCGTCCCTTGCGTCCGATCCTAATCTGAGCCGTCTTATTCAACAGATAGGACCCCTTGTATAGAGTCTTTAAAGAAGAGTAAAAGGCCATTAAGTAAGGCCACGCCGATCCTTATAAACTCTCTTCCGTGATTTTGCTATGGAAGTTTAATAAAAAAAAATATTCGATTTTTAGGACCCCTTGGGTCCATGAGTTCGACCATTATCTCAGCTAAATCTTTGAAATAAATCCTTATTTGGATCCTAGACAAAGTTTCACCGATGGCCTTGTTTTGGACCTCTTCATCGGTGGTCTCTTCTTTCAAATAGGAAATCGGTTTTTTGGGCCCCTTCACCGGTGGTTTTTTTCTTTTGTACGAAAAGGCCATGTTTTGGGCCCCTACACCGGTGAGGTCGCTGCTTTTATACATAATAGCCGACTTTTGGCCCCTTCACCGTTGGTCTCTCCTTTAGAATATAAGGGCCGTCCTTTGGGCTCCATCGTCCCTAATCTTAGCCGTCTATTCAAAAGATAGACCTTTAAAAAACAATAAAAAGGCCATTAAGGACGGCCACATCGATTTGTATAAATCCTCTACCATGATTTTGCTAATAAATTCATATATGGATCCTATACTACCATTCCTTTGATTTGGGTACCCATATTTACCGGTGTTTCCGGCCGTATTTTGGGCCTCTTCAACGGAGGTCTCTCCTGTTGAATATAATGGCCGGTTTTTGGGCTCCCTCGTACCATGCGTCCGACCCTAGTCTCAGCCAAAATTTCAAAATAAATCCATATTAAAGTTCGCTGTAATACGAAATGCATAGCTCAATGTTGCAACCGCCTAAAAGGCTTTTAGAACCGAAACCCCAACCTGAGTGTATATAGACATACTCCGGTATCCCAAAGACGGTATATTTTCTGAAAAATGCCTTGTCAGATCCAAGATTTGACTACATGTGAGACCTGAAACCATGGCCGAAAAAGCGGCTCGTAAACACAGAGAAAAAATTAGTTGGGAATCGGCTGGAACTACAATGATTCGGTTGAAAAAGTGGAAATTCGATTGCAATCACCAAATGTTAATCGCCGTAATGGGTATTCGGGTCGAAATTCCACAAGATGACAAATGTAATCACAGTCAATAACACAGTTTCTCTTCAATTGAAAGTGTCAGTTAACTCTGCTGAAAATGCCTTTGTACCCAAACAAAATATGGTTGTAGCGGTGAAATACAATAAGAGTACCAGCAAAACCACCAACATTCAATTGGCAACAAATTTCGCTGTAGCAACAAATCTGTTCTCTGTTTGCAGAAAAATAGAAAACATACAACTTAACCATCAGTTGGTTCAGTAAACAAATGTTCGTGGTTATGACAGCGGAATTCGAAGAGCACTTAAAACCAATAATCTAGAACAACAACTCATTAGTTGAGGTTACCGATACTTTGTCTCTTTAACCGATAGTGTCAGTTCCTTCTGCAAAATATTGCCGTATACACAACCAATATTTGGGTGTAGCGATAGAGTGCATGCATAGTGCACTCTATCGCATTCGGTTAACAAAAAATTCGGTTGTGATAACAAATTTGTTCTCTGTGTGCACACAGCCCAGAGTTAAGCACGTTTTTACTCTCACATTTCAAGTTCACATCACAAAACGTTTCAAATCGTCTGTAATTTGTTATGTACACAAAGGATAATGTTTCAAACGGAAATAAAAAAAAATGCAGCCCACCTGCTCGCAACTCGAACTCCAAAATAATTTGATTCCAGTCATTTTCATTGACAACCATCATCATCAAATGTAGCAGCAGCTTCTCTGTGTCACGACAACCGAAGCTACTGCTACGGAATATTCGATAAAAACATATAAAAGGGCGGCAAATTGTAGCTGAAGGCCGCAACGAATCGCAGTGTACCCTTCACACACTGCACAGTGAACGTTTATTTATTTATTTATTTAAGATATTAAGGTCCCAACGCAATAAGGTTATATGGTCCATAGAATATAAGTAGAAATAATGCAAAGAATTACAGTAAGGTTACATTGACCATAGAATATAAGTAGCAATAATACAAAAACCTACGAAAATCAGTGTGTGAAGAAAACTACAAAAGTGAGATTTACAACAGCAATTCTCATACGTTTGGTGAGAACCTGGCCTTAAAGAGCTCCGTTTTCATTTCAATAATTGCTGCGATGCTTTCTGATAAAGGTCGTCACGGACCGACCCGAAATCGCGATAAAAGCAGTGTGTAGCCACGAAAAACAATGTCCATTTTGCCATTTGTTTAAAACTTGTCTTCTATCTAAATATCTGTTCAAGAGGTAGAGGTAGCCGGTTAATCAATGTGTAAAATCATTTTGCTTTAAATCAGCAAACTGTCAAATTTAAAAAAAAAATCTTAGTAATGAAAAAGGAGGTGAGAATTATGGTCTGTACTATCGTACCTTAAGCAGATACATTTTGCAATGTAGCGATTAACCGCAAAATGAGCAATACAAGAATGTAAAGAATTTACTTTCTTTTGAGACACCCACAAATCGTAGAGAATTTCAATATTTACATGCCCCCCATAAACTTTTAGGGCTCTGTGCTGAAGGGTGTGATAAATAAGATGGAAAACTGTATATACTGTCTTCATTCTTTGAAAAAAGTTATACAAAAATATTGAAATACTTTTTCAATAAAAAAATCCTCCAGCGAAACAATACATTTCCGTACATTTAGAGCGAAATTCAATTTAAACACGTATGTATTGCGAGTATTCAAACGAATGTGTGTGCGTGTGTGAGATTCAAAAGCTCCTAGCAAACATTTTTGATCGCGAAGGAATCATCTGGACGACGAATCGAATCGCGGCAATCATTATTGCCGCGAATCCCCTATTTGTGTGTGGCTGTCTCGAGCAATGAATCGCATGCAAACTTTTTTGATGAATCGTCTATGATTAACCTATGCGAATCTCCGGCGACTCGTCCGGAACAATTACATGCGATTTATTTGGGCGATTCAATGGATGGAAATTTGCGAGAGAATTTCCTGGATAATCGCATGGTGGTGTATCACACGAATGAATCGCATGCAAATTTTTATGATGAATCGTCTATGATTCACCTATGCGAATCTCCGGCGACTCGTCTGGAAATACTACATGCGATTTATTCGGGCGATTCAAGGATGGAAAATCGAGAGAAAATTCCATGAAGAATCGCATGGTGGTGTATCACGCGATTGATTTAGGCGAATCACTTTCGCATCATCGCCAGTAATGATCGCCGTGATTATATTTTGATGATTCGCCGATAGTGTTTCTGTGTCTTATTAAGGAGTGCTAAACCAAATTCAATATGATTCTCGTTAATTTGAAATAGGGCCGAGAATAAAGTGCATGTTTATGGAAGAATCGACAGGGAACAGATTTATTGCCACAACCCAATTGTTTGCCAACGGAATGTTGATGGTTGCACCTACTATCCATTAACTCCATCGCTACAACCGCCTAGTAATTGGGTACAAAAAAAATCAGTAGTGGGGACTGGCAGATTCGGTTTAAAAAACAAAGTATCGGTAACCCTAACTATTTAGGATGATTATTGGAACTGAATTTGTACAGGGGTTGCCATTAAGGACATAACAATTTTATGTCTAGGTGTAGTGCAAATGTTGCATTTTAAGAATGAAATTCGATTTCGGTCATATTATCACCACGAACTCGTGGTGTAGTGCACACATTTCGCCTGGAATGTTGGCATTTTCGCGTTGGATGTTGTTTTGAGCTCGTCTAAAGTTGTTAGCTTGTTGACATAGACCATTGGCTTGATGTGGCCCCATAACAAGAAATCCAATGGCGTTAAATCGCATAAACAAGGTGACCATTTCTCGGGATAACACCTTCAACGAGTTCGCCTTTCAGTAAATCTATTTAACGCCTGCTGTGTGGCTATTGGCTCCGTCTTGTTGAAACCACATATCGGCGATGTGAAGCTCATCCAATTCTGGCCAAAAATGATTTTCTAACATGGCACGATAGCGCTCTCCATTGACGGTAAGAGGACGATTGTTTTCCTCCACGAAAAAATACGGCCCAATCACACCTCCGGCATAAAAACAACACCACACAGTATTTTTTGCGGATGCAATTGTGTCTCTTGAAGCCCATGTGTATTTGTTGCTGTCCAATAACGCATATTTTGTTTATTGAAAAAAACACTCAGCCAGAAATGAGCTTCGTCGCTAAAGATGATTTTTCGATGAAATTCGTGAAACTTTGCCAGAGCCACCGACTCAGAACTTCGTTAGTAATTTTTAATGATTTTCCAACGTTGTTCGTAGGTGAACTTTACCTTGATGAAAATGTTGACCTCGACTAAAATTTTGACAGTGAAAGATCATTAAAAATGTTTGAGGTTGCGTTGACAAAGAGATACGAAATTGTTATGTCCCCATTGGAAACCCCTTTACATGTATTGGCGGTTGTTATAGATTATTGGCTATAATAACTCTTCGAATTCGGTTATCATTACCACTACCATTTATTAACTAGACTAGATGGTTACATTTTATGGAATCGGTTGTCCGACCGAAATAATAATAATTTTTATATTTAACGATTTAAAATTATTTATTTATAAGCCGGTTTTTTTACAACTTGGTTTTTACTTTTTTCGAATCTAATAAATTTTGTAGGCACAAGTGGAACGGTTTATGCGTCAAATTGGCAGCGGGTCAAAAAATTCAGCTTTTCAAAATTTAAATATAAAGCTGAAAGGCATAAATTATTTAAGGGAAAAAAGTGAAATTTTAAACGTAAATATTTCCGGCTGCTTAAGGGTAATGTGACACGAAAAAACCCAAATAAATTCTTGAGGTCTTGGCTACAGATGTGATAAAAAATATTTACTTGCATATCGGTAATATTTTGTTAGTTATTTAAAAAAAAATTGGTGGAAAAAAAATTTAATTTCATAAATCGACCCTCTTAGTCGGTATTAGTTTTCATTCAGAACATAACTTATAAAATTTTATTAAAAAATTTTATTTTTTATGAAAAAACTACGAAATTGCCAGTTTATCTTGATGATATGCTGATTTTATTTTAGACGATCTATTCTAAAGTGATAATGTTAGTAATTTAGTACATTTTAATCAAAAAATAGTGAACGGCCATTTAAAAAAAAACATTTATTGCTGCAACAATTGCTGCGAAGCTTTCCGCTGAAGGGCATGTTCGAACTGAAATTAATTGGACTACATTTGTACACTTTCCGAACTACAAATATTCGGTTGGATCAAAATACTTTCATTTGCAATCACCAATATGCCATGGTGTAACCATCATATACAAGGTTCGACTTACCACAAGACGGTTGCTACACTAATATAACTATAGTTGTAGCCAACAAGTCGGTTATACCAACCAAGTTAACTAAAACTAATACTTGTCAGAATTAATGGTTATGAAAACCAACCAATTGTGTAGGACATGTTACGTTGGTTCCCATAGTTGGTGATGACAACTGATAAGTTATTTGTAGTAACCACACCCCGTTTAGTTCGCTACTCTTACATAAAGGGTGTTTTTTTAGACGTGTGGTTTTCAAAAAGAAATGAAACGCATAAATTTTAATGTTATGGCCAAGAATTTAGCTTTATTCGATGATTTCGGGCAAGTGGCCGCCTCGGCTGGCTCGAATAAATTCCAGCCGACAGGATCAATTTTTGACCACTTTTTGCAGCATTTGGGGCCTTATGTCAGCATCGAATATTAACATTCAAGGCGATAATTATATCAGGCTTATCTGCTCAGACAAGCAACCTACAAAAAAATTTTCAGCGGCGTTAAATCGCGCCATCTTGGAGGCCACGATGCGAGATAATGCGACCACCAAAAGTTTCCTTCAATACATTGTTTGTTTCGTTGGCTGTATGGCTTGTAGCGCCGTCTTGTTGAAACCAAAGGTCATCAATATCCTCCAATTCAGGCACGAAAAAGTCAATAATCATGGCTCTATAGCGGTCCCCATTTACTTTAACATTATGGTCGGCTTCATTTTTGAAGAAATATGGACCAATGATTTCCTCTGTCCATAGAGCTTATCAAACAGTGACTTTTTGAGGATGTACGGGCGTCTCAACAATGACTTGTAGACTATCACTACTCCAAATGCGACAATTTGGGTTATTAACGTACCCATTCCACCAAAAGTGAGCTTCATCGTTGAACAAAATTTTCTTGTAAAAATCAGGATCGGTGTCCGTCTCGTTTAGGGCCATTTACCACGATTTGCAAACGTTGTTTCGGAGTAAGTCTATTTATTATGAAATGGCAAACCAAACTGAGCATAAATTAAATGACAGCTGTCAAAAAGACCAATTTTGTTATTACACTGTGCAAAAAAATTTCGGGCTATTGTGGGTAGTGGATTATTTACTCTGGACTTACCGCGAATGCATCGCGAATTCCTGTACCCTAACGATGTTAGCATCAAATCCGCAAATCCTTCCTATTCATTATGAAATGGCAAAGCAAAATGAGCATAAATTAAATGACAGCTGTCAGAAAGACCAATTCCGTTATTACACTGTGCAAAAAAATTTCGGACTATCTTGGGGAGTGGACTAACCGCGAATGCTCTGGACTAACCGCGAATGCATCTCGAATTCTTCTACCTATACGATTTTGGCATCAAGTTCGGGACGAGCAGCGAATTCTTCGAGAATTCTACTGCCCCAGCAATTTGGGAGCAATTGATCGCTAGAAAGAATCGCCAAATCTTCCCCCAGTGGATTAATCCTCCACAAATCGTCCATTTGTTTGCAGTGTTCAGCATTTGTGTGTTCGGCTGTCTTACATACATGTGTGCGTACAGCATCTGTGTGCGTGGTTAAGCGGATATATTTTTTTACAGCACCAAAATCGTTGGTATCCTCTTTACAATATTTTTTTTTTGCTTTTGACTCGTTGTAAAAATGTTTCCCTTGCGCTGAAATCCGATTTATACATTATGGCCTATGAATATGAATCGTTATACAGGGTGGCCCAAATAAGACCAGCTGATGTGAAACACAAATAACTTTTTTATTTTTTAACATAATTTATTTTTTCTTTTTGCAAATTATAACTGAACTCTTGGAAATTTAAAATGAATGCGTACAGTACACAACAACGCATTAAAATTATCGATTTGTATTATTCTTCTCAACGATTAATTGTTCTGACGCAGCGAAATTATCGCCGTTTTTTTAACGTAAGATCAGCGCCCACATCTTCAACGATTACAAGTTTAGTTCGCCGTTTTGAGGAACTGAGTTGCAGTTGGCACTACATCTGCATTAGTTACACCCAATCAGATTCACTGTTTGGTGCGGTGTTATGACTACAAAAATCATCGGCCCATATTTCTTTGAGAATGAGGATGAAACGCCAGAAACGGTCTCGGGGGCTTCTTACAGAACAATGATCGACAACTTTTTGCGGCCAATAGTGGAGCAACATCCTAATTTGTAGTTGCAACAAGTTGGACATACTGCTAGGCAAACTATGCACATGCTTCGTGAAATTATTGCTGAACGCATAATTTCAAAAAAATTCAGATTTCCCTTGGCCTCCTCGTTCACCAGATTTAACTGCGTCCGATTTTTTTTTCTGGGGATATTTAAAAGACAAAGTGTAAGTTAACAAACCACAGACACTTGGACAGCTCAAGCAGAATATTCGAGACGAAATACGGCGCCTGCAACCAGAAACTTTACGCCGTGTAATGCAAAATGCGCTAAAAGGAGCCAATGCCTGTGTCGAGCAAAATGGTGGTCATTTGTCTGATGTCATATTTCACACATAGTCACGTTAAATTTCCATAAAATGTATTTAAATTATAAAAATAAATCTTTAAAAAAAAAAACGTTATTACAAGAGTTATACGTGTTTAACATCACTAGGTCTCATTTGGGCCACCCTGTATTAGTCTTTATAAATCGCATATAGCCGAGTACACACTCGTACAAATGCACGCACATACTCGTATCTACACTTGAACATCCGCCCCGCCACTTGGGCTGCCATTCTCATAAATGGCAATTGAACATTTACGGGTGGGTATGTAGCGACCGACGATGGATGGTGATGGCATGTCATCCATTCATATGATTCCCTTTTTCTTTGTTTTTTTTTTTTTGATGGGTATCCTTTTTTTGTTTTGTGTTGAGAAATGATTTTTTAAACGGTTTCGAAACTATGGAATTTTATTGAATTTTTTTTTAGTATGCCAGGACAGGGGAAGGTATCAAGTGGGAGGGAAATGAAAAAGTTAATCATAACATCATTGAAAACCGCATGTGCTGGTATTTTTATTTTGTCAGGTTGTTTATTTGTGAAACAAAAAGTTATAAAATATGGCATGGACTGCGTGACAGGACAGTATGGCAATGTCAGGCTGTATTAGGCGAAATACTTGTTAGTGATGGGTGCCTGATTGACATAATCTCGATTTCAGGACCCTATGGACCATTGGCAGAATGGCCAGAGTGCCCAATTCAGCCAAATCGGAACACTTATGTCATTCATTTTAATTGAGTTTAAGAATTCCAGGGTTTTCCATTAAGGAGATACAAATTCTATATGTGACGTGAAAAATAGAAAGGGACTTAAGGGTAAAAACCAGTTTTGTTCAGGAGAGCCATTTTAAAGATTTAAATACGTGTATCTTTGGTGTACCATCACTTTCATAAAACGCGCATATCTCTAGGAGGGCGCACTTTTGGGGCATGGAATCGGTCTCATTCGAAGCTCAGATGTTGTCCACATCAAAATCCTGTGATAATAAAATTCAGATATTAACTAAAATATTCGTTCATTGTTTATCGAAAATATTGCCGATTTCGAGCGATAAACAAATTCACATATTTAAAAAAAAATTGTATGCCATTTATCGAAAACCTTTTCGTTATAAGGTGATGAAAAAATTCACATAATTACGAGTACCAAAGATGTTGTAAAATGTTTACAAAAAGCAGTCGAAAAGACTTTTAGTTACAAGCAAGGGGTGTCTGCAGTTTCGGTGAACGCCACTGCACCATCAAAAGACCCCAAGCAACGAATAAGCTTTATTTATGTGCAGCCGCTAATTTATCCACAATAAAAATTCCTCGCACAGATGCTAAAACATGCACGATACAGTGAATGATGAAACAATAGGCGTAATGAAACAATAGACGTGTTCTTTTGTTGCTCGATTATGAAGCGAGTAGGAGGTAACTAAAGCAATAACTTTGCACCATTGCACAAAAATCGTTTTGTTAACAGGAAACCATTTACAATTTAAATAGCTAAGCATATGAACGAAATTTTAAATTGAGTCGAAATAAAATTCACATGCCAATTTGTTGGTAAATTTGAAGGGTTTGTTTTTTGTGTGTTCTTGAGGGTGGATGTCAAAGAAGTTTCCCGAATTTAAGACGGTTTATATTTATTTTGCTTCTTCTCAGTTTGCGTTTAATCAATTATTAAAATCCTTATGTTTTATTTTTTCTTTTACAGACGAAGTGGGCCCGCCATCAGTTCTCGGAGGCCCATACGCATTGTACCCGACTGGACGGAGAATGCCATTCAAGGCGAACATTACTGGAAGCCAACATCGGCATCGGGTGATTTGTGCTGTCTCAATGAGGAGTGTATTGTAAGTATAGTCAAATCTTAAGCCGTTTCTTAAACAATTTTCTTGTAACGTGATTTTGATAAACAATTCGAAATTTGCAATCGGGCTATAAAAAAGACCAATTATTGCACTGACGGTATACTGAAGCGTAGTTCGTCTGCTATCTGTAGCTGTCAGTAACTGCCTCTGTAGAGAAATAAATCATGTCATCGTCGAATTTTTATTAAATAACTTTGATGACATAGTTTCTATAGTCTTCGCACTGAAAACAATAAATGAAACAATGGCCGTGTTCGATTGGTAACTCGATCACCAACGCTATAACTTCACAACATTGTACAAGAATATGAAAATGATTTTGTTTACAGAAAACTATAGTTTGCGAAAGAACCCGTGTAATAGAACTTTTTTGGAAGAAAATTATTCCAGGATATCCTTAAGCGAGCTCGATTTTTCTCGCTTATACAGGGTTTTCCGTTGAGGACGTAAAATTTTTAAATATTAATAAAACACAGAAGATTTAAGATATAGAGCTCAAATTTATTCCAGGTGTAGTGCAAATGTTACATTTTAAGAATGAAATTCGATTTCGGTCATACGACGTGTAAAGAGATATATTCTTTAGACCCAATTTTCCGCCACTCTTGAACACGTTTCGACCGGAACGTTGGCAATTTTGCGTTGGTATTGTCTCTGAGCTCGTCTTAAGTTGTTGGCTTGTTGGCATAGGCCAATGATTGAACGTGCCTACATAAAAAGAATAGAAATGGCGTTAAATCACATGAACGAGGTGGTCAATCGACCGGACCATTTCACGAGATAACACGTTCACCGAATTTGCCTTTCAGTAAATCGATTGCGACGCGTGTTGTGTGGCTAGTGGCACCGTCTTGTTAAAACCACATATCGGCAATGTCAAGCTCATCCAATTCTGGCCAAAACTAATTTTCTAATATGGCACGAGCGCGCTCTCCATTGACGGTAACATGACGAATGTTTTTCTCGACGAGAAATACGGCCTAATCACACCTCCGGCATGAAAACCACACCACTCTTTTTATTGACAAAACCACTCAGCCAAAAATGAGCTTCAACGCTGAAGATAATATTTCGATGAAATTCTGGATTTTCGTGATACTTTGCCAGAGCCCAATCGGAGAAGTTTCGGCGTTTCAAATGATCAAGTGGCTTTAGTTCTCGAGTCAGTTTGACCATATAAGGATGAAGGCGAAGATCTGTTCGCAAAATACGCCACAGTGTGGTTTGAGAGAAGCCCAATTCCTGAGAACGACGTGGAACCGACTGATTTGGATCATTTCGAACGGATACACTTACGACTGCGATATTTTTCACTTCCAAAAGTGAAAATTTAGATCCAAATTTATCCACTATAGCACGCACAGCCTGTTGGCTGGCACGATTACTACGGTCGAAAATTAGAGTAAGCGCTCCTAAAGTTGCGACTACTGACTCAGAATTTCGGCAGTAATTTTTAATGATTTGCGCAAACGTTGCTCGTAAATGAACTTTATTATGTTGAAAGTGTTGACTTCGACTAACGTTTTGACACTGAGGGTGCGTTGATATAAAGATGCGCAATTGTTATGTCCCTATTGGAAACCCCTTTAGTATTTCATGAATAACTTTGTATACAAATAACAAATTCAAATCTAACGGCTTTTGACACATAAAGCCAATCAGTTCTGGTATTTCAAAATTCTTGTAAAGTTGTAGGTTATCGCCCTAGCTACCATTTACTGTTTTAGTAAGCTAGTACCAATCGAACACACCTCATATATATTATAAAATTATCTATTGAAAAATAATCAGCCGAAATATAAATGAAAATCGTAAGCAAAAGTATTTTCTTTTTCGTAGACCATTCTGGTTATTTCGTATAAAAGCTCAGTGCTAACCTATAGTCCATATTTATAGCAAATGACTTAGGATGTCAGCCCTTCAGATGGTCATTGGAAATAATGCATGAACATTTAAGGTTTTTTTTCGGAAATAACCAATTTAACAAAGCATATATCAAATATTATTTAAACATCAACTTGAACCAAGTAGTGTACTCAAAAATCGTCTCCAATTCCCCATTCCACAAATTGTCTCCAATTCCCCATTCCACAAACAACAAAATCTGTGATTGACTACTTTATTTTTTATTTAGTTTCAAACTTGTTTAACATTCCAAAATAACATCTTTAATATACGCCCCAATGAAACGATACTTACAATCATTGCCACAATACTTGACAATTTTTCCTTACCCCGCATAACTCACCTTTTGCTGTATCATCCTCTGAGCGTAATGAATATAATTTCCCTTATAAATATTCACTTTGATAACACCACCTTTCTTATTACCCTCACTTTGTTAACATCGCCTTTCCTTTCCACCCTCAAGGGAAAAACATACTTTAAATTTCGCATAAAAAAGTTCAAGATATAATTTATTCATCCTTAGAATTTCTTCTTAGAAAAAACGCAAATTAAAAATTGTTTGGCATGTTTCGAATTAAAAAGAGAAACTTTCATTTGTCACAAAACACCAGAAGATAACATTTGAAAAAAATGTTTCTGAAAACTATTCCCCCTTTTTCGAGAAAACATAAATAAATGATTAATTCCGACTTTTCAAGGACTAGTGGGTTGTTAGTTAAGTAAGAGGGGGAAACGGGGGGAAGGACTAAAAGCAATTTGGGAAAACAGAATCTGATATATTTTAATAAAAAGTAAAGAGATGCGATACTCACACTCGTATGATAGGAAATAGTTATTTGATAGAAAATTATACGAGGGCATATCAATAATGTCGTGACTTGTTCAACTTCCTTCGTAGTTATATGAAATGCAGCACTGCTCCCATATAATTCCATCTGTTAAAAGACTACTGTTAAGTTTTTAGATAGTTCCTTCATTTAGTTGGTGTTTAACAGCTGTGGATTTGTTAAAAATGGAAAAAAGTGTTCATTAAACATTATTTTTTGCGGAAAGAAATCTTCAATCCAACAAAGTAAAAGCTAGATAAATACTAAGGGTACTCTCCACCATCGATTTCAATGGTAAAAAATGGTTTACTGACTTTCGTTGTGGTCGCACAAGTACAAATGACGCTGAACGTTCTGGACGGTCAATTGAGGTCCATAAACCCGAAAATGTCGAAAAAATGAGGTTGGCCGATCGAAGAGTAAAATTGCGTGATGTTGTTGATGACATTTACATTTCGTATGGCAGCGTGGTTACGATTTTACATGATCAGTTGGGTTTACGAAAGCTGTCTGCAAGATGGTTGCCGCGTTTGCTCTCAATTGGCCATTGCGAGGATTGCTATATATATTTCTGGCCTACGCAACACTCAAGTGTTGCCTGGCGCCATCTGACACTTCCTTTGGAAAGTTTGAGATTTTTTAGCATAAACGAACTCAGAACGTTTTGACGTACGACCATCATTTGTGTTGTTTACAGTGACTTAAAAAAATCAATTTGGCAAAAAAATGGAATTAACTCGTGAACATTTTCGTGTGATCATTTTTCACAACTTTCGACGTGGATTATCACGACAAGAGTGCATCGGTGAACTTAAATCTTTGTATGCCGTCCTATAGTACTGTGAAAAACTGATTTAATGAATTCAATCGTGGCCGAGCTCGCTCAAAGACGAAGGTCGTCCAAAAACGGACGTTGTGCCAGAGAACAATGAAGCCGTGCGTGAACTGATAATGCAAGATCGTCGTGTGGCATACCGTAAGATAGAGGCATCATTGGGCATTTCTTCCACCAGCATACATTCGATATTGCATGAACACCTGGCCGTAAAAATGGTTTGTTCTCGTTGGTTACCGCACAATTTGAAAATCGCTGAAAAAAAAGGATCGTGTCGATTGGTGCAAAGACATTTTGAAAAAATATGATCGCGGTGTTTCAAAAGACGTGTATAAGATCGTCACAGGTGACGAATCATAGATCGATGCGTATGAGACCGAAACAAAACAGCAATCGACCGTATGGGTCTTCGAAGATGACCCAAATTCAACGAAAGTTGTTCGTGGAAGAATCACTTCGAAGCAAATGGTCGCCTGTTTTTCGGCAAAACTGGTCATGTGGCGACTGTTCCGCTTGAGCAACGTCGGACGGTCAGTTCTAAGTGGTACACCGCAATTTGTTTGCCTGAAGTCTTCGGAGAAATTCGAAAAACGAACAAGAGAAGACGAATCATTGTGCACCATGACAATGCGAGCTCTCACACATCGGCTCAAACCAGCGCCTTTTTGACCGGCCAAAACGTCGAAATGATAGGTCATCCGTACAGCCCTGACTTGTCACTCAATGACTACTTCTATTTCCTAGCATCAAGAAAAAATGCGTGGTCAACGTTTTTCATCGCCCGAATCAGCTGTTGAAGCGTTCAAAAACCATGTTTTGGAGGTGTCTCAATCGGAGTGAAAAAAGTGGTTCGACAATTGGTTTGAGCGCATTGGTTTTAAATCATGCTGGAGAATACTTTGAAAAACATTAAACCATTTTTGATGTTAAATATTCGCATTTTCATTATTAGGCCAGAAATATATATAGCAGCCCTCGTAATGTAATCGTGGGACAACTTCAAAGGATTATTTGGAGTTGTTAAACCGCAATTCGTACGAGTTTATGAGACATTTTGTAACTGTGAAAAACAAACAAAGCAGCAGTCTAAATAAAGGGTTTCTCCGGGTGAACCGGCTCCGAAGAAGGCTTTGTCGGACAAAAAGGTTGTGTCAACCGTTTTTTGGGATGCAAGCGGAATAATCCAAATCGATTACCTTCAAAAGAGAAAAAGCATAAACGGCGAATATTATGCAAACTTATTGGACCGATTTGACGAGGATTAAAACAACGTCCCCATATGGCAAGAAAAAAGTTATTTTTTATCAAGATAAGTACACGTGTTCAGTCTTAACTGCAAAATTGCATGAATTGGGCCACGAATTGGTACCTTATCCGCTATATTCTCCGGATTTAGCCCCAAGTGACTATTTCCAAACTTAAATAAGTAGCTCGTTAGAAACAGATTTAGCTTCAGCGGTGAAGTTATTGATCTATTAAATGTCTGTTTTATGGACCTCGAAAAATACTATTTTGGGGAAGGAATTCACAAATTGGAGAAACGTTGGACTAAGTGTATTGAGCTATTGTGTGGAAAAATAATTTCTATTTATTACACTTGTGCAGTCTCAACTGCAAAATTGCATAAATTGGGTCACGAATTGGTACCTCGTCCGCTATATTCTCCGGATTTAGCCACCACTGACTATTTCCTATTTTCAAACCTAAAGAAATGGCTCGGTATGGACCTCAAAAGTCATGTTTTGTGGAAGGGATTCAAAAATTGGAGAAACGTTGGACAAAGTGTATTGAGCTAAAAGGAGATTGTGTTAAAAAATAACTTTTATTTTTTGCAAAAAAAAAAAGCTGTTTTTTTTCGGAAAGTCACTGATCTATTTTTTGTGGTCTTGTACATCGAGTCGACTCGTTGTCGATTTGGTGTCGAAGAGTTTATCGAATAAACACCTTCTGATTGACCGTTATATTCCTCAACTAAAAAAGATAATTGTAAGTGTATTTTTTCTTTCCTACCTTTATTTCGTGAGGGGAAATCTTTATTAGATTCCAGATGTTTCTGAATATGTCAGATTCTTACTGACCAAAAATCCTCCTCCTGCTTCGTCCCTATTTCCACGCGGAACTGCCATACGGAATTACTTCGCGGGGGGTCGACCGTCAGGCCATTCTCAAATCAGCCGACCTGTCTCATTCGCCGCATTCTTTCGGGCTTTTTCTTCGGCCCCTAATTCCTTATTCACACAAGTGATAAAGGTATTAACTGCCTCCCAGTTTCGCTCGCTGCTCATCATCGTGTCGATCACGTTATCTGCTGTCAGCCTGACGGCTTTGTGGATCTCCAACTGTATTCTTATATAGGCGAACCGAGGGCACCAAATGTCACGTGCTCGGCTGTTTCTTCATCGGTAATGCATGCTGGGCACATTGGGGATTCATCGTGCCCAAATCGATGCAGGTAGCTCCTGTATCCTCCATGTCCAGTAAGAAATTAGGTAGATTATCACGACATGAGTGCATCGGTGAACTTAAAACTTTGTATGTCATCCTATAGCACTGTGAAAAACTAGTTTAATAAATTCAATCGTGGCCGAGCTCGCTCAAAGACGAAGGTCGTCCAAAAACTGCCGTTGTGCCAGAGAACAATGATGCCGTGCGTGAACTGATAATGCAAGATCGTCATGTGGCCGTGAGATAGAAGCATCCTTGGGTATTTCTTCCACCAGCATATATTCGATATTGCATGAACACCTGGCCGTAAAAAAAGGTTTGTTCTCGTTGGTTACCGCACAATTTGACAATCGCTCAAAAAAAGGCTCGTGTCGATTGGTGCAAAAAAAAATTTGAAAAAATACGATCGCGTGGTTCAAAAGACGTTTATAAGATCGTCACAGGTGACGAATCATAGATCTATGCCCAAATCAATGCAGGTAGCTCCTGTATCCTCCATGTCCAGTAAGAAATTGGGTCAGGTTGTAGTTTGTTTCTCCAATGTACATGTTTAACCACTTTTCTATATTAGGTATCAGCCTGAATGTGCAACGGCCTTTCGTTGTGCATTGCCACCTCCGTTGCCAGTTTTGCATGGTCCTGTTTCTCTCCTCAGTTTTAAAGGTTTCGCGGTCGATCTCTGGGGTCTCTCTTCGTTCCGATAGATTGCTGACGGTTCTCTCGCTGTCAGGTCGATTGGTATCATGCCTGCCACCACTGCTCCCGCCTCCAATGATATTGTGCGGTATCCACTGCACACTCTGAGGCAGCTTCTTCGGAGTATTGAGAGTATGTCCTAGCTAGCCTTGCTCTTAAGTTTATTCTCCCATACAGGAGACCCATAGAAAATAACCGAGTTTGTTACCCGTGAAATCAGGTTTATGCAGCTCTGTCGTGGTCCTCCTACGTTCGGCATCATTCTGCCGAGCGCATTTAAGACAGCGGTGGCATTTTTGCACGCGTACTCCATATGACAATTGAAGTTTAGTCTGTCATCTGCCATCATACCGAGATATTTTATCGCCTTCTTCGATACTATTTCTACACCTCCCACCTGTACCGCCATAACCTTTACTACCGTTTGCAGTACCAGGAAATGCCCACTCATTACCCATTGCATTATTTTAAAACCATAAATAAGTACTTACTGATAATAGGTTGAATAAGTACACATTAGTATGTGTGTACATAATTTAAGAGGTCAAGTGAATAGAGTGGGTGAATGTTGAGAAACGAAGTGAGAGAGGAAGAAATAAATTGAGAGTTAAAGTTGAAAAATTCTAGGAAAAGAAAAAAAAAACACTTCTTCCATAACACATCGGCTGGAAGAGACAATCATTGGGCTCTACACCACTGCAGTTCATATAAAATGGCAGTCATTTGTAGGTTTTCCCTATTACAGAGCTAAGAGTACAAAAATTTAAAACACAGAGAATGTTAAAACTATTGAACAATTCGTAAGTTCTCCCGCCCGAAACTTTTATACTCTCCACTATAGATTTGTGGTAGGTCCATGATTGACGAATCCTAGTTTTTTTATGAACCATTGGAATATAAATCAGTGCCTCCAATTCAGCGAAATCGCAAAATAAATGTCATAATCTGAATTACAAGGATTCTGAATTTAAGTAGATCTACTAACAAACAATAGATCTCGTATATCTGGATTCGAAATATAGACAAATCTTAAAAGAGGAATGTATGACAGAGAGGTAAGGGAAATGTACTTCCCTTACTTCTCTCACCTACAAACAGAGAGTTGCGGCAAGTAAAGTTGCCGAGTTTGAATGTGGACCAACAACACGTATTGGGCGATCCCTCAGAAAGCTCGATATGAATCGAGAGGAATCAGTACAAGCTAAATAGTAAAAGCTAATAAGCTTTGATAAGAGTGTGACGTGCCACACTCTATCGAACGCCTTGGAAATATCCAGAGCGACTAGCTTTCATTCACCAAGTCGGTGGATTGATCGACTCCATAGCTCCGAAAGGAACGCCATCGGATCTCCCGTAGATCGATTTCTATTGAAGCCACACTGTCGATCGTCGAGAAGGCCATTTGACTCCAAATAATTTAGAAGATGTTGAGTCGCCATATTTTGGGAAGTAGTTGTCAGGGTTACTACTAGACTCACCCTTTCTTGGGGTAGGTCTTACATTGACAATTTTCTAACAGAAGAAAAGATTCCCGCACGGTACGAGAGTTTGAGACGATTGCGCAATGGACAAGCGAGCGTTGACGACCACATATTAATAACAAGTACATAAATTCTATCCGGGCCCGGGGACTTATTAACGTTGAGTTTTGCAAGAACACTTTTAATTCCTGTAGTTCAGAAAAAATTTCCAAGGCATGACCTAGACACGTTTTCTAATACAGGAACATCTGGTCATCCTTAATAAGGATTGGGATCGAAGAAGTTTTATCCCGTATTCTTTTAACAAATGCCCAGAAGCTCTTGCTACCCCCTAAGAGAGGACAGAACTTTGGCACGTAGGCATTGTCTTTCCCCTCTAAGTGCACTGAACCGAAAATACAATGATTTTTTTAACCATGTGTCTGATTAAATTGTTCATGGTAAATGTTTGATAACGAACACAAAATAACGTTATATAAGGTCAAATGTATGTACATACAAAATAGTTGAGTTAGCCTTATATAAGGTTGGTTTTTTCAAGAGACAGACAGACAAATGTGCGACTTAAACAACAATTTAAAGATCATTCGGCTCTGATGTATCGAAGTTTTTGATCTGCTTTGTGTTATACGAAGCTTAGAATTAAGTTACACGAAGTTGCAATGATTGCGATTGTCTTATCCCCCCACTCTTTTTCCTTTCTTCCACTGCTCTAAACATTTGTAATTGTGAGAAAGATCATAAGACAATTAATCTAGCTCTTTTAAAAAACCACCACCAAAGGCTAATGCTAGCTGTATGATATTGCGCTAAGAAGATTGCTTTTCGCACAGTTCGAAGACTATACGCAAAAGGGTAATTCTCATTAATCATAATGGGACTTCCGTAGAGGTCATTTGATTTGTAGCCGAAGTAATCATTGCCAAAGTTGAAGAAAAACCTTGGGGTTTAGAAACAGCTAAACAGTCTGTCTGGCAACCGTAGACAACATCCCAATTTCACCAATTTTTTAGTTGATTCTGAAAAAGATACAGCAATAAGGTCTCGAATCAGAATAAAAACTGTTCAAGTCATAATAATGAAAAAAACCGAATAAATGCCTATAACAATATTCTTAGTTAATTATATTAACAATTTCATTGTTAAATTGAACATGTATTGTTTCGATAAATTAACTGAAATTTTAATATAAACAACTTTCATGGTTAAATACAATGCATTGTTGAAACAACAATAATTATATTAATAATAACAATTTTAGTGGTTGAAAAACTCAACAATGCATTGTTAAAACAAAAATAATTATTATAAAATTAACAATTTTCATGGTTACAAAATTCAACCATAGAATAATAAAATTAACTATTATTATTGTTAAATACAAGTCAACAACAAATGTTCAAATTAACCTTATAAGTATATAACATAGCCTCCAAATCATGTTTATTTATGGTTAAGTTAACCTTATATAAGGTTATGTTTCTTCTCAGTGTGGCACATGTAGTCCTTTACGGCTTGCGTAGCATATTAGTTATGGCGTTTTTGTCCTGCCGCTAGTTTCTGAATGCTTCCTCTTTAGATCTGACCACCTGTCTATATGTCTGTTAAACTTACATTTATGTCTTGGCTTAACCGATATATTCTTTTTAGAAATAACTAGCTTTTTTCCAATAAGAATAATATTTACTACCACATAGGAACGTATGAGTCCAAACATTTCTCTTGGCAATGGGTTTATGCATTTTTGGACCAGGTTTTCAAATATACTCTTTAATGTAGGGTGCATATTGTGAAATGCATGCATGTCTATCAGACAGCGCGCATGTAATGCAATTCCACTTTTCGTACGTGTGAACAAGTACGTACCCCTGAGTACGATGAATATAAACGTGAATCACTTTTCAAACTATTTTCACGCTTAACCCCCCACCCAAAGAGAAGACATATCAGAGCGGGAGCATGAGATGAAGGAAGGCTATATTCGCATATGGGTATGATTTCATTATAAAAATGCCAAGTATGATGGATACTTGAAGCTAACCTCAAGCCCACACCCAGCACCGACAGACATCATCATGATGACAATGATAATGACGACCAAGATGACGACGATGATGATGATTGGGATGATGGGGATGACGATGTTGACAGTGATAAAAACTCATACAACATTTGTATGCCGTATTTTCACGAATGCCATCCATGGCTGTTGGATGCATGGAAGGATAATAAAACAAACAAAACACATTCAGACACAAAAAGCGAAAGGAAAAAACAAGAGGAATGGAAAATATTCTTTAGTTTTATGTGAATAACGAGTATGAGGAGATACGACATTATGACATGATATGATGCGAAATGAAAACATTTGCAAGTGACGCACAGTGGCGCCATTTTAGTTTTTTCTTTGAAAAAATCATATCTTTTGAGCCGAATAAGATAATCGAATAATTTAAATGGCATATGATAGATAACACTGTTCAGCACAAAAAAAAATTATAAGGTTCTGTCAACGGATTCTGGTAGAGGGGATAAAAAACAATATACGTGTATCGGCGTTTTGAAAGTTTACGTCTGAATCTTATATCTATAAATAAAATTATTAGACACAATTTTTGTAATATAAGCAGGAATATATTTATTAACGTTTTGTTTTTGCTCTTGGTACTTCTTCATTTTCTCGTATTATTTTAGCTACAGTTATTATATCTACGACTTTCTTTTGTTCTGTAACCTATAGTGAAATTTTACGTAGAATATTTCATCCATACACATCAACCCTCTACATTTATGTTTTGTGGGTCAGTTTAGGCCTATTCAGAATATGTACGAAATTAACCCTAAAACCGATTTTCAGTTTTGCCTTATTTCTACCATTGATGTTGATTTTTGAGCTTTCGTGTATTCAGAGACTTATTGTAGAATTTAATGGCAAACATTTTTGTAGAACATTGTATCCCGTTATATCCCTGTTTTAGGGGAGTTTACGTACCCATTTCGACAAAAGGGTCCCAAAAGACCCATACAGTGAGGCGCTAGAGGGTTAACATGTTCCACAAAAATGTTCCTTGTAATATTTTAAGTAAAAATGCTGAACATACCCTACACCTAAAATCTAAGGATCACATGGTATTCTAGGCCGATTCGTCATAAGAATGTTCTTAAGGGGTTTGAACTTTGACCCCCCTTAAAATAAGATTCAGACGTAAACTTTCAAAACGCCGATAAACGTATATTGTTTTTTTACCCCCTCTACCAGAATCCGTTGACAGAACCTTATAATTATCGAAAAAGTTTCATTTTGTTGTCCAGTGTAATTGTTTATCCTATGAAATGAGTGTTTGAAAAGGTTCTAACGCCTTGAAGGTGTTTACTTAAAATCTAAACTAAAAATCGGATATTATTAAGGACAGCATATCGTTGAACAATTTCCTATAAGATTTTTTTATTCAAAATATTGTAGGCGTACGAGTACATGAACAATTTTGACTTTTGAAAGGCTCTATCGGCGCCACTGTGGTAGATCAGAAAGCAACGCGATTTCATACAAGAATCATCTGAATACACTCATAAACATCAGCAAGGATTTGCCAGTGTTCACATTGAGGGAAGGAGGATGCGTACAACGAGTTAAATCCTTCAATACGCTACTAAAGTAAAATATTTAAAAAGTTGTGAAATCATTTTGATGTATGCATATATGAAAGTTTTCACTTATTTTTGTCATGTCGACTTTTCGATTGAGTTGGACAAATTGTATATGCTTATATCTTATAAATTCATATCAATATTAGCGAATAAGAAAATTTTAAAATAATTTTAATAACTTCTTGTCTGCAGTTTGTTTTTTTATTGATTTTTCAAACCAAATCACAGGAAGGAAGCGGCTTACGACTTCTAGAGAATCGCATATTCATGCAAAAATAATTTTGTCTTTGTTCACTTAAAAACTAATATATATTAAATATTTTTAATGGGTTAAGAACAGTAAAGATAAAGTAAACTTCTTTGCTCAGTGACATGCGTCATCTAATCCAATAGTTATTTATTACTGTTAAGAGAGACTTGTCTCAAATCTTTTTCGAGTGCTTTGCTTGAAAATCGACATTTATTATTTTACCCTCAAGCGTTGGATGAATGGTATACAAAATTTGTCATTTCGTTTGAAACACGGCGCTAGTTTAATCAATCACCAAAAAAAGTATATAAACAATTTTAAAATTCTCAGACGATCTATCCACTTCCGTCCTTCCGTGTGTCTGCTGAAAGCACTTTAGCGGTCGAACGAATTTACTTACGATCCTGTAATTTTGGATGATAATGGATCGTTAACCGATTGGGATTGTAAATGCACGAAGTCGACCCAGGGGGAAAGTTTTCGTTTAAGGGCTAAAGAAACCTTCGTAAATAGTACATTTTAGAGTATTTGCTTAACTATAGAGACAAAATAATTATTCAGTTTAATTAAAAAATTCCAATTTTCAAACAAAAACTTAATTAGGAATCCTGTAATAAAAAAAATTCACATAATAACTTAAATACTCGTACGTTGTAAAATTGAAAATAGTCCCCTTTTATACGAGGCAACTTTATTTGCGTCAATTCTTATGATTCCCCTTTGAGCATGTCTCTTGTGTTTACACAATGCAATTCGTTTACGGCAATTTTTGTTTTCATTATTGCCTTTTCTCACATTATGTGAATTATTCGTTCTAGTTTTTAAAATACAAAAATAATCTGGAGCCAACTTCACACTACGAAAAACACAAATGGAATTAACAGGACGGTCACCTTCACACTGAAAGTCGCGGCAAGTAAAGTTGCCTCGTGTAAAGAGGAACATATTTTTGATTTTAAGCAATACACAAATTCACGTATTTACAAAATAATTATATGTCGTTTATCGAAAATATTTTCGTTATGAGGTGATGAAAAATTTTACAAATTTACAAAACAAATAATAAAACGAGTAATATCGTAATAATAATATAGTAATATAATGTTATATGTAATTTTATGTTAGTTTATGGCTGCCTTAGTTTTAAAATGTTTTGCTATTGAAAGTCATTAAAATTTTAGAAATCGCGGATAAAAAAAATTGAACTTTTAGCCGAAAAATTCAAACTCTGAACCACCGTGCGACGTTTACTATCTCACGCGTTGAATTTCGTGCGCAAAAGAGCCATTGTTTCGTTGCCCGTGGGACAAGTCGCGCCATCTTGTTGGAACTATATATCGTCCATTTCTGGCCACAAGAAGTCAGTTATCATCTTGCGATAGCGTACACCATGCTCGGTAACTGCTTGGCCGACCTAATTTACGGCCCGATGGCGTCGCCAGCCCATAAACCGCAGCAAACAGTAACACTTTGTGAATGCAACGACTTTTCAATGACAACTTGTGAATCCTCATTTGCTTAAATATGGTAATTCTGCTTGTTAGAAAGTCCACTGAGGTGAAAGTGTGCCTCGTCTCTGAAGATGATTTTCTTTGTAAATTCACCATTCACTTTGGTCTATTCAACTAACCATTTGGCGTATTGACGACTCTTGAAATGATTAGTACACACAGAGAAAAAATTATTTGTAAATCGGTTGGAACTACTAAAATTCCGTTGCAAAAAATTCCGTTGCAAAAACGAATTTCGGTTGCAATCACCAACTGTTTATAATCATAATGGATATCTGGTTCGGCTTACCACAAGATGATTAATCTGATCATCGTTTTGTAGGCGCAACTGATGTATCGGTCATTACAATGACACGCATAAAATGCCTTTAGTTCCCATTAATGGTGGTTATGGCAACAAATAGTTTTGGCAACATTTTGTTGTTGTAACCGAATATAGATAATGATGGCTAAACTTTTATCATAACCAGAAGAGATAAAAAATCTCTTATAACTGCTTTAAGCAAATCGTTTAATCTAATTTATTCGGTAAAAATCCTTCATTATCTTTTCCCCGACATGAATCTCCCTATGCTAAGGAGTACTTTAAGTATATGTGACCCGGGCTATGAAAAGGTATCTTATGACTAAAAAAAAGTTCCACTTTTTTTTGGTTTCGATAGTTTTTGAGACGCTCTTTCACGTGGTGAAAATTAGAAAGTCCTAACTTGCTTAGAAGTGTACTAAAAATGTAGAGAAAGATGAAGGAAAAACAGAATTTTATTGAAAAATCAGAATCAAGATAATAAATGAAATTGAAAAATTTAAAAACAGGATTGAACGCTGCCAGCTTTTCACAGGCCGGGTCACATATAAAGAAACCGTTTTTTGCCTTTACTGAACATTTTACATTTTTTCGTTTAACAAGTGCTGCTGGTGACTCTTAATCCAAAAATTCTTTTCTGGGGGTTCAGATTCTTCGTATTTTCTACCGATACTTCAGTTACACTTACTGAACGTACTAACTAACATTTGGTTGTACTTATGGTGCATGCAACCTCAATCATTCGGTTTTGACAACGAATGTGTTCTCAGTTTGTAGGCTTTCGGTCTTGAGCCAATTCTCCCTTATAAGCGTTTAAATTCAAATCATTATTCAAAATTCGCATTGGTGAAGTTTGTGAGATGTTCAATTGTTGGGTACAACGAAGGGTCGAGGTTGATTAGAAAGTCCTAACTTGCTTAGAAGTGTACTAAAAATGTAGAGAAAGATGAAGGAAAAACAGAATTTTATTGAAAAGTCAAAATCAAGATAATAAATGAAATTGAACGCTGCCAGCTTTTCATAGGCCGGGTCACATATAAAGAAACCGTTTTTTGCCTTTACTGAACATTTTACATTTTTTCGTTTAACAAGTGCTGCTGGTGACTCTTAATCCAAAAATTCTTTTCTGGGGCTTCAGATTCTTCGTATTTTCTACCGATACTTCAGTTACACTTACTGAACGAATGTGTTCTCAGTTTGTAGGCTTTAGCTCTTGAGCCAATTCTCCCTTATAAGCGTGTAAATTCAAATCATTATTCAAAATTCGCATTAGCGAAGTTTGTGAGATGTTCAATTGTTGGGTACAACGACGGGTCGAGGTTGACGGCTCTTCTGCAACATCACTCTCGCGAACAACATCAATGTTTTCCGCAGAACGAACTACGAGAGCATGCGCAGGTGTTTTCATATTTCCTACAGATCCAGTTTGCTAAAATTGAGCACAATTCTCCCGATTGTGTACTCATTTGGTCGTTTTAGATGACCAAAAAAAATCACGAAGTGCTCGAAATGCATTTTCATTTGAACGCCTATTTTCATAAAAGGCTTGAACAATCTTAAAGCGGTGCTCAATTGTGTACCTTTTCATGGTTGAATTTGTCAAGCACTGAAACGAAGAAATGTCAAATTAAGTTGGGCAAAGAACTTGACGTTAAGGTGTGTCTCAAAATTTACATCGTGCATTATGTTTGGTTATACTGGGTGATAAGTCTAGAGGTATTTTTTTCAAAACAAAAAAAAACAAAAATTCAAATCAAGTGTGGAATCTTTGTTGTTCATTCAAAAGGACATTTTATGCCATTTGTTTTTTAAATATTATTTCCTTCAAATGTTACCCGCGACTAAGTCTCAGCGTGTCCATTCCGAAGGTCCAATTTTGGATGACTCGTTCGAGCATTTCGACCGGTATGGCGTTCATGACACGCGTAATGTTGGCTTCGAAACCTTAATCTTAGCTGGTTTGTCAGCGTAGACTTCGGACTTTAAGTGGTCCCAAAGAAAAAAGTCTAAACTCGTGATATCACACGATCTAGGCGGCCAACTCACCGGTCAAACACGTGAAATTAGCTGCTCTTTGAAATGACCTCTCATTAAATCTATTGTTTGGGCTGTAGGGCAAGTGGCACGGTTCTGCTGAAACCAAATAACGTTAGGATTGCGGCCTTCAATTTCAGGTAGCAAAAAGTCCGATATCAAGGCGCGATAGCGAGCACCATTCACGGTTACGTTCCGGTCATCATCTTTTTGAAAAAATATGCACCGATGATTCAACCAGCTTGTAAACCGCACCAAACCGTGGTTTTCTCTGGACATAATGACACCTCTTGAACCTCTTCTTGTTGCTCTTCAGCTCAAATGCGGATATTTTATTTATTGGAGTTGCCGTTGAGCCAGAAAGGGGCCTAATCACTGAATAAAACGTTGTTCGAAAACAGCGGATCTTCTCGTTTCTCATTTCCATTCTTCAGTTGCACAATTTGGAGACGTTGTTGCGGTGTTAGTCTTTCTATGATAAAATGGCAAACAATACTGAAAAGAAAAAAAATAAAGTTTAACGCATCTCACGCGTTAACTCTAAAAACCCCTATGGAAAAAAACCTATATAGATGGATCACCCTATAGAAAGCTAAAGTTTCAATTTTTTTCATAACCAAATAATAATAATAATCAAGTTCGACCTTAAGGGTGTTTGGCCAACCTAACCTCACTTCCCTCGTTATTTCATCCATTTTCCTCTTCGAAGCTCCTCGTAACCATTCATCCCTTTATAATCGGATTATGTGCCATGCTTGAATAAAACAATTTAGCCTGTTACCGTTTAATAAAATTGGTCATTTCGTTTTATTCTCAGAAAATGCCAGTAAAACATCTCAAAACATCCCATTTAAATGGCAGCCGAAAATATTTTTCTTTTTGCATCAATGAGAAAATATACCTGTCACTCGTAATCAGGCAGTTCATGCACCTTAAAGTCAATAATTCTTCAATATTTGGAACACAAGAAAAGGAAAATACGGACGCAAAATATTAAAATAAGCCTGGAAGAAGAAAAATCAATATGCATGTACATGCTGGTTGTGTTTTTAAGATGTATTAAATATTTTTCACAGAGCCAAAAAAAAATGTTGGATATTATCCGAATTTTTCCTCCCTCCAATTCCATAGAAATTTCATGCAAATCGCATTAGTAAAAAAATTGGCTGATTGCATTTATCCTCATTTAAAATATCAATATTTTTAAGACTTAAGGATAATCTACCTAATACTATTAAAGCAAGTAAGAATATTTTATTTAATATTTATGGACACCCTCTTAAATTCAAATATGCCACCACTCATTCATTTACGGATGTCATGTTTTTTTTTGGATTTACTCAAATATGAGATTATCGGAATTTATCGTACTACACTTAGTACTCGTTCGTATTGAGCAGTGTTTTTTCTGTCGTTTTTGACAACCTTGACAAATATTTTCAATTCTATTTTGGTGAAAAATGTTTGATTTTTTTATTTCTGGTTTTCACGCAAATATTCGAAATATTGAAAATTTTAATTGAGACTTTGCTACGACTTGTCTTCCTCGAAAATAAATCAATCGCGTCCATAATGCCACGCCGACAAATACTCACATAATTTGTCTCATCGCAAAAGATTATCTGAGTGTTGAAAACGAAAATATTTTGTACTTTTTATCGGTTATTATTATTTGGCTTTATATATCAGCCAAATACGAGGGTGCGTTGGCATTTTTATCGGCCAAAAAATTTTTGTTAAAAATGGTATGTGTTTTCTTGAACTTAATAAATAAAAGATGACCAGATAGTAAAGAAAATGTTTTCAATTTTTGCCATTTAGCTGGCAAAATGTTCTATCGGGTGATCAATCTAGAGGTCTTTTTTAAATAAAAAAAAATTAAAAATCAAATCAAGTGTGGAATCTTTATTGTTCATTTAAAGGAACATTTTATGTCATTTATTTTCTGAATATAACTTCCTTCAAATGTAAGCCGCAACTACGCCTCAGGGTATCCATTTTGAGGGTCCAATTTTGAATGACTCGTTCGAGCAATTCAACTGGTATGGCGTTAATGACATGCGTAATGTTGCGTTCCAAAACCTGAATCGTAACAGGTTTGTCAGCATAGACTTTGGGCTTTACGTAGCCCCAAAGAAATAAGTCTAAATTTTCTGGCCTAGGCAACACTAACTGTTGCCTGGCGCCATCTGACATTTCCTTTGGAAAGTTTGACATTTTTTTAGCATAAACGCACTCAGAACGTTTTGACGTACAACCATTATTTGTGATGTTTACAGTGACTTGAAAAAAAAATTTGCCAAAACAAAAAAATGGAATTAACTCGTGAACATTTTCCTGCGATCATTTTTTACAACTTTCGAAGTGGATTACCACGACAAGAGGGCATTGATGAACTTAAATGTTTGTATGGCGATGAAGCAACATCGTATAGCACTGTGAAAAACTGGTTTAATGAATTCAATCGGGACCGAAGCTCGCTCAAAGACGAAGGTCGTCCAAAAACGGCCGTTGTGCCAGAGAACATTAATGCCGTGCGTGAACTGATAATGCAAGAACATCATGTAACATACCGTGAGATAGAGGCATCCTTGGGCATTTCTTTTACCAGCATACACTCGATATTGCATGAACACCTGGTCGTAAAAATGGTTTATTCTCGTTGGATCCCGCGCAATTTGACAATCGCTCAAAAAAATGCTCGTGTCGATTGGTGCAAAGAAATTTTCATAAGACGTTTATAAGATCGTCACAGGTGGCGAATCATGGAACTATGCGTATGAGCCCGAAACAAAACAGCAATCGACCGTGTGGGTCTTCGAAGATGAGCCAAATCCAAAGAAAGTTGTTCGTGGAAGAAGCACTTCAAAGCAAATGGTCGCCTGTTTCTTCAGCAAAACTAGTCATGTGGCGACTGTTCCGCTTGAGCGACGTAGGACGGTCAATGAGTGGTAAACCACAATTTGTTAGCCTGAAGTCTTCGATGAAATTCGAAAAACGAACAAGAGAAGACGAATCATTGTGCACCATGGCAATGCGAGAACTCACACATTGGCTCAAACCAGCGCCTTTTTGGTCGGCCAAAATGTCGATTTAATGGGTCATCCACCGTACAGCCCAGACTTGGCACCCAAAGACTTCTTTTCATTCTCACACATCAAGAAAAAAATGCGTGGTCAGCGATTTTCGCCGCCAGAAGATGCTGTTGAAGCGTTCAAAAACCATGTTTTGGAGGTGTCTCAATCAGAGTGGAAAAAGTGAGTCGACGATTGGTTTGAGCGCATGCAAAAGTGTATAAATCATGCTGGAGAATACTTCGAAAAACAATAAAACCATATTTGCGTTTTCATTATTATGCCAAAAAAATATATATATAGCAGCCCTCGTATCACACGATCTAGGCGGCCAACTCACCGGTCCAAAACGTGAAATTAGCTGAACTACGAAATGACTTCTCCATAGATCTAATGTTTCAGCAGCTGTCTGGTAAGTGTCACCGTCCTGTTGGAACTAAATGTCGGCAAGATTACGGGCTTGAATTTCAGGTATCTAAAAGTTCTATACCATATCTCGATAGCCAGCGCCATTCACGGTTACGTTCCGGCCATCATCGTTTTTTGGAAAAAAAATATGGACCGCTGATTCCACCAGCCCATAAACCGCACCAAACCGTAATTTTCTATGAGTTAAATGGCACCTCTTGAACCTCTTGTGGTTGCTTTTCAGCCCAAATGCGGCAATTGACGTTTATTGACATTGCCATTGAGCTAGAAATGGGCCTCTCCACTGAGTAAAATGTTGGTTGAATACAGCGGATCTTCTTCGAGCTTTTGAAGAGCCCAAATACTGAAACGGCGTCGCGCAGGAACTCTGTTAGGCTTGAATTGCTGCAAATGGCAAATAGCATAGAAGAGAACCGAAAAATTAATTTTAATACAACTCAAGAATAATCTGTGAAAAAAGTCCTCTAGATTGATCACCCGTTATTACAATCACACTTAGTCCATTAAGAACCATTGTGATAATAGGGACTGCTGTGCTGTAACTCCAACGTGCAAGTTTTAAAGACCTGCTAGGTTAGCGGGTGATGTGCCCAGTTGGCTCGAAATTTAGTTGGATACGTGTTCACTACTTCTGCTCAATTCCTGTCAAACTGCTAAGAAGTCCTTCGAGATTATTAATATTTTTGCTTTGAATATTAAGGAGGTTCGAGAAGGAATATGAGCCTAGAAACTTTAACATTTTCAAACACAGAGTCGGACATGAGAATATGCAGTATTCGATGCATTTATCCTGCTCCTCTTCAACTTCTACCAACCTGAAGATTGATATTTTATATTTAAAGTGATTAAGATCATCCCTGGATTTCAGAGGAGATCCAGCATGTCCTGGCTCTAGCCCATCTTGTTTTCTTAAAAGGTTCTAATCTGAGATTGAGCTTGTATAAAGTGCGTTGCCTTATTCTCCGGATCGAATGAAACGTTTAAGGTTTTCCCATGCTTGGCAGCTCATACGCCCTGGAATTTGTTTTCTTTGATTCGGCAAGTGATTCGGGATCCGGCTTGGCTATCTTGTTAAGATCTGTGCGACCTTTCGTTATGTATATCCATAGTAGTAAAGACTTACCTTCAATTTGGTCGTTAGGTCTATCGTTACCAAAGCTTCAGTGCAACACCGATTCGTTGGACCATAGAGAACTAAGAAGCGTGAGTACAACCTTGGGGCCTGGAGCCCTTAACCTAAACAGAGATTGGTGCAAAGCAAAGAAAACACCGTTACGTCCGATATCAAAAAATACCCAGAAATGTCGATTGGAAGATGATCAGGTTCACTTTTGGCATCGCCAGATAGTTAACCTGGTCCTTATTTTGGTTGGCTGTTGACCTTCTTCCATATAAAACTGTGCGGACGCAATAGACAACGCCGATAGTTAGTTACCTAACAGGGTACAAATTGTCAAAAAAAACCGGGTTTTCAGAAAAATGGCATTTCGATTTTTTTTTTTTTAAATGTGAGCATTGCAAAATAGGGCTGTCGATTTTTTTTATTAAAGTACAAAACCGGCATTAACCGACATTCCGGTTTTAGCCTTTTGCATAAGAATAAAAGATATTTTACGCAAAATACGATAAAAAAAAAATTTTTTGGTATGTGTCGTTGGTCTTTTAAAATTGTTATGCTTAGTTCATAGTCAGATTTAAGACCATGTTGAACATTGAACATTTCATTCAAAAGAAACTAAAAAGTTATTTAATAGGCAACCGAAAAGACTTTAAGTTTCAGGCAGGGGTTCGGTGAACGCTACTTTACCATCTTCAGACCCCAAGCAACGAATGTGATTGTGTGGCTTTACGCTTAAGAGTAGGCAGATTTAAAATAAACGAGAATCTGCTGGCAGTAGAGTATTCCACCGAACAAAGTAAAAACAATAAAGGTCCTTAAAACATAGCTTAAGCTTAACAATACCACAAAACCATACTAATCATACTTATGCCGAAAACTTTTCAATCCTACCCTCGTTACTCTTATACTCGTATGCCTTCTGAGTACTTTAAATATAAATACGTGTTGTTGTCGATATGTTTTGCTGTCTGGCGTTCAAAAAATATGTTCATATTTTTCCTTCTTGGTTGCAATTCAAGCAGAAGTAAACATAGTTTTTTTTTAATGAATTCATTTATTTTTAACAAAATTATGCGCGCATAAGGTGCCGCCAATATTTTTGCCGTGTTTTTAATTCTCTTCGTTTTCTTTTCGTTTACAGAAAAGTGGACAACGCATGAAATGCTCGGCATGCCAATTAATTGCGCATCAGAATTGCATTCCATTGGCCAATGAAAAGACTCAATTAGCTTGTAAGCCCACGTATCGTGATGTCGGCGTTCGACAATACAGGGAACATTCGGTGACCCATCACCACTGGGTGCATCGCAAAATGGAGAAGGGCAAATGCAAACAATGCGGAAAGGTAAGTTCATTTAGTGATTTATGTAGTTTTAAAATAAAGCCCATTTTGAAAAGGTAGTTTTCTGGTATTGAAAAAATTATATCAGGCACATCCTGCTTGATTTAGTGAAGTTCCACATAAATTCCATAAAGGAATGTTTACGGAAACTCTCTGTGATTTGCTGTATCCGTTTAAATATTTTTAATTGTATGTTGGTCTTGATATCGAAAATAACAGTTTTTCACTTATCATACATTTCACTACAGTAAGCTTCAAAATATTTAATAAGACAAAATTACAAAATTCGCAATAGTGCTGGAACAATTTCTAGATATAGTCATGTAAAGCAAAAACAAAGATATCTTTAAAAAAGCTTGGAAAACCTTTTTTCATAATTTTAAAAAATTTCAAACTTGTATGCAATTATGGTCAGCAATAAATCAAAATTTGGAATAACAGTTTTTTTCAAACTTTGATCTGATGCTTACCATAAAGGTTTTAAAAATTTTAACTATTTTAGAACTGACCAATGGAAGTTTTAAAAACACGGTGACTTTTCTTCGAATAGTTTTACAAAGGTATCTCTACTTTTTTTTTAGCCCCTCTGAAACTGAAAGTAATTTGAGCTATTCTTACTGCCTAGTAGGCTTAGAATTAAAGTCTACAAAATTTTACCTAAAGTGAATTTAAACTCCATTCTAGTGCCCTAAAGTCTGTCTATTTTTTAGTATATAAGTAGATAGCGAAATTTAGTATAAACAAATTTGTTTTTGTTGGACGAGGTCAGAAGGGAACGCAGGCGCTCTGAATTTGCAAGGTCTACAGTTCCAGCCCAGTATGGGATAATATAGTTTTGCCATTCTTTTGATATATTAATAAATTTGATATACAATTTATTAAAACCAAGTGAAAATGTCATTAATTTCGGCCAGGCCGAACCCTATATGCCCTCCAGCATAGGGACGCTAGAGGGCATATAGGGTTCGGCCTGGCCGAAATTAACTTTGCAACTAAAATGCAAAGAAATGTTACGTTTTTTGTTCTCTTCGAAGTTGGATTGGTATCAAAATTTGCTTTAATTTGTCTACCAACACACAGAGAGCAAATTTGTAGCCACAAACGAATTTGTTTGCCTACCGAATAATTGAGGTTGCATGCATCTCAAGTATTCCATCCAAATCTCTGTCATAACCTAAAAATCGGATTAATTTAATTTGTGTACCAACACACAGAGAACAAATTTGTTGCCACAAACGAATTTGTTTGCCTTCCGAATCATTGAGGTTGCTTTAATTTGTGAACCAACACACAGAAACCAGATTCGTTGTCGCAACCGCATTTTTTTCCAACCAAATCATTGAGGTTGTATGCACCTTGAGAATTCCATCAGTATAACCAAATGTTAGTTGGTGTTCTGTAACGTTCAGTAATTGTTACTGAAGTATCGATAAAAACAAATACGAAGTATTTACGAAAACATTTTTAAATTTTCGGCAGAGGCAAAAATCTGGTTTCTCATAATCCTGAAGTACTCCATAAAATAGGGAGTGTCATGTCGAAAGAAAAATGTTGGAAGATTTTAACTGAATAAGTTAGATTAAACGATTTGCTTAAAGCAGTAACAATTGCATTCTTTTTGCTTTTGGTTATGATGAAAGTTTAGATATCACCAATATTCGGTTTAAACAACAAAATATTGGCAAAACTATTGGTTGCCACAACCACCAACATTATATAGACACAAAATTCGGTTGTGGTTCTCTGTGTTTAATTCTTACTCCATTTTTGGTTTTTAATGAAAATAAATTACACCACAAATTGTTTTTCCCTATGATGTTTCCAATTTTGAATCATTTTACCGAACCAGAACCGCGGTTCAAGAGTACCTAAAAACGATATTTATAACCGAATTGATTCGGACCTGCTTTGAACCACCCGAACCAACTCAAAGTTTCAACTCTTAAAAACTGCCATTTCGAGTAAAAGGACTAAACTTAACTTAAATTAGAACACCTAGATGGTACCTTCTAAAATACCTTACTCTGGAGAATATTTTAAAAAAATATTGTGTCAAAACTGGACGATTTTGAGTTGTGAATGTCGCGTTCGATAAGAGCGAAATTGATTTTTTCAACACATTAAATTTAGTTAAGGAATAAAAGTGCCTCAAATACTCTCACACAAAACCGATTTTTGTTCCTTTATCTCCAAAAACTCCTTTCTCTAACATCGGTACAATTCGACAGTTGGGATGTTAATTGCATACAGGGTCCTTTAAGCGAAATTTCTATCCTGTAACCAAACAAAGAAAATTTAACGCAATAAAAATGCAAAAAATTAGCAAAATGCGGACATATCATAATTTATATTTTGGCCCATGGGGGGATCGAACCCGCGACCTTCGCGTTATTAGCACGACGCTCTAACCAACTGAGCTAATGGGCCAGGTAAACAACGTCCAGCTAAACCCCAACACACAGAGCACAGCCAACGAAGGCAACTGCATCTGTTTGTATGCGTGCGCATAGCCAAGACAAACACCTCTTGCTGGCACGAGAATGCCGAGTCTCGTTCAGTCGGCCGCCATTCGTTCTATTCTATTTTTAGCCGACACCCCAAGCACTCTTAAAGGGAATAGGGTTTGAGCGAATGTGAGTGGCACACACGAATGTTCGGAAGGGAGGACATTGTGCTAAAAATATCCCAACTCGGCCTGTGTGTATTTTTGTACGGAGCAGCACAGCAAACGACTCTATTCAACGAAAGACAACGTGGAATCGAGTCGATAAATAATGAATGGATGGGATGGATGGATGAGTGCAGCGTGGAGAAATTGTGAACGGTGGAATGGTTGTTTTTACAATAGAAGGCAATGAATTGACGAGTGTCTGTGTGTGTGTGTTTGATGCATGTGTGTGCGAGTTTCTTTTGTGTGTTTGCACTGGAAGTCAGGGACCTGTCACATGATGTTTTTGTGGCAGTGGAGCGGGAGGGAACGTAAAGAAAATTGACGTTTTTATTGGGAACAAACAAGAGAGTAAAACAAAATCCAGAACAAAAGCAAATAAAACTAGCAACACAATACAAAGAGCAGCACAATTGCCACTAAAATCCATTAAATTGTGGATATGCTCATTAGGAGCAGTAATGCTAATGAAGCGTTTTATTTGCAAACAGTTCATTGTAATTCAAAATGCTATTTTTTTGGGTCAAAATTAAGTAAGACATACAGAATATGCATAAATGTTTCTCCACCAGTGTTGCGGTTGGGGAATTTTAGAAGTTTAATGAAGCTTTTGTTGTGCACCGACTCTTTTGTGACGTGCTTTTATTTTGCTTTAATTTGACTTTTTGTAAACCCACCAGAGTATGAAACACCATGAAACATTGATTGAACCCTTACTATATGATAATGTAATGTTCGGTGTGCGTGCACCTAAGTGTCGGAAACCGCTGGACCGATAAACAACGCACTTGGCTTATGTGTTACATTAGCTTGTCGGAAAGTTTCTCTTAAGTTATTCGCGTTAGGTAGGTGACGCTGTCGACTAGAAATTGATTTTTTTTCGAATTTATGTTACACGCAGAGAAAAGATATGGTTACTGTATGGTCACGGCAACAGTAGTATGTTCCCTACGATAAAAGCATGTTCGTCGCAAACATAGTATTGTTTTTGAATTTCATTTTGACAAAAGTATGATTAAATTGCCAAATTTAAAAATGAAAATATGGTTGGTGCAACAAAAGTATCGTTGTTCAATATTTACGTTAACAATAATATGAAAACGGCAATCATACCGTATGGTTGTCATTAAGAACATAACAAAACAGGCTGTATAGACCAATGTTTATACATGTACAAAAAACAAGAGCAATCGGAAGGCAGTTCAAGGGATTTTTATTGGGTTTACTTTGTTCAGTGGAATACTCTACTGGTTCTCGTTTATTTAAAATTTGCCTGCTCTTAGGTACGGGGTGTCCGCCGGGAAGGTATACTACAGGGTGTCCGTCGGGAAGCTAAACGTAATACTTTGTTTATAATTTTTGATCACATGAAAGAGAATGGATCTTATATTGATAAATGTTTTATTTAATGTCGGCAATTAAGTATGGAATACAATATCAGATAAATGGCTGCCTCTGTTAGCCTCACAAATGCGAGCCCTTTTGAGCAGAATTTTCATTACATTCAGCACAGCGTCGAATTGGATTGTTTTGAACACTTTCTTGAGCAACAGTAATGTTTTCAGCCGATCTTGCATTATGTTGTGGTCCATTCTTGGGCCTATCAGCTACATACCCTCTTTTTTTGAAAGCATTCACTATACGTTAAATAGTGCAGTATGGTGGCACGTTGCTTCTCCCAAAAATTTCACATAACTTTATCATCTTCACAGTAATTGATGATTGATTGTAATAAAATGTTTAACGATTTATCGAATATTTTTCCTTAACAAACTTGGCACGTCTCTACTTCACGACTGTCAAATTTGAACTGTCAAGATTAATGTTTACCAAAATGGCGGCAAAACAAAGTAGTATCCCTTCCCGGCGGACACCCTGTATATATCCATCGATCATGGTTTAATCTCGTTCGTTACTTGAAGTCTACGGATGGTGAAGTAGCATTCACCCCCGGCAGTCACCCCTGTCCTTTTGAGTGTCTTTTAAATATATTTTGTTTCTTTGTTCAATAGAAACATGGTCTTAAATTTGGATATGGACTAATTTTAATGTAATTTTAAATAACTTTCTTAATAAATATCTCTACTGTTGAATAACAACATAACCCAATCCTTTTTTAACAATAAAGAGAAGTTATAGAATGGTTGAGTGAAATCATACTATGGTTGTATGGATCAAAACATGAGTGCGTGTGAACCATACTTTGGTTGTGAGGAGCATACTATAGTTGTATGTGAAAGATACTATGGTTGTGAGGATCATAATATGGTTTGCGAATCATAGTATGGTTGAGTGTGACTCATAATATGGTTGTGGAGACCATAACAGTGTTGTGTATGAATCATACTTTTGTTGTGAAGACCATAATATTGTTGTGCCACACCATATAACCAACAATAATATGATCCTCTTCGAATATTTTCACCCCAACCATACTTTTTTTCTGCGTGCATGTGTTGCGTATATAGATAGATATATTTTCATATTGATCGCGCCGTTTTTTGGGCCACATGAGGCTAAACGTTCAGCAACTATGTCCATTTTAAATACTAAGAGCCTTCGAATAAACTGTACCCATTTAAACCATTGTTCGTAAAAAATATGTTGTTTTTTTTAGAAAATACTTAAAAAAAGTAATTTTTACGAGTCCTTCGTAACTTTTTACACTAGGGCCGATTTCGCCTATTAACAATACCTACTAGCTTATGGCCATAAGCCATCGTCGTACAAAATTTCAGGATCCTGGGATAATTTGCTTGACTTGTACGAGTATCGTGCTTTCAACAGACACACGGATAGATTCCATCCTTCGGTGGAGGGTATACTAGCGGAACAACATTGGGGTGTCTCTTGTATTATATGCGTCAAGCGCTATTTTTGTTCAGTTTGCCTATTTTTCTTACCGATACCTTCTATTTTTGAAAAAAATTAACCACGTACTTTAAGTTTCTCACACAAATTTTGGTTTGGAATGCTTCGAAAAGTTTAGATTGGAATGCTTTAGAATGTATACCACACATAATACACGCCTCGAGCTCGGTCGCTGGCAATATTGGACGGTGATACAAATTTTAAAACAAAAAATATCGTCTATTTTTGACTTCGCAGCTATGTTTGTTTGTAAAGTTACCATAATCCAGAAGTGTTCGACAAAGCATTACTGCATCTTCAACGATTTCATGTTTTTTTTAATAGGGTGTTCTTTATTTGTTATTTTTTCGAAATCGCGAAAGAGAACTCGTTACCGCGATGTCCTTCAACTATTAGTAGCCAAGCTCGACAACATATAAGTAGATGAATTCGAGCGATGGTTCCAGCACAACAGTGCTACTTGCCATGTCAGCGAAACAACGTACCCTGTTCAGAGGTGCTCAGAACCCCACTATTTCTCCGACTGAGGTCGACTTTAAGTCTTAAATAAGTTTTCATTGTTCTCTATTACTATCACCATCAGCGCTCATAACGACTCCATCTACATTTCCAAACATTAAGTTGCATTCGCAGCAGTGACTGTGACCGTAAATACCGAATACCCACCATTGCCACCAGACCAAGTGTTATATAACCTAATTATCCATCTATAAATTAGTTTTGCAAATCTTCCTATGGTGAGTAAAGTTTATGCATCGGAGATATCCCAATGCTGAGCATTGAATATTTAATGCAATATAAACCTAATATTCACTTGCTCACACACACGCACACACATATGCTTTGGGAATTACTCATACCACACACACAGACGTTAACACTCCCTTACAAAGCACTTTACGCACACCTGCATAGCATCCGTATCCGTAAGTACATTACACTTCGCCTGAACACGTTTCTAGTGAAATGTTCAAGAATAAGGTGAACGCATTAAATTCCATCCCTCTCCATCTCTCGCTCTTTCTCTCTGCCCAGAGTAGGTAGTCACCTGCGGTAATAAGAGGGAAAAAAGAAAACAGCAACGCAAACAAAAACGAAAACTAGAGACAATTAGTGATATTTACATTGGGGTTTGGATTCATTACTCTGATCTCTGTAGACAAATTCCATTGCATTTGCACGTCGTTGTCCCACCTACACATATTTAAATGCATGTCATTTCAGGTAATGAACACAAACTTACTTTTTTTAAAAACCTTAGGAATTAAAGACAATTTCCAAATAAATGTGTTAAACACTTTTTTTTAGAAAATGTTGTTTAAGATATTTTCTATACAAAATGCTCTTAAAGGGCTTTTATTATGGAAAAGCCCTTAAAGATTTTTTTTCTTAGACTTTTTTAACAAAAAAAATGAAATTTTATATAGAAAAGAATGTTGTTATAGGAAAATTTTTAAGAAAAAAATGTATAGACAAATTTGTTAGAGCCTTTTACATAAAAAAGTTCTATAAGATCTTTTTTTAAGAAAAATTTTTAAGAATAAGATTAAACTTTTTTATATAAAAATTTTAATTAGGACTCGTTTCATTTATGTTCATTAAGAACTTGTTTCACAGAAAAAGTTCTAAAAAAAAGGTTCTTTAAGAACTTTTCATAGAAAAAAGTTCTGAAAAGGAATTAAGCCGGCTCAAGACCTCTTGCCTCTATAATTAAATAGAAGACAAGTTTTTAACATAATGGCAAAGTGACTGATTTTCGTGGCTACACACTACTTTTATCATGATTCTTTAGGAACTTTTCATAGAAAAAAGTTCTTTAAGAACTTTTCATAGTAAAGTTATTTAAAAACTTTTCATAAAAAAGTTATTTAAAATCTTTTTATAGAAAAGTTATTTAAAAACTTTTTATAGAAAAGTTATTTAAAAGGAAAATTCATAGAAAAGTTATTTAAACACTTTTCATAGAAAAATTATTTAAAAACTTTTCATAGGAAAGTTCTTCAAGAACTTTTCATAGAAAAGTTATTTAAAAAAATTCATAGAAAAGTTATTTAAAAACTATTCATAGAAAAGTTATTAAAAAAGAACTTTCTGCATAGAAAAAAATCTTTAAGAACTTTTTTCATAGAAATTTTTTTAAAAACTTTTTTCATAAAAAATTTTTTTAAAGAACTTTTTTCATAGAAGAAATTCTTTAAGAACTTTTTTCATAGAAATAATTCTTTAAGAACTTTTTTCATAGAAATAATTCTTTAAGAACTTTTTTCATAGAAAAAATCTTTAAGAACTTTTTTCATAGAAAAAATCTTTAAGAACTTTTTTCATAAAAAAAATCTTTAAGAACTGTGTTCTTAGAAACATTTTTTTAGAACTTTTTCATAGATAAAATAAGTTTTAAAGGTAAAAAAGTTCTTTAATAATATTTTTATTGCAAAGTTTTTTTATTAACTGTTTTTAAAGAATGCTTTTTCAGGGAAAACGTTTTTTGGGCTGTTTTATAAAAGAACTTTTTAATGGAAAGGGTTTTTAGAGAAAGAAAATGTTCTTTATGGCATTTTCATAGAAAGGGCTCCTTAATGACGTTTATCATACAAAAGGTTCGTTAAGAACTTTTAGCATAAAAAAGCTCTTTAATAACTTCATGCATAGCAAAAGATTCTCCTAAAACTTTTTCCATAGAAAAAACTATTTAAGAACCAATGACATACGATCCTTTTTCATAGAAATAGTTATTTAGAACTTTCTCCATAAAACCAGTTATTTAAGAACTTTTTCTATGGAAAAACTCTTTAAGAAATTTTTTTACAAAAGAAGAAAAAGATAAGAAAAGTATTAAAAAATATTTTTCAAAGAAAAAGACTTTTAAAATCTTTTTTTTTTTTAAAATGTTCATCAAAAAAAACATAACAGAAAAAGTTCTTCTAAAAAATTTTGTAGAATTTTTTTAAAGCGCTTTATGAAAATAAAAAAAATACAAAAACCTTTTCGATGAAAAAGCTCTACAAAAGAAATTTCGATAAAAGAAAGTTGTTCAGGAACTTTTTCGATAAAAAAAAAAGTTCTACATGAACTTTCTCGATGAAAAAAAGTTCTACTACAACTTTTTCGATAAAAAAAAGTTCTACAAGAACATTTTCGATTGATAAATGTTCTACAAGAATATTTTTGATTAAAAAGTTCTAATTTTCTATGAAAAATTAATGATCTAAAAGAACTTTTTCTATGAAAAGTTAGTAAAAAATTTTACTGTAATAAACATAAAAAATAAATCTGCAAGAACTTATTCTATCGAAAAGTTCCAGAAGAACGTTTTATATTAAAAAAGTTTTAAAGGCTCTTTTCTTTAGAAATATTTGCAATAGAGTTTTTGTATAGAAAAGAAGTTTTCCTTTTTGATTGTTTCATTGAATAGAAAAATAACTCCAAAAACATTTTAAAGAAAAAGTTTCTTATTTATACATGACATTTTCCTTTGCTAAACTTTCTATAGACTCCACGCTCATAGTTAACGCTTTAATGCACATTGATTTAATTGCATTGATTCTGTTTGGTATAGCATCAACATTATTCTGGTGTTAGCAGATTTTGATATGAAACGCACACATGTTCCAATATTTACGAACACTTGAGCATACACAATGAAACTTATATCGTGTTCCACTAATTCTCTGGGGTAGTAGGGTGGTTTTACCGGACACACTTCCTCTGCTGATGCACTTTGACCGCCGACCACTTACTTTCGTTAAGGATTTAGTAACCACCTTTGATTTACTTTTCGTTGCTGAACAAGAAGAAAAGTACTTAGTACTTAGTTCTTTACTTTTTTTAAAATCCCCTCAAGGTTTTACTTTGCCACCACCACTGCATGTTTTGATTCTATCAATTTCGTGTACCTTAACTAGGTTTCAATTCAATTCCAATGAGAATTTATTTTGTGAAGTTTTCCTTTCCTTTCTTCTTTGGCGCTGCTTAAGTTGAGCGGTAGATTGTGTGGTACGATTAAAAATTACTTTTACTACAACATGTAGAAAAAATCTATTTTATAAGTATGGCGGTGGGTAGAAGAAGTGGGTGGCTGCTGGAATACAAGTAAATTTACATGAAGGTATTGAAAACGCATTCGGTGCTATTGACGCCAAAAACAACTGGAACATATTGAGAACAAAGATATACTGGAAGAATCGAACTTAAGAAGAACTTTTTTTAGACACAAGAATGGTCTGAAAGAATTTGAGCAATTAAAAATTACTAGATTTAAACTATTGGAACATTCTGTTGGAACTTCAGACCCATTACGAAATGTTTAATTTTGGCGCTCAGTAGAAGTAGCGCTGGTCAGGTAATCGAATACGGTTAGGTAAGTGATTTTCCATTCCATAATCTTTTTTCGCTTGCAATTGAACTACACTTTAGCAAGTTGTAATAAAAGAAATTAGCAATGCATGTTGCACAGTTTGAAAGACGTATATGTTGTCATGAAAAACAGTATGCCGAATTGCTGTATGCCCCTTAGCGGCCTCATCTAAATCCCATTCAAAACTTATTTTTCTCATTTACATACTTGCTGAATGGTATGCATGTTACTAAATATGTAAAACGAAAGAGTTTGAAATCGAAAACATGGAACTTTTGAAAGCTGAGCTTGAGTTGAAATTATGGCGATTATTCCACTCTGTCAAAAATAATTAATCGTTGAGAGGAATATAAAAAAAACAATAGTCTCAATGTGTTGATGTATGCTGTACATTATCATTCTCAATTTCTAAGAGATCAGCTTTAATCTGCAAAAGGAAAAAATAATTATTTTAGAAAATAAAAAAAGTTATTCGTATTTTTCTAAAGATGGTCGCATTTGAGTCACCTTATATATCCAAATTTTGGATGCTTTGCCCATTGGCACATCAGTAAAAAAATCGATGCCATCTTTTCCTTCTTATGCCATACTAGATAATTATTTTTTAAAAGTATTCATTGGAAAGACAGTATGGATTCTTCTATACACTTTAAACATTTAATTTTTTTGTATCTAATCCAAAAAACCCTGCCAACGTAAAAGAATCCCCTTTTCAAGACTCGGACTTAAAGGCGATATCCTCAAGCATATGTTAAACAATGGGTAAGCGAAGGAATGCCATATTATATAGCTAGCCTTAGACCAATTTCTTCTCTGGGTTATGTTCAATGTATAGAAACAACCCCGCCATTTTATATAGCTAGCCATAGACCATTTTTTTTTCTCTGGATTATGTTCAACGTATAGAAACGAAAGGGATAATCCCTGTTTTTGACCTTAAGAGAGGTCTAAAGACATTCTCCTCTGGGTTGCGTTGAACTTCGTCTACGCAAAAAATCACTCATATACCGACGGCCTTTGGACAGATCTAAAGAGTTTCTCTTCAGCTGGCTCTTCCGTAGAAAACTCCTGTTACAAACAAAGGACTTCAGTCCTCAGATCAAACCAAAGGACTATTCCTTTAAACATATTTCACATCAAATAGTCTTTATATTCCCAGGAAGATGAACCATGTCCTTAGGGCCATGTCAAGCTGTCTCATCTCAAGGAAACCCCGTTCGAAGCAAGAAAGAAACTCCGGTTTGGACGTCTATTTCCATGTTTTTTAGACTGCCGGAAGTTGAAAAATACGCAGCGTAAAAAAAAACTTTAATGTGCCTAAGCCTTAAAAGTACGCCTTTTACAGCGTATATTTTTCTTGAGATTGTCTTTGTCACATAACCGGCTTTGACATATCCCAGAAAAAACATGAAGGTCGATCAGAGGCCGGGGGAAGGTAGTATCCCAATCCCTGGGTTGGATATAAGCCAGTACAGTTTCCAAAGCTTGGACAAAAATCGTACACGCTTTGAAGACTTGAGTGCTCAAAACTGGTGTTACACCTACCTCAAGACTAGCAGTTTATAAAACTTCTCTTGAAGGCTTTCACTTGCACAGTGGGTACCCAGTAAACCAAATTTGCCGACAATCAGACATTATGACAGACAATAGGGTGGAGTGAAAACATGCTTTTTTTATAATTTGAAAAAGTTAACCTCGGAAAGAGATGTAGTCTGGGGTCCTAAACAGGGGAAAAATAAAGAAAAAAATTTAAAAAAATTTTTAGGGGTCGCGCCACTCCCTAGAAATTTGGAAATTATCGCTATTTTGGCGTTGATTTTAGAAAAATCCTAAAAATTAACGACTTAACTTATTCGAAATTTAAAAGTTTGAGCTTGTTCAGTGCCCAAACAAAAGTATTTGAGGCAAATATGAGGATAATCGACTAATATTTGTAGCTTTGGTGGCGATTTCATTGTTCAGTCAATTTTCTGAAGAAGGGACGATTTGACTTATTTTACTTTTTGAAATTTTTGAACAATGAGAAAATTTTTTTTAAATTTTTTCATGCCCTTATTTCAGGGAGTGGCGCGACCCCTAAAAATTTTTTTAAATTTTTTTCTTTATTTTTCCCCTCTTTAGGACCCCAGACTACATCTCTTTCCGAGGTTAACTTTTTTTTTTGAATTTCACTCCACCCTAACAGACAATTCTGAACAATATCTGAGCTCTTTCGAGAATTCTTACCGAAATCGTTACGAATTCTGTTCTTACCGAAATTGTTACGAATTCTGTTCGGTTTGCCTAAGGATTTTTTTTCAGAGAAGTAGTTCAGAATTCGTGTCAACCCTCTCATAACTTTTTCTTTACGAACTTAACGTTTGGTTTGCTGGGTAGGTACAAAAACTACACAGGAGGCAAATTCTCTAGCAGGCATTCTTACGTGTAGGCAGTGGAGGACATGTAGACTGGTTTTAAGGAAATCCCTACGATGTCATATATAACCAAGTAAACAAGGTCGACCATAAGATATCTTGCACCACTTTGCTATTTGGAAAATTCCGGGCCTATGTCTGAAGCTTGAGATATGTCTGACTTACTTTTTAGCGGGAAGGAAATCCCTACAACAGCGTATATAGACAATTATAAAAAGGCTTAAATCAAGCGAGGCCGACTATGAGATATACTACATCAATCTGTTATTTGGAAAATTCCGAGCCTCTGTCTGAAGTTTGAATAAGGTCTGAGTAAGTAACTTCTGAAGAGGGAAGAATATAAATATGTCGTGGGACTATATAAAACACAGATCGGTCTAATTTTACCAAAGAGAAGAATAGGTTGCACATACCAAACTATGCTTTATTTGAGCTACATTCAAGAGATATTGTGTTGGGAGAGATAATGTGTGTCCATTTGCACATTAAAAGGGTGTTGGTCGCTCGTAACGCTCAATGCGAAACTTTGTCGGCATCAGGTGTAATATGTGCATGTTATGAATTAAGAAAGGATTTTGTATGTGGGGCTGTACGAAAATATAATACAATTTCACCAGAGTACTCATAAAGTACCAGGCAAAATTTGAGCTTGAACGGGCCTAATTTGTGGCTTCTAGTGCAGCTGGCTATCAAATCGAGACCTTTGTGTGGAAACTATTCGAAAAGATGGATCATATCGGTCCATGTTTTCGTTACTATCCGTGCAAAATTTGGTTGAAATCGGATGTTATACGTGTCATTTAGAGCTGTACGTTCTTAAATCAGCAAAAACAAATATGTATACCGTCGACTTCGCTTAAGTAAAAATGCGAAAATGCAGCTACTTCGTTTGAGTTATCGTTAGTTATCACTTGAAAATAGTTGGGATAAGTGGAACACATTTCAGTTATCCGATCTAAATTCTGTAGAAACATATGTAAATATTTATAATTTATGTTTAGCTTGATTCCCTGTTCAATGTGTTGTTTGAATTAATTTTATAAAAAATAAATTTTATTTATTAAATAATTCAAAAAAGGAACTTTAATTAATTCGGTTAACCATGGATCGGTTAACATGGACCATTGGATTATTTTCTTTGGGGATATGTGAAGTCGCTCGTCTACGCCAACAAACCAGAAACACGTTAGGGGACTTGGAAGCCAACATTCGTGGCGTTATTGCCAACATACGGCCCCATATGCTCGAAAAAGTGGTTGAAAATTGGAACTGTAGAATTGGCTTTATTCGAGCCAGCCGCGGCGGCCACATGCCCGAAATCATATTTAAACATTAATAGCATAAAATTATCCTTCCAATAAAGCCAAATTGATGGACATTAAAACGATTTTCTTGTGTTTTATTTCAATTCAAAGTTCTATACCTCAATAAAAAACACCCTTTATAAAGTAATTTGTCTATGTCGTTTTACTAAAATAATCTCTAATTTATGTTTGTGACATTTTGTTTTAAACTGGTTGTATATATATGCTCAATATCGTGTAATTTTGCGAGCTTTAGGATAGTCCATAAAACAACCATTCAAAGCACAATGGGCGTAAAAGCGTCTTTGACATATAGGGGCTTATTGGAAGGGGCTGTACATTGTTTAGCCTTAATGCTCTCATCGTTATCTTCTTCAAAATCGAAAGCGCTGCTAAGCTATTGAAGAATCTTCTTGCATAATCACTTCTTTAACGGAATCGCTTTGTTGCCCAATAAGAAATCAAACTTTTTTGAAGAAGTTACGAATGATTTCTCAAGTCACATTTGTCCATGCTTGTAAATTTCAAAAATATTCTCCTTTACTAATATGATTCAGTCTGTAAGTGGCGCCGTTGACTGAATTAATTTATAACTACTCTTTTGTTGCCATCTACAATTTCACACTAGCAATATGCAAGTATTGATGGACAAATTACAGATCATCGCAACGAAACATTTATGTCTTTTTTCAATACTCCGTTCATTGCATAAAAAATTGGCAGTTTAGTGAAAATTATTGTTTCACTTCCCTTTAACGGAGCAAATTGTTTGAAATGAGCATAAAAACAAAGTCTGCGGAACTTATATTTCAGATAACCGATATTTTTCAGTTAAGCGTATTTCAATTATCCGGAGTCGACTGTACATGATATCAAATCATCAACTGATATGGACCAACGTCAATGGAGTTTATCTATTTGGCCTAAACGATTGTACCAAGTTTCATCGAAATCGGTTCATAATTGCGACCTGTTCATTGATTCAAAGATATATCAACAGACGGACGAACTGAAGTCAGTACTAAGTCTCAAAACTCAGTGCCCCAGCGTAGTGACGGGTAAAGCAATTAAATGTTGTATAAGCTAGATAAACATACGAACGGACGAACATCATAACTAAGTCATAATACCCAGTACCAGAGTATGGTATCGGTTGAAATAATTTAATTTTGTCTTGTTTTTCCTATAGTAATAATTCATTTAAATACCGGTGTCATATTTTGCGTATTATTAATATTAATATGAACACGGGGACTGGGGTGACGTATGCGTAATATTGAAATTAACACTACTGCTCTGATTCTAACTAAGCAGATGGCGTATGATTAATTTTAATAAGAATTTCGTTAGTGAAAGGTGACGTATGAATAATATAAATATGAGTAAGGCGACTCAGAGTGTTAGGTATGATGAATATTATTATGAGCATGATGAGTCATCGGTGGCGTACGATTATTATTAATTTTTCGTATGACTACGCACAGTGTGGCGTATGATTATTATTAATTTTTAGTATGACTACCCAGAGTGTGGTGTATGATTATTATTGTTATAAAATGTGTGTAGAACGCATTCACACCACCGAGAATACGCACAGCTCGTGTACCAAAGTTATTGCTAACAAATTCTCTAGCTTATTTATATTACACGTTAAAACTGCATTACCTTATTCCCTTATATCATAAAAAATAGCAGCAACGCAATATAGATGATGCTCTTAAAACAAAATGTAAAATGCATACAGTAGTTTCCCCTAAAATTCCATACAACGCCCCCAAACAAAGACTGCAACTTCCATGCCACACGCACACAGATACGGAATTCACTCACACCAGCACCGAAACCAACACCAACGCATGCATATAAAATATAGATAATAAAAAAATGTTACTTAACATCACGAAGGATTTGAAGTTTACAATGTTTGAGCGTGTGAAGCTGAGTGCGAGGACGTGTGAATATGTGTTGGAATTTCCTCCACAGTCATAACTAATGCATAGCATACATGCACATGCACACGCACCCCACTACGCTCATGCTCTACCCAATAGCATTAGAATGGTTCATGCCAGTCATTTATTGTGTCTGGGATTTCAAGTGGTTTTAATAAAAATGTTTTCACTGTCAGTTCGCCTTTACATTCTTTTATCGTCTCTCCCTCCCTTCCCCTCCCTGCCACTCGTTCATACAGAGCGTATTAAATCTGTGCAACATTGTTGCACTTACATACTTATATATACTACGCTCTGGTGGCTTCTTTACTGGTTCTGCAACGTGTCACATTTTGTGAAGGTAGAATTAAGATTTCATGTAAGAACAAAACCATCATCACTTGCTTGCCAAAATTTCAATTTCAATTTTCCCAATTTACCTTTTAGCAGAAACATTTTCTGTTTCTTTTTCTATTTTAGCGTTTGTTGTCATTCAATTATTGTAACCCTCGTTTTTCTTTGTTATTCTTTCATTTCAGGCTGTGCAAGGGAAACTCTTTGGATCGAAGGAAATTGTTGCCTTGTCCTGTGCCTGGTGTCATGAGGTCTATCACAATAAGGAGTCATGTTTCAATCAAGCCAAAATCGGAGAGGAATGTAAAATGGGTAAGTTTTTATTGAGATTTAACAAGTTGTTTTTTAAACGTAATAGAAAAAAAGCTTGTTTTTATTATTCTAAAGACAAAATAGAAAAAACGAATAGGAAAAAGAATTCGAAGTCGAAAAAGTCATACTAATTGATACTCTCACCTCACGCTTGAGACACCTATAACTCCAAAGTAGCTAGTAAAATTGTCCCCTCTTTGATCGGTTATACCCCAAATCGGATTCATAAGGGCTACATGAAACCATAGACCGTGTCATGTTTGTAAAAGTTCAAATTTCAGCGCTTTTTGTCCCATAAGCGATGTAGTGCCACACATCAAAAGATTTTGAGATCCATACAATTTCCCGGTCTTCATTCGGTTGGACTACTAAACGTGAATACATTTATATAGAGGCTTTATCAAAACAGGGGTCGCTTTTCGATTATGTTTCCCCTGTGTGCAAACTAACACCACACACGAAATTTCGTTGAAATCTGATAAAAATTTCTGCTGTTAGTTCGGTTAGCCCTCAAATCGTGAGGTTCTTTTGTATAGAGACTATATTAAGATTTGGAGCGATCTAGTGTAGTTTTAACAACAAACTAAATTTACTTAAAATCTGATTAAATTTGCCGCTGTAAGGTGAATTAGACCCAAAATCGGAACATACATTTATTTGTATGAGGACTCTTTCAGAACTTTGACTGGTTTTTCTCAATTCAATAGCGACCATCAGTAGGCGAAAACAAATAAAAGTGCAAAATTTTATCGAGATTAGCTCATATTTTTAATCTACTCTTTCGTTAAAAGTAAAGATGGACAGGCAGACAGGCCGATAGACAAATGTTACCACGATAGACAAATGTCTAACCACAATAGTACCATAGTCTGATCGGATATGAAAAAAATATCTGAAAAAACCTTTTTTTAATATTTCTTGTGGGTAGACAAAAATTTCTCTGATACCTTTTTTTAAAGAAAGGTGGAAATTTTTTTTTTTATAGAAAAAGTTGCCTGCCCATACAAAAAGTTTAGTGACAACTTTTTTCATCGAAAAAACCTTTTTCTAGAAGCTTTTTCATAAATCAAGTTCTTTATAAACTTGGGAATTAAGTATTTTTGTACAGAAAAAGTTGGATTTTTCTATAAAAAGTTCCAAACGAACTTTTTCTATAAAAAGTTCCAAACGAACTTTTTCTATAAAAAGTTCCAAACGAACAAATCTTTTATTAGAAAATTTTCTCTGGGAATTTTTCTAATACAAAAAACTCTGAGAACTTTTTTATAAATAAAGTTCTTTTATAGGAATATAACTTTTATATAAAAAAGTTCATGAAGAACTTTTATATAAAAAAGTTCTTAGAGAACTTTTATATAAAAAAGTTCTTGGAGAACTTTTATAGAAAAAAGTTCTTGGAGAACTTTTATAGAAAAAAGTTCTTAGAGAACTTTTATAGAAAAAAGTTGTTGGATAACTTTTATATAAAAAAGTTCTTGGAGAACTTTAATAGAAAAAAATTCTTGGAGAACTTTTATATAAAAAAGTTCTTGGAGAACTTTTATAAAAAAAAGTTTTTAGAGAAAAAGTTCTTGGAGAACTTTTATACAAAAAAGTTCTTGGAGAACTTTATACAAAAAAGTTCTTGGAGAACTTTAATACAAAAGAGTTATTGGAGAACTTAAATAGAAAAAAGTTCTTGGAGAACTTTTATAAAAAAAGTTCTTGGAGACCTTTAATACAAAAAAGATAACATTTATATATAAAACAAACATTAAAAAGATTTTTTTAAAAGAGCTTTTTCTATAAAAAGTTCCAAACGAACTTTTTCTATAAAAAGTTCCAAACGAACTTTTTCTATAAAAAGTTCCTAACGAACTTTTTTCATAAAAATTTCCAAACGAACTTTTTCTATAAAAAGTTCCAAACGAACTTTTTCTATAAAAAGTTCCAAACGAACTTTTTCTATAAAAAGTTCCAAACGAACTTTTTCTATAAAAAGTTCCAAACGAACTTTTTCTATGAAAAGTTCCAAACGAACTTTTTCTATAAAAAGTTCCAAACGAACTTTTTCTATAAAAAGTTCCAAACGAACTTTTTCTATAAAAAGTTCCAAACGAACTTTTTCTATAAAAAGTTCCAAACGAACTTTTTCTATAAAAAGTTCAAACGAACTTTTTCTATAAAAAGTACCAAAACAACTAGCTCCCAAAGATCTTTTTCTATATAAAGTTCGAAAAGACGATTCTAGAAAAGTTCCAAAAAAATTTTCTATAAAAAGTGACAAAAGAACTTTTTCTATAACAAAATTCTAAAAAACTACCTAGAGAACATTTTCTATAAAAAGAGAAAAGAAAAAGTATTTCTTCAAAAAAGTGCCATAACAAAAGATCTTAGATATTTTTTTCTATGGGAAATATAGCTGGAAAACTTTTTCTATAAAACAGTCGTAGAGAATTTTTACTAATATTAGGATGAGATGTTTCGGTACGAAAAAGGTCACTCAAGAATTATTTTTCATAAAAAAGTTTTTCTTTGAAAAATGGTCCTGAATATGCAACAAAACTTTGACTTCTCTTGAACTACTTATTACCAACAAATCAATTTCTTTAAGCTGATGAACCGAGTTTTTTGTTTTAAATTTGGAAGTTGTGTTTTAAAAGTCCTTTTTCAATTATCATATTTTAAAGTTCCCTTTTTAATTACTTCAAAAACTCTCTTTGAATTAATAGCATAGGTCATCATCACAAGTACGTTTTCAGGTAATACAAACTTTGATTCGTACGACATAATGGCTACATTCATACCCCAGTCACTTGAACATACATAATAACTTCCAATTAATGTTGCCTCCGATTTGTGGCTTTAATTAAAGACACTTATTACGGTTGCTCCTACCTACACGTACTTCAACTGTATGGCATCTTTGTCCAGCGCTCAGCTACGTAAGGATACCAGACTATGTCATTTGCTTCTAATGGACAGTTTAGACACTTCCCCCCTTGCCGGTTTGTGGGTGTAAGTGCGTCGGGAGTGTAGTTAATACTGTTGAAATCCTTGTGACACATTGTCCTTTAAATGCTCACATTACACATGTAATGTCATTATCTGCTTTTGTCTCAGACATGACTTAATTTTATGTCATTCAAGTTGATTTGAATGATTGGGAAGGTTATTTGGAATGCCTTTGGTGTTTTTGCTATTCTTATGTCCAGATTATGTTGATAATGTTGTGTCCGCAATTACATGGGCAAAGTGATAAAATTGGACATTGTATTGGCCAAACATTACTTAGTGTGATCCTGAGTAGCAGTTGCAGAACCAAAGTGTACAATATATATAATGTTGTGGTTGGAAACCCTTTTAGTTTACATTATGGTCAATATCTTTATCCATTAATAATATTGTTATTGAGTGTTAATGAATAGGCTCAATAATATTCTTATCTGCCCATGTAAGCATTTCTTATGATCGTCCATGATAACAAACGGAAATAACAACTCATTTAACTTTTTTGGCTCGTTTTGTCTATATCGAACCCTAATCGCGAGCCTATAGACGTACGCGCCAAAAAGAAAATTTTATTTTATTTTTGGTTTCTTGTCTAATTCATCTGGTGAATTCCTATACAATTCCATTTGCTACATCTTTGAAATTATTAATTTTTCATTTTTAATATTTAAGTGCAATTTTATTAAAAAAAAACTAGTGGCGCTTACTTCTTTTTCGCGGTAAGGACTCGATATAACAAAAGGCGAGTTGACAAACATTTTTCACATGAGAAAACTTTATGTTTTTTTTTAGTCTAAATGGGACTGAAACAATGTGGTCGAAATATAGAGTACACGCTTAGTGTGATTGGCATGATAACAGTGGAATAAATACCGACTCTTCTCAAGAAAGTTCTGTTCAACGGGATAGATTTTACGACGTAAGGCTTATACAAATTCTAAAAAAACGGTTAAATGCTTTAATCGGGCCTAGCTGACTATACTGAACCCATTGCTCTAAATTTACCCAATTTTTAAGAATAGTTGGGAAAAAAATTTTTAATTTGGGAAAAAAATTTCTTATTTAATGGTACCCTTTTGGGCGGATTTTAAATCAATTAAACTTAATTTCCAAAGTATTTCTTTCAGAAAACATGAGCAGCTTCAAAACTTAAATTTTCATTTGATTCTGTGTTAACCAAAGCAACCTAACGAAATCGTAAATTTGAGGGCAAGTGATAGAACTTGAAATGATTTATGTCTGCATAAATTATTTTCTTTAATAAACAAATGTTACTGGTGGTATTAACCAAGGAGGATAAACTATAGAAAAAGGACGAAATAAGTAATTACCAATAATTGAAAAACAAAACATATTTAGCAGATGTAAGGAGAGCAAATCTCCAAATCTCTTAATATTGTAGACAAATAGCTACTGTGAAAAACCACGAAGAGTGGAACAAAACACAACTACAAAATTAAAATTATTTTTTTAAAAAAGAACAATGCTTGAAAAATTCATTGAAAAATATTCAAAATAAAACTTCGTTATTTAAAAACTGTTTGTTTTAAAAGTGTGTGAATTTAGGGTTTTCTGTCTTTTAGTTTTGACTATTTTGCGTTATTGTGATTGTGTGTAAGTGCAGACGAATGTGGAAAAAGAAACCAAAATTTTTCTGTTACTGATGAGATGTTTTGTACGATAATGCAAAGAAGAAGTATTTCGTCCATCTTCTATAGTTTATCGTCTTTGGTATAAACGAACAGCTTAGACTTTGTTTAACATGATACAAATACATAAGGTGATCCATCTAGAGGTATTTTTTCAGAAAAAAAACATAAAAATGTAAATCAAGTGTGGAATCTTTATTGGTAATTTGAAAGGACATTTTATGGCATTTATTTATTGAACATAATTTCCTTGAAATGTTGGCCGCAACTACGCCTCAATGTTTTCATTCTGAGGGTCCAATTTTGGATGACTCGTTCGAGCATTTCGACCGCTATGGCATTAATGATACGCGTAATGTTGGCTTCCAAAACCTGAATCGTAGCTGGTTTGTCAGCATAGACTTTCTGATATGTTTAATTTTTACTTTGCTCCTAATAACTAGTTTAACTTCCATTACTACGAGGGTTGCTATATAAATTTCTGGCCAAGGCAACACTGGCGCCATCTGACGTTTTCATTGGAAAGTTTGACATTTTTTTACCATAAACGTACTCAGAACGTTTTGATGTACGACCATCATTTGTGTTGTTTACAGTGACTTGAAAAATCAATTTGGCAAAAAAGGTCTTGAAGGTCGTCCAAAAACGGCCGTTGTGCCAGAGAACATTGATGCCGTGCGTGAACTGATAATGCAAGATCGTCGTGTGACATACCGTGAAATAGAGGCATTCTTGGGCATCCTTCTTCCACCAGCCTACATTCGATATTGCATGATCAACTGGCCGTAAAAAAGGTTTGTTGTCGTTGGATCCCGCACAATTTGACAATCGCACAAAAAAGGCTTATGTCGATTGGAGCAAAGAAATTTTGACAAAATACGTTGGCGGTGCTTCAAAAGACGTTTATAAAATCGTCACAGGTGACGAATCATGGATCTATGCGTATGAGCCCGAAACAAATCAGCAAACGACCGTGTGGTCTTCGAAGACGTGCTAAATCCAACGAAAGTTGTTCGTGGAAGAAGCAAATGGTCGCCTGTTTCTTCGACAAAACTGGTCATGTGGCGACTGTTCCGCTTGAGCAACGTATGACGGTCAATTGTGAGTGGTACACCACAATTTGTTTGCCTGAAGTCTTTGGAAAAAATCGAAAAACGAACAAGATAAGACGAATCATTGTGCGCCATGACACATCGGCTCAAACCAGCGCCTTTTTGACCGGCCAAAACGTCGAATTTATGGGTCATCCGCCGTACAGCCCTGACTTGGCACCCAATGACATCTTTTTATTCCCGCAAATCAAGAACAAAATGCGTGGATGACGATTTTCGTCGCCAGTAGATGCTGTTGAAACGTTCAAAAGCCATGTTTTGGAGGTGTCTCAATCGGAGCGGAAAAAGTGCTTCGACAATTGGTTTGAGCGCATGCCAAAACGTATAAATCATGCTGGAGAATACTTTGAAAAACATCATAGCCATTTTTGATGATAAATATTCGCATTTTCTTTATAAGGCCGGAAATATATGTAGCAGCCTATGTAAAACGTATCTGCTTTTTATTAAATTGTAAGTTTCTATACTTGCTAAAAGACAAACACCCTTTATATTAGTGTGATGCAACCACAGAGCGAGGCAAAAAGGCATTGCAAAATTTACCCCGCCCCCTACTGCGTATGAGTGTTGCGGAATTTATTTGCCATTACGTATACGCAACGGGTGACCGTTCAAGAGCTGCTTCCAAGTATTGGGAATAAACAGTTTTGCCTCCCCGATTTTATGATGTGCTGCAATGCTGAGTGCATCCCAAGCACACATCATGCTGTTCTGCATATTAAGAGCTGAGTTAGGAGAAAAAAAAAAGACAAACACACACTCACAAAGTTGATCAAATCACTTGAAGCAAACGAAATGAAGCCAAAGCAAAACTAAATAAGCTTAAGTTAATTTAAGAAACCAAACAAGTATGACAGCGAAGTGATTTCGCTTTAAAATGAAATGATAGCTTCCAATCTCGACCACACAGTCATTCGCATACACTCACACTCCCGCTCTCTCTGGTCGTTTCTTGCACTCCTACTCACTCCAGATCCCTCATGCCACTACTCGCACTGATTAAAGCGTAGAGTTTAAGTTCTCATGTTTACATATTCTATGAATAAACTAATATATATTTCTTATATGTATATGTATGTATGAATTTTCTACTTCTATTCCCATTTCCACATACATACACGTGCCTTTGTGTATGCATACAAAACAGAAACAGTTGTGTGTGTGTTCATCACCGATAACTTTGTGTGATGTGCATAGTGGAGAGAAAGAAAAAAACTGTGATATCAAACTTTCCTACTTATGAATGCATAACTATGTATGCACAAACTCATGTGTGTGTGTATTCAGCGGGACACATGTCTCGCGTACACTGTGGTGTCACACAAGCGGAAGCTGCTGCAAGCCTCTCTCTGAATCGACTGGTATTGTTGTCTACGTATTAGAGGGTGGTCCAACTAAAACGCACGAAGCTAATTGTAGATAAAGCAAAAAGTTTTCAGAGAATTGTCTTAATATTTATTATTATGGTAGACGATTCTATGACAATTATCTTTAAAATAAAATATCTTGCAACTGCTCGCCACAGCATACCTCTATCCGATGATCCATATTTTCAATGACTCTGAAACATAATGGAGGTTCATTTCGTTGATGTGCCGAGTTATCTCATTCTTCGTTTTTGAATTGTTCTCGGCTTATTGACGTACACTTTTTCTTTTTAACAACCCCTAAAAAAGAAATCCAACGTTGTCAAATCATATGATCGTGGCAGCCAATTAACATCCCCACTACGTGAGATAACACAGCCATTGAATCTCGCGCCATTGTTTCGTTGGCTGTGTGTCAATTGGCACCATCCTGTTAGAACCACATATTTTCCAGGTCCATATCCTCAATTTCAAGTTCGTAATCACCTCGAGATAGCGAACACCAACACTGTTAGGCTGACCGCACTTCCGATGAGCCGATAAGTTTCGAGTCAAAAGGGTTGGATTTGACTGAATTAACGAGACTACATGCACGATGTTGTCTTGAACCCGAACCCAGGGATCTCGATGGTAGGGTCTTCGTGTGATGCTTCCAGATTCGGTAAACATGTTTACCATCAGCCACACTGTTTACTGCATGGACCGGTTGTCACTCAATGAGAATGTCGATGATGTCAATATTCCGACTACCAACTAGCCCAAATTCCTTGGGGTCACAGCCTTTTTCGATCCTCTGCACATGCTGCAGCTATCTGCGATAAACTCAAAAGTAGGAACAAGGTCCTCAAGTCACTTGCCGGCAGTACTTGGGGAGCCGACAAAGAAACCTTGTTGACCTCTTACAAAGCTATAGGTCAATCTGTAGCAAACTACGCAGCACCTGTATGGTTGGCGAACGTGAGTACGACGCAGTGGAAGAAAATTCAGACTTGCCAGAATCATCAACAGGGTGTCTTTTTATGTCTTCTGCATGAGGAGACAAAGGTTCTTACCAGACACAATTTCCTGCTGTCTTAGCAATACCTGCTAGGGTGTTTTCGCAGCAGTCATCGTAACCACCATCTCTTGGGCAGGATGCCAACCCCCAGGCAGATCAGGTACGATCTTCATGATCTTGAGAGAGAGGCCTAGCGGTATAAGAGACAACCTTTAGATCATCGAAACTATCAGGCAGGTCTGAACAACATTCACGCCGATAAAGTCGCAGTAGCAGTATCCAGCTACCGTGTGAATGTAGTGCTTCGCCGATAAAGTCGCAGCAGCAGTGTCCAGTGCTAATGTAGCGAATGTAGTGCTAGGGGAGCATCCCCGGAGATTTCACCTGAGGAGAAGGTACTACCACGGCAGACGCGCGTGGTACTGGCGCAGCTGAGATCTGGATGGTATGGCCGCCTCAATTCTTACCGGGCACGAATTAATGCTTACGTTTCGGACATCTGTCCCGCCTGCCATCAGGGACCACATGATGTGCCGCACCTCTTCAATTGTCCGACCAAGCCCACTCAGCTGACCCCTAGGTCTCTGTGGACGCATCCAGTTCATATGGCGCGTTTCCTCGACCTGAATATCGAATCAGATCCCCATAGATGAACAAGACTTCAAAATAAATATATTGTTGTTACAACAACAACCAGCCTCAGAATGGTCCATCTACTTGGGGGAGTTCCGTCAAACTCCCGCCTAAATTGCCTTTAGACTAAAATGTAGGACTGCAAAACATGGTACCGCTGTATTATCCAAACCCACTTTTCGGTATCCCAAGCATTCATTTTAATAAATCTAAATAAAAACCGACCAAATAATATAAAGAATAAGCCGACTTCTCACACAGAAAAAATTATTTCGATTTGTTTTTGTACTCGTGGCATGATTCGTGCGTCATCCTCTACTATATTAAGTGAAATTTGACGGTCATAATTTTTTGAAAAATTCTGCCAATAAAAAGCAAGACAGCAAAACATTAAAAAATCACGTTGAGTAAATGACAAAAAGGGGTGAAATATTAAAAAGACCAAATAAAAAAACGAAATTTAAATTAGACTAGAAATACAAATTAAACAACAAAAGAAAAGATCCATCTCGATTTCTGAACCGGCAGCTCCATTTAAATCTGATAAAATTTTGTATATAACGCGACCAATATCCAACTGTATTATACTCGTATTTGATTTTATCAGTTCATGTTTTTCAATAGGTTCCTCCCGATATGAGATCCTGCCGTTCTAGAAGTATGTTACGAGCATCTCTAAAGAAATTGCTTGTCATGAAGTTGCCTAATGTTTATCCATGATAAAATTCTTTATTGTTTGGTTTTAAACCACTGTGCATTGCCCTATTCGATAATGATGGTGGATAGACGATGATGATGATGGCCGTGGCATGTGGATGTTAGAGTTATGTAAAAATGTGCAAAACAAAAACGCAAAAAATGTTGCATATTTTTTGGCGATAAGCGTATGCCACAGTATGTGTGTGCTTGCGTGAGTGTGAAGAAGTGCGGGCGTGTGTGTGAGTGTATATGCGGGTGATGTAAATGCATTCTTTGTCGATGCGATAAGCATTAGGTGGTGCCACAAATGGCTGTTGGATGTACAACGAAAAGTTGCAAGCGTTGTTATTGTGTTGTCCTATAAATATATTACACATGCATGCCTGCCTGAATGCATGTGGCACTGCACAATGGGGTGAAGAGTGAGAAGTTTTTGTGTCGGTTGTTTTGAATACTCGTACATTCCATGGCATGGGTATTTTAGTTATTTATAGACATCTGTACCGAAAACTTCCAAGATATAGAATAGGAATGGATACGTACAACACTATAAAGAACTGGTAGATCTAAAGCAGACTTCAATTGCTAGATGAGGGAATGCTTGACTGTATACTGTTTCGGGTTTCTACATTAAATTATATTGTCTATTATTATTGTTAGACCGTTAATATGCCCAAAAAAAGCTAACCAAAATATTCAGTTAATTAACCTATTAAAAGACGAACTCGACACAAAAACTTTTTTAAATTCAGATTAGAATTTTTAAGTCCTTACTAAATTCACCTAACATCTCCTTAAGGAAGAAGAGAAAACTTCTCTCAAACCAGTGAGTTCTACTCTTTATAAATTTTATACTCATTGACCGATACTTACTGTTTTATGCCGGCTTCGAACGGCTAATGCATTTTATAGAAAAGTTTTTACATGGCTTACTTGAAAAGTCGCCGGCATTCACGAGGTGAAAACCCGCCACTAAAAAATTTTTAAATGTTCTTTGAACCTTGCCGGCAGGATATTCGTGCACACTCCCATCACACCTCGTCAGTGTCAGAAAACTGGCATTTCCGGTTTTTTCCAAACGGGTGTTTTAAAAAAACCGACTGTGGGGTTATTTTAAAAGTAAAAAACTGGCTTTAACTAACATTTCGGTTTAAGCCTTTTGCCTTAGTATGGTAAATATTTCCCCGAGCAGAAATGAAGTTAATGTCTGCATTACTAGACTCTAAGATTAAAATCACTTGCCTAGTTTATAAATTAACTAGGCCATGTCCTAGTTAAGCTATTTAAGTTCGACATGGCCGACTGTATTATACCCCTTACTTCCGAATGTGCAGAAATACCAATGCAACAGCTTTTCAGACCCATTATGCGGGCTTTAAATTTACACAGATTTTTAAAATAAGGTCATATTTAAATTTGTCAGATAATTCATTTTTTGTTACCAATATATCCTTTTTGTTTGAATGGTTCAGATTTTTAGGCCAAAATTTAGTCAAACTGCAAAAAATAATTTTATAGTTATATTAAACATTTTTTATTTATATTAAAGCCATGTGTCCATACAAACTTATATAAGTACTTAAAGCCATTCTTGATTCCCCCGACAATTTTTATATGGACTATGTTAAAAAATAAGCCTCCATGATCCAAATCGGTCCACTATTGGCTGTGTGTCCATCTCAATATACTACAGCAAACATGAACAAGCCGTTGTAAGTAAAATCCGGAGAAATCTTTGTACTAAGGATTAAACACAACTTGGACCAAAAACACCCATTTTTATATGAGTTGATTAATGATCGATCGTTAAGAACAAAAATGTGACTTTTAGAGCTAAAGATATAAAATCGAATAATTTAAACCCATTTCTCTAAAATTCAAAAGCCTTCAATTGATAACAAAGTTTAGATTTACAGCAGACGGACGTAGAAATGAACAAACATAAATCGTTAAATAGCAACAACTGGTGATTCTGAGTCGATCGGTACCCTTCATGTTGGGTCAAGCTCAAATACAAGTTGCGTTTTCCGTACGTGAAATTATAAATTTTCCTTGATTTTACATTCAACAAAAAAACCCGAAAACCGAAAGCCCAATAACAAAAAACCGGGTTAACCGACATGTCGAGTTAAAGCTAATCTGATAGATTTTTCCGTAAACTCAAATGCTATATTCGTGTGAAATTTCATAAACCTGCAATAAACAATACAAAAAAATGGAGTTATTTCCAAAAAACTTTATATCCAACCACTGTGCGACGTTTCTTAAATCCTTTAATGCAGAGTGCAGAAATTTGGTTGCTAACAGACTGTTAGAGTATACTTATATTTTGACACCGATCGCTGTTATGACATTTTCTCCTAGTCTCCGAGCCACATCCCCGATTCCCATTATTTCTATTCGAAAGACTCTACAAAGACCTGACAGTCTAACCGATAGGTTTATTTCTAGTTCTGAAACTTTCCTTCCGTTTACATAATTTAAAATGATAAGTGTTGAATCGTGTGTATCTCACTGTCATTCCTACCTGTCAGGTATATTTGAAGCGAAGTTCTTTATTAGCCAGTCCAAAAATTGTCAAAGAAAATTGCCAGTTATTAGGTGGTAATAGCTGAAGAATGCTTAATGTACCCAGAGTTTGGGTGGTGTGCAAAGCTTCTGTAACATGAACTTCTGCAAATTCCAGGATTATTATTAAAAGAGCTAGGGTTTCCCTAATACCAAACCCTGAAGACGATGCCGTATGCCTGTATTGAGTGGACTACCTAAGTGTATATCTAGTTTACTATGTATTTTCGAAGATAGAACACAGCAAAATTTCTCTAGCCTTTTTGTAAGCATAAAAAGCCACGGGGGCTTTCCAGATCCTTTCTGTTATGTTTACTTTTAATGTGAGTTTCCCATTAAGAATTATTCCGAAATGCCTAGCATTACAATGATAAAAAATTCGTTTACTAACAAGTGTCAGAGGACTAATTTGAGAAATTCGATTAATTCGGTTTTACCAGAGTTTACTCCGATCCGGTTATCTGATATCCATGTAGATCTGAATTGTGAAACACATGATCGGAGAGTTTTGATGAGTCCTTGGTCGCCATCGAGTTTCGCTAATTTCCCTTTTATCAATCCCGACCCTCATTTGAGAGTTTACTAAATTGTTCAAAAACATAAGTCAATTTCACCCCATAGTGCAACTACAAATAAGGTTTACAGCTGTTTATTAAACAAAACAAAAACTGTCAAATGACCACCAAAATCATCATATGCTAATCTAAACGAGCTTATTTTTTGTAATCGAGGATAAACAAGGTTAACATAAGCCAGCTGTGGATATGTGAGGAATGGTGTGCGAATATTTACAACGATTCGTATATTCTCCACCATTGAATGAAATGTAATCAGACTTTGTAATTTTTGTTTATTACATGATCACACAGAAGAGCGAAGAACTAGATATTTTTGAATATAAATCCTGTGTTGGAAACTTTTTGTGTGTTTTAAAGGTCTAGTTAAGGTGTTTTCTTACTTTATGCTTTCTATCGTAAAAATTCTCAACGTTATTTATTTATTTATATTTTAAAGAAAATTTTCTCAAAGAGATTTTCTTTATGGAAGTTTTCTCAAAGACAATTTCTTAAAGAAAATGCTCTCCCAAAGATTTTCTATACGAAAATTCTTTCAGATAGATTTCCGAAAAGAATATTCACAAAGGCAGGTTTTGTATTGAAAAACCACAGATATTTTTCTTGAGAAAATTCTCCTAGAGAAACTTTTTTGAGAAAATTCTTCCATAAAGATTTTCTTTAGAAAATTCTCCCAGAAAGATTTTCTTGAGAAAATTCTTCCAGAGTGATTTTTTTAAGAAAATTCTTCCAAAGAGATTCTTAAGAAATTCTCCATATGATTATATTCTATAGTTCTATCAAAATCTTCTCTATTATAAGATATTCTCAAAAAGATTTTTAATTTTATGATTAACAAAAATTATTTTTTACTATGAAAACATTTTCTCAGGCATTTTTTGTAAGAAATATTTCTCAAAGACTTTTGCTATAAGAAAAATGTCTCACAGACATTTTTTTACAAAAAATGTTCTCAGATAGAACGCCTGTAAAAAATCTAAAAAAAAAAGTTTAAAGAAATATGAAAGAACTTTATAAGAAAAAACTTCCAACGAGATTTATTTGGTTTGAAAAATTTCGCAGAGCTTTTTTCTATAACAAAAATATATATTTGAGCTATATACTAATGTTAAAAAAATCGCTAACGCAGTTTTTCTAAGAGAAACGTTTTGCAACGAGTTTTTCTAAAAGAAAACCTCTGGCTTCTCTGTAAAAAAAAGTCTTCTGACTGAATATACTCTAAGAGAATATTGCCTCGAAAAGAATTTCTCTTTAATTTCTCAAACAGATATTTTTTTCAAGAACATTTTCTCAATGAAGATTTCTTTAAGAAAATTCTCTCAAAAAGTTTGTCTATCCGAAAATTCTTTCAGAGGATTTTTTTAAACAAACTTCTTTAAGAGAGATTTCCGAAAAGAATATTCTCTCGGCCAGATTTTATATTAAAAAAAACTTTTTTGGCGATTAAATTTGCAGAGAGATTTTCCTGAGATATTTATCCAGGAGAATATGAAACTTCTCTCAAATTCTTTTCTATCAAAAGATTCTCTCGGAGAGACCTTTTTCTCACAGAGAGGTTTACATAGATAAGAACATTTTCTCAGGCATTTTATATAAGAAATATTTCTCAGAGACTTTTTCTATAGGAATAATGTCTCATTTGTCTGCTAAAAATCTCAAGAAGAGTTATTCTAAAAGAATAATCTCCCAAATAAGAAAGAACTTCTATGACAAAAAACTTGCAGTGAGATTTTTTCGATATAAAAAAACGTCTTGCTACGAGTTTTTCTCTATGAAAAATCTCTGGCTTCTCTGTAAAGAAATCTTTCAGAGACATTTTCTGCAAGAATGGTATCTCGAACAGAATTTCTCTATGAAAAATGTTCTCAGGGAATTTTTCGCAAGTAAAACCTGAGAGTGGTTTTCGTTAAGTTAAATGTCACAGAGAGTTTTACGAGTATATACGAAAAGTTTCTCTGAGAGTTTTTCTTTTATCACCTAAATATTTTTTAAGAAAATCTCCCAGAAATCTGAAAATTTCTCTGTTGAAAAAATGTTCTTAGATCTGGCCATATATCTATTTAAATATATAAGAGATCTACATCTTTAAAAAAAATCTTAGGACTCGGACAATTTTTTTTTTATAAATCTCTCGAGAGAACTGAGAATAGTTTTACTTACAAATTTCTTAGAGAACTGAGAATTTTTCTATTAAATACAAGAATCTACTCTCTCCCTCAATTTTGTGCATATTTATTTAAGACAATATTAATACTGTAGATGTAATGTTATAAGGAAACCTTATCTTAAATGTATGACTATGTAAACCAAAATTTTATTTCAATAAAATATAAATTCAAAATTTGCTATTGAAGAACCTTCCGGGGAGCTGTTAATGAAGATTCCCAAGTATATAGGATTTATTTAGTAAAGAATTTTTAAGATATCTAAGATTTTTGAAATAGAAGATTTTTTTTATTGCAAATGCTGTCTGTTGTAAGAGTTTTCCTTATTTACTTAATTTGAGAATGTTTCTACTTAAAAGCCTAACTGAGACCTGGAATTTTTTGAATGACAAATCTCTGAGATTTAAGATTTTTGTTATTCTGAGATCGAAGAATTTTTCTTTTGAATTTTTCAAGTGACAAATCTCTGGGTTCTAAGATTTTTTTATTATTATTCTGAGATCTAAGAATTTTTAAAAAAAATCAAAATCACACCTCCGACATGAAAACCACGCAGTTATTTTTTGCGGGTGCAATTGTGTCTCTTGATGCACATGTGGTTTTGTTGATGTCCAGTAACGCATATTTTGTTTATTGACAAAACCACTCAGCCAGAAATGAGCTTCGTCGCTGAAGGTGATGAAAATTGGAGCAAGCGCTCTTAAACTTGCGACCACCGACTCAGTATTTCGGTAGTAATTTTTAATGAAAACCCGTTATATCTCAGTTTGAAGTCGCAGTTTTTGTAGAAGATATATCAATGAAAGATCTAAATTTGTCTCTTCAATTCTAAAAATTGCCCTCCGTTTCTGATTTTCTTTTCCTCCCGTTTTAAGATTTCATCTTGCAGTTTCTAAAACTTTCTTTCCGTAGATTCTGCAATTTGGAGGAATCTTCATTTAAAGAAAATTCCACAAAACGTTAAAATTTTGCATCTACCTAAAAATTCTTTCTCCGTGATCGTTCCAAGTATTCTTGCATTTAAATCTCAATTCATTGCAAAGCTATTCTTTGATACCACGAATAGCCCATATTTAACATTGTTGGCTACCATGACTTGCTACCATACATGTGTACTCCGAGAGCATGTGTCCTTAACGTCCGTCGGTTGCAGACATTGGATGTGATTGTTATTGTTATGGTGGCTTTGGAACATTATAATCATTTCAATCTCTGTATTCGCTGGCTCAGTCGGTCGGTTGCGCCACAACGATAAAAAGCACACTTGAACTGCATGAGTTCGCACTTAACGCCAGTCATCTGCCACATGCTGCTGCAGGTACTTTGGGGTGCAACACATGTGCCATAATATGCACTCCCCATACATGCCCTGTGACATTTCCAAGTGTCCCAAAGGAAAACACTTGCGAGGAAAAGTGCAGGCACTGTAGCTAAGAAGCTAGCAGCTATTAGCATGCATTTCTCCAGTAACTAGCTGACATTTAATCTAATTTGGTTTGTATTTCTCTATATGTTTCTTGCAGGCAATTATGCACCCATTATCGTGCCGCCTTCGTGGATTGTCAAATTACCCTCTAAGGGCAATTTCAAGTCATCCATACGTGTCAACAACAAAGTACAGCCAAATGCCAAGGATAAGAAAACCAAAATGTCCCGCAAAGGTGGCAAGAAGGATGACAAAGCACGAGAGCAGCGAGCATTCATCGTGAAGCCCATTCCGTCGACCGAAGTGATACCTGTGATTGTTTACATTAACCCGAAATCTGGCGGTAATCAGGGTGTAAAACTCCTGGGAAAATTCCAAAATATACTGAATCCGAGGCAGGTGTTCGATTTGACGCAAGGTGGACCAAAAATGGGGTAAGTTGAGAAAATCAAAAACTCTTAATATTTGCATGCCTGTTTCATTTTCCTTAAACTCGTATAGACGTGAGAACCTTAAACCCCAGATTGAGTTATATTTTTTTATCTTAAAAAATTCAGATTTGTAGAGATTTTTTCTTAGACTTTCTAATGGCAACGATGAAGAACAATAAAATCTCTCAGTGAGTTGTTTAATTTTCCTACAGAGGGCGTCTAAATTTTTTTTACAAACGCAGCACACATTTTATACTATATAAGACACAATTACATCTAGAGTTTGCAGACTCATTTAAACATCTGCAAACAGACTTAAGTGAAGAGTTTGAAGGAGCGCAAATCGGCAGCGCGCCGCCGATGAATTTTTGCTTAGCGTAGCCGTCTCGATTTAAACAGCTGAAATGTTGCCTGAGCCCAAGCTAAAAAATAATAATATTTACACTTTTATAATAGGCGTGTTTTATTGGTACTCGCTTATTGAACAAGTAAGTGGTCGCTAAGGCGATAACTTCAAAACTTTTCTTGTAGATTTTCATGGGAAAAATCGGTGTACTTACTTCTTGTAAAACACATTTCTAATGATATTACGAAATTGCATTTTATTATTCTCAGTACGTTACTATTTAAAACAAAGCAATTTAAATGGGAAAAATAATTTTTATTGAAAAAAAATATTTTTTTTAATTACAAAAACAACTTTTTATTTAAAATTATTATATCTTATTATACCTTATTTGGATCCGCTCCATCATCACTATCACTGTCAATTTGCATGTTTGAAGTAGCAAAAGCTCCAGATGTAGTAGGCTGTGGATCTCTGTATGTTTCTGATTCTTGCTCTCCGTCAGTTCCTCGTTATCGGTTGTTCTCTTTAACCACCAGCATAAATCACTTAACATAGAATCCAGTTCGCATTCGCATTTTAGTAGTTGCACAGTGTAATTTATAGATTTAAAGTTATTCAAGAAATACTAAAAGAGTGTAATAACCGAGCTTGCTTAAACTCGTAATTCTTAAGTAACTTTCTTCCCACAAATGTTTAATTTTTGAAACAAGCGAGTTTTAACGCAAAAGCTTTCTGTAGACAAGATCAATTTTCTATTATTTTACAATAATGTGAAGTTATCGCGACCTCCTTAGCGAGTTGCCAATAGAACACGTCCAATATTTCAACTCTACAAAAATTACATGCTTACTTAATTTGCTAGTAATATAGACAACTAGCATCAATTTAATCTGAAAGAAAACAGCTGACATATTCTGCATTATATATATATACTTAGTAGGGGCATACATAGTGTTACAGACGTTTTATGCTGTAAAATAAAAAGTAATGAGTGTTTTTGGACCAAATATTTTTTAATATATTTATTGATGTATATTGTATCCAAAAAGAAACTACTTATTCGAAATGTCCGCCTTTTGCCTTTACACACGCCTTAAGTCGCACTGGCCAATCGTCAATAGCTGCACGAATCTTGTCCATTGGAAAATGGCCACAGCTCGAACCAAAGCAGTCTTAAGAGATCCAATGTTTGGGTATCTTTTGTGACAAACCTTGTCCTCTAAAACCGGCCACAATTTGTAATCAAATCTGGACTGCCTGAGGGCCATTCTTCAGAGAAAATGAACGCTGGAAAATTGTTTCGAAGCCAGGCCTGGGACATTTTAGCCTTATGGGCCGGCGCTGAATCCTGCTGGAAAGTTCATCGCTGGTTTTGGAACAGGTAATTGTTAAGAGGCTTCACAAAAGCTTCCAAAACGGTTTCTTGGTAAACATTGGCCGATGTTTTGACTCCTTGTTCGCAGAAATACAGGTCAGTGACCCCATCATAAGATACACCCCACCAAACCATTAATGAAGCGGTGTGATGACCCTTTTCCACCCTTGAGATCAGTTCAGATGCTTCCTAAGATGACCGCGCATACTCTCTATCATTTTGATTGTTAAATTTTTCCTGAACTGTAAAATTTTTTTCATCGGTGAACAATATTTTGTTGTACAAGTGATCAGAGTGCTTCGCCAAAAGACGTTGGCATTTGTCAATCCTATTTTTTTTTAAAGCTGCAGTCAATAAATGTCCGGTACGTCGTTTGAAAGCCCCAAGTCTTTATTAATGATTCGATTCCTGGACTTTTGCGTGATATTTATCTCACAAGCCATGATTTTCTGTTTTCGGAGCGGATTTCTGTGAATTCTTGATTTAACGGCTTTGATGACATGCGGAGTTCGAACAGAGCGTGGGCGGCCCGACCGGTGGCGGTCTTTTACATCTCCAGTCTCCTCAAACAGTTTTATGCATAGGTAGACGAACAGGCGGCTAATTCCTAGTGGCCGTTTTGAAAATATAGCTTTTTTTTCATTTCACACTTGAAAAGCGCTATTACAGCGATACGGTTCTCATTATCTGACCACTCCATGATGAAAGTTGAAACGATTTTAAAATCCCGTTACAGACTAACGCTATTGAGGTTAGCTTTCAAAATCCATATGACATTAACGGGGTATGTTCAGTTCTACTATTGAATGGGTATTTATGCCCCTACTAAGTAGACTTATCAATCTAGAGGTCTATTTTTCAAAATAAAAAAATACAAAAATTCAAATCAGGAGTGGAATCTTTATTGTTTATTCGAAAGAACATTTTATGCCATTTAATTTTTGAATATATATATGTGTCCATTCTGAGGGTTCAATTTTTGATGACTCGTTCGAGCATTTTGAGCGGTATGGCGTTAATAACACTATAATGTTGGCTTCCTAATCCTGACTTTACGTAGCTCTAAAGAAAAAGTCTAAATGTCACACGATCACGCAATTAGATGCTCTTCGAAATGACCTCTCAATAGATCCATTGTTTAAGCAGCTCTATGGCAAGTGGCACCGTCCTGTTGAAACCAAATGTCGTCAACATACGGGCTTTAATTTCAGGTAGCAAAAAGTCCGATGTTATGGCGCGATAGCGAGCGCCATTCACGGTTAGGTTCCGGCCATCGTCATCTTTTTTGAAAAAAAAAATGGGCCGATGATTCCACCAGCTCATAAACCGCACCAAACCGTGGTTTTTTCTGAGTATAATGGCACCACTTAAACCTCTTCTGATTGCTCTTCAGTCTAAATGCGGCAATTTTGGTTATTGACGTTGCCGACGTCGCCATTAATGGACCTCATCACTCAACAAAATTGTGGTCGAAAAACGTTTCTCACTGAGCGCTAATTTTCATAATACAAATGCACAGTTTGTAGACGTTGTTGCAGTGTAAGTCTTTCCATGATGAAATGGATGAGGAAACTAAAAAGAAAAAAATAAAGTTTAACACAACGCACGAGTAATCTGTGAAAAAAAAATCTATTGAAAAAAAACCTCTAGATTAATCACCCAATACGAAGACCCTCCTCTGTACAGATCTAGCGTAAAAAAGCATAGAACGTGAAGTGCGACTTAACTATTCATGGCGAAATTGGACCATAATCTGTTTGCTACATAGTCCCAACGACATTTGGTCACTCCCGCTATAGAAGTATTACATCCGACCTTGGCTAAACTCCAGACAGACCCGCGAATCTTTTGAATAACAGAGTGGTTTAGGGTTCCTCATAGTGAATCTGCCGGTCTTTAGTTATTTTTTCAATAATATCGACTTTAATAGCACAAAATCTCTTCCTGTTTGTGGTTGGTTATTGTTAACAAACAGAGTTTGAAGCCGAATCGACTTTATTTGGCGGGGTGTAGCCGTTCGCGATGTGAGCTGCGGGAAGAGATTAAAGTAATTTATGAAGAGACCAAGCTGTAGCAGCCGAGCCAAACCCCCGCACCGCAGCCGTCACTGCTGATTTCATATCTGCTTCTAGCCAATGGTTGACATCCTAAATGCCTTTGCACACATTTTAACGCATCTGTAAACCCTTGATGTCACTAGGGAACTTTCTCTCCTGATTTACAAATCATATAAAGTTTATCCATTTTTCGGATCAAAAAAATTTAAATAAAACACACAAAAAGCTATGATTTCGATGAAACTTTGATTTCATTGTAATGCTTGAACGTTGTCAATCGTATCTGGATTGGTGGATTCTTGCATGGAAGGCGGCCTTGGCATATATTTTACACCAAAACTTTGACTACATCAGTAGATGCACAGAAGGACGGACAGTTAAATAGAATCAGATAGTAAATTTAAATCGATCGGCCCTAAGTTATGTTTCGGAACCAGTTAGGTTTATCTACAGGGAATTAAAACTTAGGGCCGATCGACCTAAATTGTCTATCTGATTCGATTTAGCGATGTCCGTCCGTCCTTCTGTGCATCCACTGTTGTAGTCAAAGTTTTGGTCTAAAATATGTGCCGATGTTTTCATATAGGCCCCGTACAAATTTACCAAACGATTTAAGGTTCAAACGCTTCAAGCTACATATGACGTGCGATCCAGATTTAATTTAAAGCATTTTACTGTAATAGACGCAAAACCAATCTCGGCCAATGTATTTATATAGCCCCCACGCAAAGGTACATATCATTTTAAAAACCAACCGCTTAAGAAGTCACCCATAACATCGAGATATTTTATTATGATGGATTCATAACCAACCGCAAAAAATTGGACCATTTTAGTCTGTGTTTTGTTAAAGACACCTCCAAAAATTTGTTCCGATTTAAGGCTCAAAATTAACATACCCATATAAATCTGGCTTAAATCGATCCATGCTTTGATATAGCCCCCATAGAAAGATCCCTCACGGTCTTAGGCCTAAATGTTCTAGAAGCAACACATTAGCTCAACTATGTAATAAATTCAGCACAATTTATTTTAATGTGCGTATAACAACTACTGGTGAAATTAGATTGTTAAGGTCCATGTTTTGATATAGCCACCATACAATGGTCCCCTGTGAATTTAAGACCTACCCTTCCATTAAGCACAAATTAAATCCAATCATGCTATAATTTAGCCTAGGACTTGGGATGGACCTGTATACAAACCTTGTAACTTTGGGCTATAACAGTCAATATTTTATATAAAAGAAGATTAATTGTACTAGATGGGCGATATGCTAATGTAGAAACACATCACTCAGTAACGCACAAATTCTCGGCTTATTTATTAACATTCATTTGATCAAAAGAACTCAAAACAGGCATTATTCAAACACAAAAAACATAGAAAACTCTAAATTCGCACACTTAAAAATTCAAAATACTGCTCTTCCAAAATGATTGTTGCATTTCTCAAATTCTCGTAAAAGCACATTTCGCCCATCTTCTACAGGTTATCGTCTTCATATAGTGGAGCTGGCAAATTATTCGTTAAGTCGATAGCAAATATACTATCGGATATTTTAGTAAAGATATGTATTATTATTTTACAAAATCTATTTTTTTAGAAGAAAAACAGTCCACAAGAATACAGGGTGATTCATTCACGACTGTATAAATTTTACCAGCGTATTCCTTGGCCTATTTCATGAAAATATGTCCATCTACGACCATGCCCGAAAATGCAAGGGGGTAAAGTGGCAACGGTTTGACAATTTTCGGATTGGTGGTCGGAGGGTACTAGGATATATTTGCTAAGTTCTGAACCAGTGGTCAGATTTTGTTGTTTTTTTCTCTTATAAGGTATCCCTATCTCTTACCTTGCACAGATTTCAATTCTGAAACCCCGAAATTAAAGTTTTCAATAATTTATAGTTTCTATTTTAATGACAAGCACTTGTATTTTGGAGTGGTTTCCTAAAAAAGACAATTAAAAAGGCTGTTTTCTTTCTTTTTAATGCAGTTTCCTTTCCCCTCGGCATATTCTATAAAACACCAGTTTTTAATAGTTTCTGTATTTTTGTTATAATATCAAAGCACTTGAGTGTTTCATTTAATTTAACGTAATGGTCGTTTTTTTTTATGTAAACAAAGTCAGCTGGTCAATATATTAATGTACCGGAATGCTCCATCAAATACAATATTGCGAAGACGCGGTGCGCCATCTAAAGTTTTACCTTTGCATTGTCAGATTTCATTTGGATTTGGAAAATAGCATTCACTATTTGAAGGAGAAGGTTTACTAAAAGAGTTCTAGCAATGGCACGGCAGATTTTCAAAAAAGCTCAGTGAAATTAATGAAACGAAATTCACTTGACCACAAAGAACAATTCAGTTATTTTTAAACTGGGGAAAGCGATCGTTTTCAGTTATCCGATATATTTCAGTAAAGTGTAGTCGACTGTATTAATATATAGACCGACATGGCCCGTTTTCAGCAGAGTATATAAGTGGTCACTCATAACAAACCAAAAAGACTATAAGAAATTATTCTTAAAATATTTTTTAATAGTCAAGTGCAAATGAACGTTTCGTTTAAACAAAAGTGACATTTTTTTGTTGTAAAAAGACTTTAATCAGGAATTGATGACGTTTATTTTTCGGGTCAAAAATATTTAAATAATACACACAAAAAGCTATGATTTCGATGAAACTTTGATTTCATTGTAATGCTTGAACATTGTCAATATAAATGAAAAACAATCGTATCTGGATAGGTGGATTCTGGCATGGAAGGCGGCCTTGGCATATATTTTACATCAGCAGAGTATATTAGTGGTCACTTATAACAAACCAAAAAGACTATAAAAAATTATTCTTAAATTATTTTTTGAGAGTCAATTGCTAATGAACTTTTCATTTAAACAAAAGTGACATTTTTTGTTATAAAATGACTTCAATCAAGAATTGACGACGTTTATGCTGATACTATCGACCGTGAATAAAATTTATCGATATTGACTCCAAAAAACAATCGATAGTTTGACAGCTCTATGGCATAGCCCCCAGATTTCGAATTTACGGCCCAGCCTCCAGATCGGCAAATGAAATATCAAGTCCAATGGTGTATTTTATAATAAAATCGGTGCTGAAACTTTTTCAATTTTTCCAATGATGTTGGGTACAATAAAATCGTTTCTGTCCTATTTTTAATTTTGTAATTAGTTTTTTGGTGTACATTTTAATTTAACTCATTTCTTTCCAGCTTGGAATTATATCGTAAAGCACCGAATTTACGCATATTGGCCTGTGGTGGTGATGGTACTGTCGGTTGGGTGCTCTCTATATTGGATCAACTTAATCCTCCCATCACACCGCCCCCTGCTGTCGGTGTTTTGCCTCTGGGAACGGGAAATGATTTGGCCCGTGCCCTCGGTTGGGGTGGCGTACGTATCCTCTTGTCATACTTATGATCTTTTCTCTTTTAATATTTGTTTATTTTTTTTGTCGCCCAGGGCTATACGGATGAACCCATTGGCAAGATTTTAAAGGAAATCGGCATGTCTCAATGCGTTCTGATGGATCGCTGGCGTTTGAAGGTGACTCCGAACGAGGATGCTGTCGACGATCAAGTGGATCGCGCCAAGCCCAATGTGCCGCTGAATGTGATAAACAATTACTATTCGTTTGGAGTAGATGCTCATATCGCTTTGGAGTTCCACGAAGCAAGAGAGGCTCATCCGGAGCGTTTCAATTCGCGGCTGCGAAATAAAATGTATTACGGCCAAATGGGTGGCAAAGATTTGATATTGCGTCAATATCGCAATCTCTCGCAATGGGTGACATTGGAATGTGATGGCCAAGACTATACGTCCAAGTTGCGGGATGCCGGCTGTCATGCTGTACTATTTCTTAATATTCCCAGGTAAGTGCCAGAAAATATATCAAACGAGTTGGTTTTTTTAATTGTCTTTTTAATATTTTAAATGTAGCTATGGCGGTGGCACTCATCCGTGGAACGATTCATTTGGTCAATCCAAGCCGGCCATTGACGATGGTCTCATCGAGGTTGTTGGCCTCACCACCTATCAGTTGCCCATGCTGCAGGCCGGTCTCCATGGGACCTGCATTTGCCAGTGCCGTACGGCACGCATCATCACCAATAAAACGATACCCATGCAGGTGGACGGTGAGGCTTGTCGCGTCAAGCCATCCATCATCGAAATGGAATTGCTGAATAAGGCCGTGATGTTGGCCAAGCGTAAACATGGTAGCCATGGTGATGTTCAGTAAGTATGACCAGCCAATAAGTTCTAAGTAAGAAATCTGTTAATTCAGGTCAATTTGAAAGAAAACTCTCTTGTGGTCTCAAAATCAGTGGTTGAATGACTTGTAGATGTTTCCTGCTCTGCTTTACATTCCTCCCAAATGGCTCTTATCAATTTGAAAAACTTAATTAAAAATGCTCAGAAGACCGTGTGAGCTGTCACACATACTCTTACAAGTTTTAGAGGGACATGCAACATTTGCTCCATGATTGAAGATGAATGAGATGTGTGTGTGTGTGCTGTGCGGAGCTATGCGAATTACCTTCATAGAGCACCGTCATCTCTCCATGGAGTTGGAGAAAATGTGAAATTTTCAATATCATTCGTCATAGTCAGAATGAGGCATAACAACAACAGAGCATGGTGTACCAGGGCAGGAATAGGATTATGGTCATGGTACGGAAAAATCCCCACGACGCGAGAAGTATTTTTGTTTCGATTTTGTTACTAAAACCGAAAAGGAAAAATTTTATTTTAGTCAACACTAGCTGAACCCAAGTGGCTTTGCAGGTCCGAAGCCACTGCGAGAATTTATGGGTTTTTAAATCGTCATTGTCAATTTCTAACCTGAGACTAGGCATCCTTGAATTATAAAGACACGTTGGTTGGCAACAGAACATCGTCGTCTTTGAACATTAGCGTTGGTGTCTTGATTATTGCCCAAATCCGGCATAGTTAAATCGAATCCCTTTAACGCTTCTTTCTTTTTAAGTTTCTTGCAATTTGTAGTAATTTTTTGGACCATTGGTCTTTTACAAATTCAAAGGAAGTTCTAAAATTTTGCCGTCTTTTAACCAACGTAACGTTAATCCGTATTCCGATTTCGATCAAATTTGGGTATCGTATATAACGATGGACAAAAAACAAATCTTGAACCGATTTAGCTCATATAAGCTCATTTTTAATCATAGTCCCCGTACAAATTGTGTGGGAGCTTAAAAAGTGGCCTCAATACATAGGGTAGTCATTTTTAAAATTTTAATTTGAATCGGTTGTAAAACAAAATTACTGATAATTTTTCAAATTTCTGGTTTTATTGGAATGGTTGAACTTGGCATTTAATAATGGAACCACCTTCCGAAATGCTCTCGCTTCGCCCAATGGGCTTAAGATTGCTGAGCAGGAGATAGATTTTTACTCGTGTTTTCAGATAAAGCTCATTTTAATCTCGGTGTCTATGTCAATAAGCAAAATTGCCGCATATGGGGTTCAGAGAATTCACACGTGACTGTTGAGGAGCCAATCCATCCACAACGAGTCACAGTTAGATTTTGGGATTGCGGCATCATTAAGCGTTTTTTCTTCGAAAATGAGCAAGGAGCCGCCCTCACCGTCAGCGTTACCGCGTTATACTCAACGAATTTATGTTTTCAAAAGTTCAAGACATTTGGTTTCAACAAGACGGGGTATGCACTGTTTTTGAAAATAGAATAATCAGCCGAAATTGTGATGTCAATTGGCCGTCTCGGAGCTGTGATTTGAGTTCTTTGGATTATTTTCTGTGGGGAGCCATTAAGGATGAATGTAACGCAAAGCATTCAGAGACAATTAATGCTATTGAAGAGATTCGACCCGAAATAATCGAAAATGTACTAAAAACTTAGATTGATCGGATGAGGTACCGCCGAGTCAGTTGTGGTAGTTCTATGAATGATATTGTATTCCATTTTTAAATGAAAAGGTTCAACCTTTTCAATAAAACCAGAAATTTGAACAAATTATCAGTCCTTTTTTTACGGCCTATTTAAATCTAAAATCGCCTACCCGGTACATAAATGTATACTTATATAAAGGGCAGTCCAACTAAAACGCACGATGTTAATAGTAAATAAAACAAAAAAAATTTAGAGAATTATCTTAATAGTTATTATTAGATAGAAATATCTATGTCATTTAAGTGTGAAATCAAATATCGGTGAAATGCTCGCCACGGCTTCGGTGGCATACCTCTATAGGATGGTCCATATTTGCAATGACTGAGGAATAAAAAAAGTTCTAAGTCGTTTAAGTCCGGAATTACCTCAGTCTTTAGCTCTTGAATTGTTCTGGCTTATTGACGTGAACTTTTTCTTTTAAATATCCCCAAAGAAAGAAGTCCAACGGTGTAAAATCACATAATCATGGCGGCCAATTAACATCGCCACGACGTGACTTAACACTTCCATTGAAGTTCTTGCGCAAAAGAGCCATTGTTTCGTTGTCAGTGTGGCAAGTGGGACCATCTTGTTGGAACCACATATCGTCCAGGTCCATATCCTCAATTTCTGGCCACAAGAAGTCCCTTATTAACAACACCATTCACGGTAACTTCTTGATCGACCTTATTTACGAATGACTTCGTCAGTCCGTATACCGCACTAAACAGGCCCTCATTGTGGATGCATCGGCTTTTAGCAATCACTCGTGAAACCGTTGCAATTTGCGCACATTTCTCTCGATTGTAGACAAATTTAGTCAATGACCAAAAAAATAACGAAAAGCACGAAATGCAATTTGATTTGAACGGCCATTTTCGTAAAAGGCTTCAACAGTCTCAAAGCGATGCTCTATTGTGTACCTCTCCACGGATGAATTTGTCAAACACTGAAACAAAGAAATGTCAAATAAGGCTGGGCAAAAACTTGGCGTTTATTTGTGACTAACAAATTATACGTGTAAAATGGTTGGATCACTTTCCCGAATTTGAACCTAGGTTGCTTGTGTGAAAGTTGTACACACCGATCATAACACCAAGGCAATCCGCGAATAACGTTTGGGTATATCCTTGTGAAATTACTAGATATGCGTCTTGACAGTTATTGATCCATTGGTAATATAAATTAGTCAACTTGGGTCAAGAGGTGAAAGTTCTCCTTAAAGGAAAAAAACTAAACTCCATTCGTTTTTTGATTGTTCATTCATTGCATGAAGCTTTACTTAGAGAATTCGTTCTAAAGCCGTGTTGTTCTTATTGAAATCAGATACGTGTTTCCTGCCACATATGATGTGAACAGATTCAGGTCAAATGTCGATTAACGTAAGACCTTTTTTCTCCTTATTCTTCCTATTTTCCCGTAACCAACCCAATGCACTGTATATGTAAGGGACCACCACCACAAATAATGGCTGGCATTTCTATATTTTCAATTAAACCAATACTTGTTCTCGGCTTGTTAAAATCAATACTGAATTTAAACCGATTTGTCATACAACTATCGTATTCTTATTACCAACTCTTACATAATAGCTGCCAAAGTCAATACGTCTGTTTATGGTCATCCTACTACCTATCTGGGACTACTTTATTGCTTTGTATGTACGTTGTCGATACCAAGAACCGACAAGCGATTTGTCACAACATAGCATCCATGCTGCACTCCCGAGCTTCTTGGTGAATGCCTTATTCCCTGCCGAGAGAGGGGACATTTTAATGAAAGTGTAGAACAGACAGAATGACAGCAGCAACAATGTCACTGTACTTCGACTAAGATCTCACTGACAAGTTTTTTTTTTCTTTCGAATTTTTACGAGTTTTATGCCAAAGGTCCTTAACCCAACTACTCCTTGCTACTCAACTATGCAACACGGGGCGTGTTTGTGATTGTTTTAATGCTTGTCATTCTGCTCAACGTATAAATCGAAAGGAGATGATTTATGACCAAACCGTTTTTAAAAGTTAAATTTCCTTTTCATGTAGATTTATTATCCGGTTGGAAGAGAAGTTGCTGACGCGATAAGAATCACTTCTTCCCCTTCGACAACTGTGGGAGATCGTTATAGTAGTTTCACTACTGGCCAACATATGCGTTCCGCCATGGAAAGCAGTGTATACTTTATGAAGTTTTTTAATTTCCTTTGATTTAATCAATTTTTATATGGTTATGGTCATCTCATGTTGTTGACTGCACAAATGGGGGTTTTTAAAAACACTGCACAGTAGTTAGCCGGCAATAAAAGATTATTTTAGAAAGCAGACAAGCGAAAGGTGAACAAAGCCAGGAGTTATTAGCTGGATTTAAAACTGGCTTTACAGTGGTCCAGTATTAGAGTTTGCCGCTTGGGACTATCAAGAGGACTTCAATAGGGCTAGAGTTGGAAAAATTTAAGAAATTCTCAATGATTTTGAACCAATTGAGCTTCGGATTGAAAATAGTGCAAACATTCAAGAAGATCTTCTGAATATTTTAAAACCAATTAAATTCTGTGTGAAAGCGCTTTGCCGGTAAAATATGAATTTATTATCAGCGAAAGCAATGTAACCAACTTTTGAGTGAAACAATATAAGAAGCTTTAACGAAGTGACAAGCGACTTTTTTCTATACTAAAGTATCTTAAAGATCCAAAAGTATTTCATCACAATGATAACAATTTATTTCAAAACGCTTTAAAAATTGTTGTACTGGCGTACGCGGGTAAAATGTACTCTTGGATTTTTAAAGAAGAATGGTGTCGACAAAGTTGCGGAATTTGAAGAAATTTTCTATAAGTGTCATTACTACAGGTAGATCAGTTGAGGATATTTTAAATAATGCCATAACAAACGCATATTAAAGTGTTGCACAGAATAAAAATCGGTTACCTAATAAGTACATAAAATGGAATGTGGAAAAAAGAAAAAACGTCACCAATTTATTTAATGCTCTACTGACAATAAGGTCAACCAACGTTAGAGGAAATCGAAAGAATATTTTTTTTACTAAAATCAGTTTGTAAATCTGATGATTCCGTTAATGATCATTCTGTTCTAAAAACCTATTTTCAAAATGAAATTGAACAACATTTAATATGTAGCTTAAGTTATTTCGTATACTTTGAAACGTATACGTTTTTTTATATTTTTGTGTAAACTGCTTTTTTATCTCATGTCTTAAGGAAGTAATACCCGACATCCAACGTCCCTTCGCAACTAAAATATTAAAGGTCCGTTGTTAGGCTAAAGGTCCGTTTTCAGGCCCTCTCCACTCTAATAAATAAAACACAATTTGGAACAATTTGCATAAATTTTCAAGTAAACGAACACACTTTATGATTTTTAGTTTGTAATTGACTAAAGTTAAGTAAAAACAAAAAAAAAACCAATTCGGACTGTAAAATCTTTAAAGCATTTACAAACGCAGTTCTGATTACTGCATATTCGGATAAACGGTGCTTCGGATTAGCGAGCCTTTACTGTACCTAGACATTAGCAAGTTTTTGCTGGGAATAATCTTGCTGAAACCAAATGCGGCCGACTTTTCGGGGTTCGATTTCAGGCAACACAAAGTCCGGTAACGGGGTGCTATAGTTCTCTGTGCGGCCTTATTTTTAAAGCATTACGATAACGGTAGTTTGAGAAACACTACAGGTTACTTATTGGCCCAAAAGAGGCATTTTTATCCATTGAGCCATAAATGTGCCTTATTTGGCACCCGAAACCGCGGATCTTTATTTAGCGGTTGTAGAACCTGTTGAGGACGTTATGGCGCTTTGAGTCTCTTCATGACGAATTTTTAAACTGAATTTAAACGGCCGTGTGATCTGTAAAAAACAATTGAAAAAAAAACGTTTAAATAAATTACACTGTAGTAGTGTTATATACTTAAGACTTTAAGTTGACTTTTAGACTTTTTTAAAGTACTCTTTAGTATAAAAAGTCGATTAAAGTCAACTTTTCGACTTTTTTCTTTAGGGAAATAAAAATGAAATATTTTGGAAAAAAAACAAGTTTTCATTGTATAAAAAAACTTTTATTTAAGAAAGTAAGATTGTAAATTGATAGAGATTAGGAATTTCAATGTGTTTGTACATTAGTAATATTCAAGTTTTAATAAGTTTTAGACAAAGTTTTTTTAAAGCGTACATGGAACCACATGTCCGCATCAAATGATCTCAAAAAGATAATAATATTTAATTTTTTTTAACAATAAGAACTGCATGCGAAAATAATCTCTAACGCGGGACTGAAGCGGCAACGATTGACAAATGTTTTTTGTTTTGATATTTTTGCAATAAATAGGTACTCGCTTTCAATTGTTCTCCAAATAAGTTTTGGATTATTTTTGTTTTGCAAGAAATAGGCGGTGCAATACATTTTTAATTGTATTGGAAGACCATTTTCATCGTTATGGCTATTTTCGAGCCTAGTTCTTACACTCTTGTCAGTGAACCCCCATTTGTTATCCTCTTCGTTGGCCTTGGAACCCACAATAACTACGGCCTCTTCAACATCGGGTAAATGGGTATCAATATGTATTTGGTCTACTGCTGAATATAATTTCGGTGTTAATTTTCTTACCGACTTGATTTATTGCCCTGGATAAATCTAGAAAATTTTTGAAAGCATAAGTTTCTAACCTCGGCATACAAAAATAAAGCTTATGTATATCTCCATCGTCGAAAATCAATGAAAGCGAATAATAAATTTAAGCAATATGCATTGTTTCGATTACAAATATTTGAAGTTAAACTAAAAAAGTCGACTTTTAGACTTTTTAAAAAACAAAAAGTCGACTTGCCGACTTTGACTTTTTTTACCCAAAAGTCGATTGATCGATTAGTTGACTTATACACTGTAGTATATTTATCTAGTGGCTATATCTTGTCTTTATTTAATTTTACATTTTTTATTCCAGAGTAAATCCTTTAGAGAAACTACACCTGATCGTATTGCGTGTGACAATGGACCAATATGAGCGCTATCATTACGAAAAGGACATGTTGCGCAAATTGGCCAATAAATTGGGAAAAATGGAAATTGATTCGCAGTGTGATCTCGAGCATGTACGAAATATTCTAACGGCCAAATTCGAGGAATCGATATCATATCCAAAGGTCTCGCAAGATTGGTGCTTCATTGATGGTAAGTAAATTGATCAAAAACATTAATTTTATTCGACTGGATTTATTGCCCTTTTCAAACTACCCCACAGCGTGTACCGCCGAACATTATTTCCGGATCGATCGTGCCCAGGAGCATCTCCATTACATATGCGACATTGCCGTCGACGAGCTGTACATTTTGGATCATGAGGCAGCTACCATGCCACAAACACCCGATCAGGAGCGCTCATTTTCGGCCTATTCGCAGCGACAGGCCCAGAATGATCGACGCAATATGGAGCAGCAAGGACATCCGGGTAGTACAACCGGTATGAATTTACCCTATATATACAAAAGAATGTTTTGCCATTTCTACTATCGTAAGAGACCGACACAAGTCTAATCTAAAACTGAATGCAAACCACCAGCAAAAAAAAACAAAAAAGAATGCAACAAACCAAAAACAATAACTCCACAAACAAAAACAACTCTACAACACAACTCTACAAACAGGGAATTTTAGCATCCACTATTTTTTTACACTTATTATTTTTCCAAAATCTTAAATTTAAGTTCAATATTTATACTATATGCACATGCGTGTGTGTGTACAGCTCCAAAAACAAATTCCAACACACCGATTTGTTGAAATCTCTTAGAACAGACCAGCCAGATTTCAGCATACAGCTTAGTCATTGCTGGAGTCAGAATGTTCGGGTGTGTAAGTATCGTAAATCTGTTGCCTTTAAGAGATAAACTAACATCACGTCTTGACAGCAAAGGCTAAACCGTATACCGAGATCTTCCTAATCCAAACAAAATAGAACCCCTCACCACCAACCTCTACTCCCTAGCTCCGTTTATTTGTATAGGTAGGTTCCTTTGCATATTCACAAACAAATATGATGACTTTCTTCTTTTCTTTGTCATTTAATTCTAATTATGAGTAGTTTTTTGATTAATCACTTTCTGTTTTGGCACTTTTTTTATTTGGAATTTAAATTGATTTTCTTCCTTGATTTAATTTTTTTTTGTTTTGCCAAAAAAGATGATTTGACCATAGCATCCAGACCGGTGAAAATTATAAAATTCAAAAGGTAACACAACTTCTACTCAGTTCCATGCGGTAGTAGCTTTAATAAAGAGTAATTGCTAGAATTTCGCCAATTACAATTTTTGAAAATGTATCTTGAAAAACAAATATTAAAATTGTCTACTCGCATGCAGCGCCTACGATCGTTTATTCAGTTTCAACGAAGACGTTTTTGGTTATGGATTCAGGTACAACCACCTTTAATTTAATATTCATTTTAAAACAATTTTTAAATTTGTTAAGGATTCAGCGATCTTCTTTCGAAGGGAATTTTAATAGATTTGAAAAGTTCTTTAAATTCTTGGAATAGATTCAGTTTGTTTTAAAACTAGTTGGCAAGGCTTTGAGTTCTGCCATGGCGAATCCAGAAAACTCTACTTTAAAAATAAAAGAAAAAAATAAATCTGTGGCCCGTTTTTAGCGAAATTTTAAGAATTTGTATACGTTGTTATTGTTGTAGCGGCACTTACTGCCGGGAGGACAACCTTTGGCCAAATAATTCCTAATTCGGGTCGATCCGGTGAATAGAACCGGCTGTTGCTTTAGTTTGACTTTTATAACTCTCTTAACCACAAAGACCTGTAATCGGGACCACAAAAGTCCCGATACCGAATATCAGCTAAATTTTTAAAATAACGCGTGATCCGTTTCGAGGTTCCCTACTTTTTTAAAGAATAAAACACAGAAAATTCAAAATTGAATGGGGAATGTTTATTATCATTTAAAAAAAACATTCTTTGGCATTTATTTTTTGAAGATTATGTCCATCAAATTTTGGTCGTGTCTACGTCTCAGATGGTCCATCCGTTAAGTCCAATTTTCGATGACTCGTTCGAGCATTTCGACTGGTAACTAGCGAATGACACGCTCGATGTTTTGCTCCAAGGCCTGAATCTTAGCTAATTTGTCAGCATAGACTTTGGACTTTACGTAACCCCAAAGAAAAATGTCTAAAGGTGTGATATTCCTCGATCTAGGCGGCTTACTCACCTGTCCAAAACGTGAAATTAGCTGCTCTTCGAAATGACCTCTCAATAGATCCATTGTTTGAGCAGCTATATGGCAAGTGGCACCGTCCTGTTGAAACCAAGTCTCGTTAAGATTACGGGCTTCACTTTCAGATAGCAAAAAGTCCGATATCATGGCGCGATAACGAGCACCATTAACGGTTACGTGCCGGCCTTCATCATTTTTGAAAAAATATCGACCGATGATTTCGCCAGAATATAAATCGCAGCAAACCGTGGTTTTCTCTGGGTATAATGGCACCTCTTGAACCTCTTCTTGTTGCTCTTCCGCCCAAATGCGGCAATTTGATTTATTGACTTTGACGTTGAGCCAGAAATGGGCCTCATCACTGAACAACATTTTGGTCGAAAACAGCGGATCTTCCCGTTTCTCACCGAACGCTCATTTCCATAATACAGTTGCCAACATTTGAAGGTAGTTATTTTCAAAAAATAAATGCCATAAAATGTCCTTTCAAATTACCAATAAAGATTCCACACTTGTTTTGAATTTTTATATTTTTTAGTTCTGAAAAAATACCCCTAGATGCATCACCCTCTATATCCATATTTAAATTCCTTGTGTAATTTGCTGTATGGCTACGCATGCATCAATTTTTACTATTTATCGCTTATTTGGATTATAACGGGTCCGAGCATCTATCTCAATGTACTTCTGGCCGTTTTTTGGGCATATTCGGATAAACGGTGCTTCGGACCTTTGAGGTTCATGGGCCCAGCTCCAAGTAAAGACAAATTTTTTAAAAAAAAATATACTATGAATTGAATTAATAAAGACAGCTTTAATTTCAATACCCATGTTTATTCTGGATGGCCCAACTTATAACATTTAGAGATTTTCAAATTTATTTGTGAGGATCGAATAACGAACATTTAAGCAATAGGTTCTGGAATCGATAATCGTCTCTCACTACTATAGAACTACACAGTTATATACTACATACGATACCGATATTGGGAAACGCAACGCGAACACTTCACCAACACTTTTTGACAACTCTTTTAAAGTTTGACCATTCTTACGTCTCACACACAAAACAGAGAATTTTGAATGAGAGTCCAATACGATACGAGGGTTATGGATCTTATTTGGATTCGGTAACATTGATATTTAAGAATTTAGAGTACAGGGAATGAATTTGGGAAGTTTTATGTATAACGAAAGTATTTTATTTATGCACTTTATTATATAATATTTAATTACTAGTTTTATTTTATATAAAAACTTTTACTTCTACTCAAAATGATTTAAAATTTCATGTCTTTTTTAATCTATTTTTTGTATTTTTTTTAAACACCAAATTCTGCACTAAAGTTCTATATTGGAGCAAACTTCCGATGCCGTATTACTAGCTGCCCAGAGTGGCGATCTATTTATGGTAGTTCCTTTGAAATAATATTATCTAAACAAAAAAGAGTCCACGTGAAAAAACAGCAAACCGTCTCTTGTCTTATTTTCGTTTAAATAAATTCTGTAACAGGGTAATTCCAAAGCAAAAATGCAATTCGTATATTTTCACAGTGATCCCTATTAAATTTTAATAATATTTGGAATATTTCCAGCTAGCCAATTGAAATGTTTCGAGTTGTAGTAACCATGGTACAATAAATATGGAAGAGTTATGCTAACAGCTAATTTTCAATTTATTCTAGTAGTAATTAAAATTTTCTAATCTGAATGATAATGGCAATTGTTGAAGTTTGCAAAGTAAAAATTCTGTATCAAATATTCACAAAAATGTATTTTTGGCATTCTCTATGAAGTGATTTTAACAATCAAGTGAACTTTTTTGCTGTTGTTGGTGCTGTTGTTGGTCTAGTGACTATACCTTGTTTATTGTACCATGTTAGTAACATTGCGAGTAAGTTAAAAGTTTTCACTACACACAGAGAAGAAATTATTTGGAAATCGGTGGGAACTACAAATATTCGGTAAAATAAACATACTTTCTGTTGCAATCACCAATGTATGCAATCATTCCATGGTATTGATGGTTACATAGTTCGACGTACCATAAGATGGTCGCTACAATAATATTACGTTTATTAATTATACGGTACATGTACTTTGGTACCAACAATTGGAGGTGACAACAAGTAAATTATTTGTAGAAGTGGTAGTAACTGAATCCCGTTTAGTCTGTCTCGAGTGAATTATTTATTTTAGAAATGAAAGACCTAGGTGGTTATAATAAATTTCGAATAGGACGGCCATGGTAGGGTCCCAGTTATTTTTTATGGGCCAAGGATTTTTTTTGCATGAAAAAAGTCAAAAAGTAATAAATATTCCTGAGTTTTAGCGATTTTTCGCAATTATTTGTCTTAAGTGAAATTGTTTGGAGTTAATTTTCGCAGAACATTTTAACATTCTGTTTAAAAGATTGCAGTTTCCCTTTCGTCCTTTTTTTGTAAAAGTGAAAAAAAATATTCTTATACGTGTCTTTTTGTTTTACAAAAATTATGTCCAATTAATTTCAGTGTCCTTTTCATAAAATTCTATAAAAGTTTTTAAAAATGGTAGTTGTTTTGGGTTAAAATTTTCTACAAAATTACAACTAGGATTATCATTTTAGTATAGATCGTCTAAAATTAAATCAAAATCTGGCCCTTTTCGTCCTTTTTTTCATAACAAAATATTTTTTTTAATGGAAACTAAAATCGACACAGATGGGCGATTTATTAAATTTAATGTTTTTGGAAATGGTCGTTTTTGGGTAAAAATAATTTACTAAGTTACGAGGGAACTAAAATCGGCGATTTAATTATTTTCCATCCATAATTTGTTATTACATGTAGCCAAGACTTAAAAATTCTGTTTACGTATTTTGTAACACATTATTTTTAAGTAGCCGGAAATAATAAAAATTTTATTTTAAAAATTGTTGACACTTTAAAACCAAGAGTTTATTTTTTTTTTGACCCACTTTACCAATTTGATGCATAAAATAGTTCCACTTGTGCATAAATACTTTATTAGATTCGAAAGTAAGGTGTAAACAAAACTTGTTTATAACTCAAATAACAGAATAAATATTTTCAAATCGTTAAATGAAAAAATTAAAAAATAAAGTTTGAAATAATTGAATACTCAAGCTCGAGGTGGTTTTATATTTATAATCTTTGTTTTATTCAATATTTCAACCTTCGAAAGTAAGTTTTAAAAAAACCTGCTCATAATTCAAATATCGGAATGAATATTTCTTAATCGTTTAATTTAAAAATTAAAAGAAAAAAATTATGAAACAATTGAATACTCAAGCTCGAGGTCGTGGTTTTGCGGAATACTTAGTTTTTATAAAAAAAATTAACTCTTGACTATGTCTCTCAAAGAAGAACGAAATATTGAATAAAATAAAGATAGAACAGGGATTAACCGGCTCAAGACCTCTTGCATTTATATTTAAATAGAAGACAAGTTTTTAACAAAATAGAAAATAGATATTGATTTTCATGGCTGCACACTGCTTTTATCATGATTTCGGGTCCGTGACAACCCTCTTCAAAAAGCTCTGCTGCAATTGTTGAAAGTAAAAAAAAGTAAATAAAGATTATAAACACAAAACCACGACTTCGAGCTTGGGTGTTGAATTATTTTATACATTTATTTAATTTTTACATTTAAAGATTTGAAAATATTTATTCTCTTACTTGTATTATAAGCAGTTTTTTTATACTTACCTTCGAATCCAATAAAGTTTGTATGCATAAACAACGATTTTATGCATCAAATTGGTAAAGTTGGTCAAAAAAATTAAATTTTGGTTTAAAGTATTAAAAAATTTTAATTTTAATAATCTATAACAACGACAGATGTATGTACAAATTCAGTTCCAATTAGTTAGGGTTGCCGAAACTTTGTCTCTTCAGCCGATACGGTCAGTTCCCACTGCTGTAAATTGCCGTGTTCCCTTCAATATTTGGTTGTATCGATGGAATACATGGATGGAACCACCAACAAATCTGTTCTCTGTGTGTAATTATTATTTAGATCTGTTTCGAATTACTATAACATGGATAAGGCGAATAATAGAATATGGCATAACGAAAATATAACATTTAAAAAAAACAATTCAATATTTCGAAAAATATATACAGAATAACCAAATTTGTTCCTTCAAGCAACGAAAGCTATAGGAAATGTTAGCCTACCGTAAAAGTTGAAACCAAATATTATTGAAATTAAAAGAGGGTTTATCGAATACCTTTGGAATTACCCAATATTGTCCTAAATGCTAAACTTATTCTTTGTCTTGTACACTGGTCATATATACATACACCTGTATTCGTAATCTGTAATCTGAAAACAAGAAACTAAAACTCAAACGACAACAAAAACCAAAAATCAAACTTAAAAATCCTTAACAACCCACACATATGCTTGCCTGTCACGTCACATTTAGTTTAATTAACAAAGTCTTTTGTTGTTGTACTTGTTTATATTTGAACAAATTTTGTATTTAATTACGCCACAGACGGATGAACTCTGTCCGAGTTGACTTGTTCGACGACTTTGACTAATCTTTTCATTTACTTTCCTTTTTTCTCTAATCCTTTTCACAGTTACGTGCACTACATGAACAAGGATACTCATTACAATCAGTCAACAGAAATGGACAAACGGCTTTACATTTCGCTTGCAAATATAATCATAAGGATATTCTTAAATACATAATATCGTGTGCATCACGTCGTCTAATCAACATGGCCGACAAAGAAATGTAAGTACTCGTATTTTGAAATTTACAATAGAAAAGAAATATTTGTTTTTTTGTCGATACTTTGTTTGCGAGGGTTGCTATTTATATTTCGGGTCCTGACAATTCTAGTGTTCCCAGTTGCAAACTGGAACTTCCATTGGAAACTTTGACATTTTTAGCATAACTTCACTCAGAAAGTTTTGTTTTGTTTAAAGTGTGTTTAATTAAAAATGTATCTCAGTCAAAAAATGGATTTATCCCGTGAACATTTCCGTGCGATGATTATTTACGGCGTAGGTTATCCAGACAAGAGTGTTTAAATCAACTTGTTTCGACTTTTGGCGATGGAGCACTATCAAAAACCACTGTTAATCACTGGTTCCAAGAGTTCGTTCATTCTCGGGCGCCGTTCGCTCCAATATCGCGAAGGACGTCCAACTACGGTCACTTTACCAGAAATCGATGCTGTCGTGAACTGATTAAACAAGACCGACATCTGTCATACCGTGAGATTGAGACATCCTAGGGCACTAGTATAACAAACTTCAATAAGATATTGCATGTTCATTTGGCCGTGGAAAAAAATAGTTCTCGTTGGATCCCACATAATTTGACGAATGCTGAAAAAAGGCTCGTATGGATTGGTGCAGAGATGTTGAAAAAGTATAACTGCGGTAGCTCAAAGGCAGTGTTGACATTGCCACAGGTGACGAATCATGGATCTATGCATATAAACCCGAAACAAAACAGCAATCGGCCGTATGGGTCTTTCAAGGTGAGCCAAATCTAACAAAAGTTGTTCGTGGAAGAAGTACACCGAAGCAAATGATTGCGTTTTTTTGTCGGTTTAACCGGCCATGTTGCCAGTGCCATTAGTGGAACGTAGGAGGTCAATTCTGAGTGGTATACAACCATCTATTTGTCAACAGGGTTCGAAGAACTGAGGAAATTTAATAAGAGAAGACGGATCATTTTGTATTACGACAATGCGAGCTCTCACACATCAGCTGAAACGATAAGCTATTTGACCACTCAAGATGTCGAATTGATGGGCCACCCACCGTACAGTCCTGATTTGGCACCCAATGACTTCTTATTCTCTTGCATCAAGAAAAATAATGCGTGGTCAACGTTTTTAATTGCCCAAAGCAGCTGTTGAAGCGTTCAAAAAACAAGTTTTGAAGGTGTCTCAATCGGAGTGGAAAAAGTGCTCCAAAAATTGGTTTGTGCGCATGCAAAAGTGTATTGATCTTGGGGGAGAATATTTCGAAAAACAATAAAGCCATTTCCAATGATAAATTATTGTTTTTATTGCCGGACTCGAAATATAAATAGCAACCCTCGTACAATCTTTCAGGCGACAATAAGTAAATTGAATGACATCATACACGGTAAAATTTGGGATATTAAAAAGCAAAAGTATATTTCATAAAGTATATACATATATGGCAGTTCCGTCCAGTATGTAATGTCTTTTGAGCCTAGATACCTCGTCAGTATCGTCCAGTTGTGAGATTGCTAGCGGGTTTCGTGTGGTTGTTTAGTCTTTCCAGATAGTTTGCAGTAATTCTGTTGATTTTTCTTTCACAGTAGGTAGATGCACAGTAGGTACTTGGTCCTTAAATTTAGCTGATCTCTTTTTGACTTGATATGATATCTCCACGTAAACAATCTATCGAGATAGGAGCCCAGATATTTGACATTGTTTTTAATGGAAATTGTAGAACCATACACTGTAATTGGAGAACAATAACCTGTTTTCAACGAAAAGCTTATGTGTGTCGATTTATCTGCATTCAACCTTATGTTTCATTTCGTTAACCAAGATTCTAAGTCATTCACGGCATTCTGGGCTGCGCTTGCAGCTGAGATTGATGATTTATGTGAAGATACCAATGGAGTGTCATCAGCATATCGAGCCATAAGCGCTAACCTATCGTAAGTCAAATTTTTGAAAAAAAAATTTTATTGCTGAAAAATAATCGTTAGGACAAGCCTCATCGTTTTGTATTTTTAAAATGACAAAATTGTTAGTAAAACATCAAAAAAAAAGCTTTTGCATTTTATCGTAAATGATTGTTTAAATTTTATTGTGTAGCAATTTTATCGTAAGTCACACATCAAATTGCTGCAGCAATCGCAAATGTGTTCAGATTTTTTTTTTGTTTTTTGATACAGTTATATGAGTAGGTAGAAATCTTAAATTTTTGCATTAAAACATTTGCATTTTTAATAAAGTTGTTTGAAATAAATAATAAAAACCGTCTCCTGTAAAATTTGCATTTTTTCACTTACGATAGGTTAGCGCTTATGGCTCGATATGTGACAGCGCATAGAGAAAGGGACCTAAGGGTAAAAAAAATCAATTTTCACTTTTTTGACGTGGACAACATCTGAGCATCGAAGGAGACCGATCCCATGCCCCAAAAGTGTTCCCTGCCAGAGATATGCGCGTTTTATGAAAGTGATGGTACACCAAAGATACACGTATTTAAATCTTTAAAATGGCTCTCCTGAACAAAACTGGTTTTTACCCTTAGGTCCCTTTCTATTTTGCGCGTCGCATATATGACAAAAGTAACATCTGCACTTAGTAGCGTGTCCGAGATAAAGATTGTGTACAATATTGGAGCCAGCAAACTTCCCGGTAGAACTCCATTCATGATATCACAAATATCGGAGAAATATTAATTGATTTTTACATAAAAACTTCTCTGGTTAAATAAGACTTCTGATGGACATAACAGGAATCAGTTTTTTCAATTTATTAAGGAGTCCCTCATGCCAAACTCTTATCAAATCGTCGTAGGCCCCAGCAAAAGACCTACGTGTAAATTTTTGTTATTGTCGCTTTTTGTAGTCCTATTGGTCATAGATGTACACACCAAACCGTAACTTTCTTGCCAAAAGATATTTGGTTATTGGCCGTCGGCGTGCAAGCGTTTTATCCCCTTTGCAGTCGTTGGAGTTTTTGCTTAGGTGTAAGGTTATGAGCGTTTATGACCTTGTAAGACCACACCGTGCTTCTCTTTTTAAATATCCCGAACGCTTCGGTCAGATATTGCAAGATCTGATTGGCAGAAGTTGAAAGCCTTCACTTATTGATCCCGGCCGGAAAATATAAATTTATTTTACGTTGACCTACTTTTTTCTTAGAAAAAGACAAGAATACTACCCATTCAGTAACTGCAAACACACTCATTATTATAACAGGAACATGGAGTATATTGTTCGGCGACATAAACTTCTCCGGAAATTTTAACGTCTTGAGCCGAAAATGTTTTCAGATATTCACAGTTGATAGTAAATCTTAAAAAATTTGCTGAGCAAATCCGCTTTAAGAATGTAAACCTATAGGTTTCGATAAGTAAATCGGTTTTTTAACCTACAATTTTCGTTCAGTTTGTCGTTTAATCTAGGTTTTTTTTCAGAAAAAAAAAATATAAAAATTCAAATCAAGTGTGGAATCTATATTGGTAATTTGAAAGGACAATTTATGGCATTTATTTTTTGAAAATAATTACCTTCAAATGTTTGCAACTGTATTATGGAATAAGCGTTCGGTGAGAAACGGGAAGATTCGCCGTTTTCGACCAAAATTTTGTTCAGTGATGAGGCCCATTTCTGGCTCAACGGCAAAGTCAATAAACAAAATTGCCGCATTTGGGCTGAAGAGTAACAAGAAGAGGTTCAAGAGGTGCCATTATATACAGAGAAAACCACGGTTTGGTGCCATTTTTAGACTGGTGAAATTATCGGTCCATATTTTTTCAAAAATGATGAAGGCCAGTACGTAACCGTGAATGGTGCTCGCTATCGCGCCATGATATCGGACTTTTTGCTGCCTGAAATTGAAGCCCGTAATCTTGACAACACTTGGTTTCAACATGACGGTGCCACATGTCATACAGCTGCTCTATTGCTCAATGGATCTATTGAGAGGTCATTTCGAAAAGCAGCTAATTTCACGATTTGGACAGGTGAGTTGGCCGCCTAGATCGAGTGATATCACATCATTAGACATTTTTCTTTGGGGTTACATAAAGTCATAAGTTTGTCAGCAAACCAGCTACGATTCAGGTTTTGGAAGCCAACATTACGCATGTCATTAAAGCCACAGCGGTCGAAATTTTCGAACGAGTCATACAAAATTGGACCCTCAGAATGGAAACCCTGAGGCGTAGTTGCGGCCAAAGGCATAAAATGTCCTTTCGAAAGAACCACAAATATTCCACATTTTAGTTGATTTTTTTAATACCTGCTGACCACGGCCCACGTTGCTGGTCCTAAAAACTAATGTCACTCATTTATGAATTGAATCAATAATAGTCATTGTGAGTTGTGAACCAGTCACTGAATCAGCATTAATTAGAATTAAAGGCAGGAGGAATCAGAGCATCCACGTCCTTAAACGTTTTCGATAATGTCTTAATTAAATACGAGGGTTTATTCTTCAAATTCAATAATAATTTGTGGATCGTGGTCGTGGTTAAAAATTGTGCATGAATCAATCCCATAACCAATAAAATGAGGAACATTTTGTCTGTTCCCGTCAAGGAATTAAGCAACTACAATGTTGGTTTGTTCAAATTAATTCAAAGCACTTTGTTCACATTTCCGTTTTCGTCCCAATTCACAATTAAGCGCTAATAAAACAGCATAAATCCACCCCGATTTATAATTATTTTCCTTTTGAAATCCCATATAAAATATAATAATTACCAAAAATGGTCGACTTTTTTAGTTGATTGCCCAAACAATACACCAAACTTAACGCTTTCACAATGTTGTAAGCTTCTCGATTGAAAACACAGTTTTTATATTATTTTTATACATATTAATTTCAATAAAAAAAATGATAATTACCGCTTGGACTATGACAATCCAATTTTTTACTCCTGCCTTAAAACCCTTTGCCATCCAAACACCGACTTTGTAAGGATTTATTCCGTTAGATCGTTGCCACGTCCCCTTTACAAAATTTTCATATTGGACCGTAATCCATGATAGAGGGCATATAAGTATAGGCTTCTTTCTGCACGGACAAGCTTAATATGTCCAGTTGTTTAATTTTCTACCGAAATATAAAAATATTTACAATCGCCCATGTGCTGAACTTCGACTTAGCTCAAATGTGAATCATTTTTGGTGTGCGCTATTCTGAATGCCCAAAAATTTTTGGGTATTCAATTCGACCACATGTACTCTTGGGGATCGTATTAGACATGGAAATTTACTCACTCTTTAGGCATTCACAAATTAAAAAAATGATGTGCAAAAACATTCTTCACATTAGCGTTTGATTAATGAAATAAAATAAAATAAAAATAATAATTTTTTATCTACGTTTCTCTGTTGCTTTAAGACAGATTTTTCTCCAATTGTGTTTGATTTTATAAACAAACATGTTATTATTTTATAAAAGGTGTCTTTTTAGACGTGTGCTTTGCAAGAAAAAATAAAACGCTTAAAATAAAATGTTATGGTCAAGAATTTAGTTTTATTATAAAGATAAGAGTTTGCATTTATGTTATAAAAATGATTTCGGGCAAGTGGCCAACCGAGAGGCCCAATTTTAAACCACTTTTTGCAGCATTTGGGGTCGTATGTCAGCAATAACGCGCCGAATATTATCTTCCAAGGCGTCAATTGTACCTGGCTTATCTGCGCAGGCAAGCGACTTCACATAACCCCACACAAAATAGTCCAGTGGTGTTACGAGTAAATCGCACGATCTTGCGCTCACCAAAAGTTTCCTTCAATTGTTGATTGTTGATTGATTGTTTCGTTGGCGTGTATAGCAGCCGTATTTGCCTTTTTAAGACACCTTTCCTTTTAACTTGCGCGCCTGATACTTCGACATTCGCTTACAGGTCATTTTTGTTGTGTCACAATGTGGTGAGAAGATTGCCGATAATTGTTAATTTGGTGGAAAAGAGGCGTAGATATTTGTGGAAAGTTTGAAGAGATAATGCTTGGGCGAAGTGGGAGGGGGGATCCTTTAATCTCTGAAAAATAGGCACAGAAGAAAAATAAAATGTTTATTTAAAAAAATCAAAATACCAGGCGCACAGAAAAAGTAGGAGAGTGCCTAATATTATTGTGCAGAGCATATTTTGTTATTGTTCTCTTTTTTGTAACAAACACATGCGCAATTATTGTAAGATCAGAAGTACAGAAATTGAATATGTATGTATGTACAAATTGTGTTTTCTATTTAATGTTAACTAGTGAGGGGCCTACAGTGGTGAAGAGCAAAGGGGGTATCGTGTGTGTTTTTGAATGGAAGTTTTTAAAAGTTACCTTACTCTCTCTCTCTCTGTTCGCCTGATACTTGGATTTTTTCAACATTATGTTTTCATTTCTTTTTGGGTAATTTGACCGTCTGACGGGTTGACTGATTCTCCTTTGGTCCGTTGGCCCTTCGTAGCAACTTCTCACTCCATTCAAAAACTTTAAAAACTGATTCTTTTATATCTGGCGCTCGGAGATAAGAATTGGTATCATTCAAAAAATCTTAATCAACTCTCAAACAAACATACACATTTGAAATCCCTTGCCCTCTAACACTGTATGCCACCCTCAAAACATCAAACTAAATAAAAAAAACAACAAAACAGAAACTTGTGTTCTATTGGTGGATAAGCAAAATATAAAATTACACAACATCACTTGTATGTGTACATGTGTGTTGTTATTGTTCTACTCTCGTAGTAATTGCGCATGTTTCAAAGATTAAGTACTACAAACAAGAGAACAATAAAAAAATATAATGCTCTCCACAAAAATATTAGGCACTCTCATACTTTTCCTGTGCGCCTGGTATTTCGACACTTAAAATAAATGTTTTGTTGTTCCCTCTAAAGTTATTTTTTAGAGATTACATGAATGTACTTTGTGCAATAACCCCCATCACCTCCTCCCAGTAATCCCACTTACCACATAAACATCAACCTCTCTTTCGCATTAAAATATCATCAATCTCTTCATCAGAAATTCTACTACGACAAAATGCCTTCGTAAAAGAAATATACATCTAATATTTTTCTGGGCTCCTGGTATGAATGATATGTATATAGGGTGATCCATCTAGAGGTATTTTTTCAAAACAAAAAAATACTTTAATTTAAATCAAGTGTGGAATCTTTATTGTTCATAGGAAAGGACATTTTATGCCATTTATTTTTTGAATATAAATTCCTTCAAATGTTGGCAACTGTAATAGGGAAATGAGCGTTCGGCGAAAAACAATAAGATCGATCCTCTGTTTTCGACTAAAATTGTGTTCAGTGAGTTCAATGAGGCCCATTTTGCGGCAATTATGTAAATAAACAAGAATACCACGGTTTGGTTCGGTTTATGGGCTGGTGGAATTATCGGTCCATTTTTTTCAAAAACGATGGTGGTCGAAACGTAACTTTCAACATTACGCGTGCTATTCACGCCTCAAAATGGACACTGAGGCGTAGTTACGGCCAACATTTGAAGGAAATTATATTCAAAAAATAAATAGCATACAATTTCCTTCGAATGAATAAAAAATATTCCACACTTGATTTGAATTTTAGTATTTTTTTATTTTGAAAAAAATACATCTAGATGGATCACCTTATATTAGAGTCTCTTATGTTCATCTCTCTTTTAAATGTTCTTGTGGCCCTTTCCCCTAACACAATACCTCCCGCACCCACACATTAAAAATGTAAGCGACGAGTTGAAAGTGCTGGGTTCCTGGTATGAACGAACATTTTTTAGTGGCACTCTTTTACATGTCGTGGTAGCGCCCCTTCCCCTAACACAATACCTCTCCCACCCACATCTTAAATATTAAAGCGACGACTTGAATGTGCTGGGCTCCTGGTATGAACGTACATTTTAATCAGTGTCTCTTATGTTCATTTCTCTTGTAAATGTCGTGGTGGCCCCTTCCCCCCAAACACAAGACCTCTCTCACCCAATCATAAAAACTAAAGCAGTTGAATGTTCTGGGCTCCTGGTATAACGTACATTTGTATCAGTGATTCTCTTTTAAATGTCGTGATGTCCCCCTTCTTCCAAACACAATACCTTTCTCATCCACATCTTAAAAAGTAAAGCGACTTGTTGAATGTGCTGGGCTCCTGGTATTTTCATCTTTCTTTTCAATGTCGTCGTGCCCCTTTCCCCCTAACATAACACCTCTCTCATCCACATGTTAAACAGTAAAGCAACGTATTGAATGTTCTGGGCTCCTGGTATGAACGTACATTTGTATTAGTGATTCTCTTTTAAATGTCGTGATGTCCCCCTTCTCCCAAACACAATACCTCTTTCATCCACATATTAAAAAGTAAAGCGACTTGTTGAATGTGCTGGGCTCCTGGTATTTTCATCTTTCTTTTCAATGTCGCCGTGGCCCCTTCCCCCTAACATAATACCTCTCTCTCTCATCCACATGTTAAACATAAAAGAGACGCATTAAAAATGCTGGGCTCCTGGTATGACCGTACATTTGTATTAGTGATTCTCTTTTAAATGTCGTGATGTCCCCTTTCCCCAAAACACAATACCTCTCTCATCCACATCTTAAAAATTAAAGCGACTTGTTGAATGTGCTGGGCTCCTGGTATTTTCATCTTTCTTTTCAATGTCGACGTGGCCCCTTCCCCCTAACATAACACCTCTTTCATCCACATGTTAAACAGTAAAGCGGCGTATTGAAAATGCTGGGCTCCTGGTATGAACGTACATTTGTATTAGTGATTCTCTTTTAAATGTCGTGATGTCTGTCCCCTTTCCCCAAAACACAATACCTCTCTCATCCACATCTTAAAAATTAAAGCGACTTGTTGAATGTGCTGGGCTCCTGGTATTTTCATCTTTCTTTTTAATGTCGACGTGGCCCCTTCCCCCTAACATAACACCTCTTTCATCTACATGTTAAACATTAAAGCGACGTATTGAAAGTGCTGGGCTCCTGGTATGAACGTACATTTGTATTAGTGATTCTCTTAAAATTCGTGATGCCCCTTTTCTCCCAAACACAATACCTCTCTCATCCACATCTTAAAAATTAAAGCGACTTGTTGAATGTGCTGGGCTCCTGGTATTTTCATCTTTCTTTTCAATGTCGTCGTGGCCCTTTCCCCCTAACATAACACCTCTCTCATCCACATGTTAAACAGTAAAGCAACGTATTGAATGTTCTGGGCTCCTGGTATGAACGTTCATTTGTATAAGTGATTCTCTTTTACATGTCGTGATGTCCCCCTTCTCCCAAACACAATACCTCTCTCATCCACATATTAAAAAGTAAAGCGACTTGTTGAATGTGCTAGGCTCCTGGTATTTTCATCTTTCTTTTCAATGTCGTCGTGACCCTTCCCCCTAACATAACACCTCTCTCATCCACATATTAAACAGTAAAGCGACGTATTGAATGTTCTGGGCTCCTGGTTCATTTGTATTAGTGATTCTCTTTTACATGTCGTGATCCCCCTTCTCCCAAACACAATACCTCTCTCATCCACATATTAAAAAGTAAAGCGACTTGTTGAATGTGCTAGGCTCCTGGTATTTTCATCTTTCTTTTCAATGTCGCCGTGGTCCCTCCCCCCTAACATAATACCTCTCTCTCATTCACATGTCAAACAGAAAAGCGACGTATTGAATGTTCTGGGCTCCTGGTTCATTTGTATTAGTGATTCTCTTTTACATGTCGTGATCCCCCTTCTCCCAAACACAATACCTCTCTCATCCACATATTAAAAAGTAAAGCGACTTGTTGAATGTGCTGGGCTCCTGATATTTTCATCTTTCTTTTCAATGTCGACGTGGCCCCTTCCCCCTAACATAACACCTCTTTCATCCACATGTTAAACATTAAAGCGACGTGGCCCCTTCCCCCTAACATAACACCTCTTTCATCCACATGTTAAACAGTAAAGCGACGTATTGAATGTTCTGGGCTCCTGGTATGAACGTTCATTTGTATTAGTGATTCTCTTTTACATGTCGTGATGCCCCCCTTCTCCCAAACACAATACCTCTCTCATCCACATATTAAAAAGTAAAGCGACTTGTTGAATGTGCTGGGCTCCTGGTATTTTCATCTTTCTTTTCAATGTCGCCGTGGTCCCTTCCCCCTAACATAATACCTCTCTCTCATCCACATGTTAAACATAAAAGCGACGTATTAAAAATGCTGGGCTCCTGGTATGACCGTACATTTGTATTAGTGATTCTCTTTTAAATGTCGTGATGTCCCCTTTCCCCAAAACACAATACCTCTCTCATCCACATCTTAAAAATTAAAGCGACTTGTTGAATGTGCTGGGCTCCTGGTATTTTCATCTTTCTTTTCAATGTCGACGTGGCCCCTTCCCCCTAACATAACACCTCTTTCATCCACATGTTAAACAGTAAAGCGGCGTATTGAAAATGCTGGGCTCCTGGTATGAACGTACATTTGTTTTAGTGATTCTCTTTTAAATGTCGTGATGTCCCCTTTCTCCCAAACAAAATACCTCTCTCATCCACATCCTTAAAATTAAAGCGGCATGTTGAATGAGCTGCGCTCCTGGTATTTTCATCTTTCTTTTCAATGTCGTTGTGGTCCCTTCCCCCTAACATAATACCTCTCTCAACCACATGTTAAACAGTAAAGCGACGTATTAAAAATGCTGGGCTCCTGGTATGACCGTACATTTGTATTAGTGATTCTCTTTTAAATGTCGTGATGTCTGTCCCCTTTCCCCAAAACACAATACCTCTCTCATCCACATCTTAAAAATTAAAGCGACTTGTTGAATGTGCTGGGCTCCTGGTATTTTCATCTTTCTTTTTAATGTCGACGTGGCCCCTTCCCCCTAACATAACACCTCTTTCATCCACATGTTAAACATTAAAGCGACGTATTGAAAGTGCTGGGCTCCTGGTATGAACGTACATTTGTATTAGTGATTCTCTTAAAATTCGTGATGCCCCTTTTCTCCCAAACACAATACCTCTCTCATCCACATCTTAAAAATTAAAGCGACTTGTTGAATGTGCTGGGCTCCTGGTATTTTCATCTTTCTTTTCAATGTCGTCGTGGCCCTTTCCCCCTAACATAACACCTCTCTCATCCACATGTTAAACAGTAAAGCAACGTATTGAATGTTCTGGGCTCCTGGTATGGACGTTCATTTGTATAAGTGATTCTCTTTTACATGTCGTGATGTCCCCCTTCTCCCAAACACAATACCTCTCTCATCCACATATTAAAAAGTAAAGCGACTTGTTGAATGTGCTGGGCTCCTGGTATTTTCATCTTTCTTTTCAATGTCGCCGTTGTCCCTCCCCCCTAACATAATACCTCTCTCTCATCCACATGTTAAACATAAAAGCGACGTATTAAAAATGCTGGGCTCCTGGTATGACCGTACATTTGTTTTAGTTATTCTCTTTTAAATGTCGTGATGTCCCCTTCTCCCAAACACAATACCTCTCTCATCCACATATTAAAAAAAAAGCGACTTGTTGAATGTGCTGGGCTCCTGGTATTTTCATCTTTCTTTTCAATGTCGTCGTGGCCCTTCCCCCTAACATAACACCTCTCTCATCCACATATTAAACAGTAAAGCGACGTATTGAATGTTCTGGGCTCATGGTTCATTTGTAATAGTGATTCTCTTTTACATGTCGTGATCCCCCTTCTCCCAAACACAATACCTCTCTCATCCACATATTAAAAAGTAAAGCGACTTGTTGAATGTGCTGGGCTCCTGGTATTTTCATCTTTCTTTTCAATGTCGCCGTGGCCCCTTCCCCCTAACATAACACCTCTCTCATCCACATGTTAAACATTAAAGCGACGTATTGATAGTGCTGGGCTCTTGGTATGAACATACATTTGTATTAGTGATTCTCTTAAAATTCGTGATGCCCCTTTTCTCCCAAACACAATACCTCTCTCATCCACATCTTAAAAATTAAAGCGGCTTGTTGAATGTGCTGGGCTCCTGGTATTTTCATCTTTCTTTTCAATGTCGTAGTGGCCCCTTCCCCCTATCAAAATACTTCTCTCATCCACATCTTAAATATGAAAGAAACTTGTTGAAAGTGCTGGGCTCCTGGTATATTCATCTTTCTTGTCAATGTCGTCGTGGCGCCTTTCCCCTAACTTAATACCCTTGTCATCCTCATCTTAAAAATTAAAGCGACTTGTTGAAAGTGCTGGGCTCCCGGTATGAACGTACATTTGTATTATTGTCTCTTATGTTTATCTTTTAAATGCGTGGGGGCCCTTTTCCCTTTACACAATACCTCTCTTATCCACATCTTAAAAACTAAAGCGACGATTTCAATGTGCTGGGCTCCTGGTATATGAACGCTAGGGTGGATCGATTAAGCAGTCGATATTGTGACATCGATGTTTCAATAGCTTTTGGCATGAGGGGGAAAAGATCCACTACGACATATCAAATAAAACATCTTCTAGGCGCCCAAATTTCAATTTTTTTGACGTTTTCTTAACTTATATTTTTATGTGTTTTCTTAATAGATAAAAAAAATCGACTGATTTAACCCTAGAACACTAATTTCGACCTGTGAGGCGACTTAATTTTTTTTTAGTGTTCTAGGGTTAATTTTTTTTTTAAATATTACCTTTCCAAGGTAATGTACATTGCCACATACAATTCAATATAACCTATGGGCATTATATTGAACTTTCAAAGTTGATCTTCAAATAATGTTTGGGTTGGAGCAGCGCCATAATCGACAATTTTGTCTGTACTTATATAAGTATATTGTCGTTTAGATTCAAATGAACATTCATCAGACTTAAATGCAATTAAGCATATTTTTGCCCGCAACCACCATTTGAGTGATCTTCTGGCAAAATTCCAAACGAATCGGCATATCTACAGCTTTCAGTTTATTTTGAACTTGAATTTTAAAAATAAATAAATGTAAATCCTTTTGCATATCCATATGAGCAGATGACCTTAGCAATAATTTCCTGCGACATAGATGGCCTTCTTGTGACTGTCCTACATTAGATAAAAGATATACATATGAAGCTTCTTTTAGCTTGCAGCTTTCAGTCAATCTGAATTTGTATAATTATTCGTATTACAGATATCAGGATTTTATTTACAATTTTAATCTTTTTAATTTCTACAAACAAAGTTGCTTTTAATTTAGTTCTATTGAATTAATTCTCTTTTCTACTGGTTTTGGAAAATTTATATTTAATTTCTCGAAATGGATAACGTTTTTCTTTTACGTTATATTTTAAATAATATTTAAATATTGATATTTAAATAGTATACCTACCAATGTTGTCCAGCTTTTTTAAACTTCCCTAAAATTGTATCCCGTTCTCTAGCTCTCTATCTCTACTTTTTGATTTTTTTTCATATTGTACAATTAATTTAAATTTTGGACTTGTTTCAGGGGACACACCGCATTACATGTGGCTGCTGAACATGGTAAACGCGATCTGTGTGTAATGCTGGTGGCAGCAGGAGCCAATATTGAAGCCCGCAACATGGCTGGCAACACGGCAATGATGGTGGCATTCAATAAGAACTACACTGAAATTGCAACGTATTTGGAAAGTAAGCTCATAACCCCTTACCCCAACCGCCACATACTGAACATTTCACCCAGCCAAAGAAATTGTAACTCTAAAAGCATGCAGACAGACAACAGACACATATACTCATAGTAATAACAGAAATAAAAACAAGCAGAAGATAATTTCAAAACGCTAACAATAAACAATCATTAGTTTTTAAATATTGTAAAGCTTATTTTTCAAAAAAAAAAAAAAAATAAGAAATAAAACTTCTCTACTTGTGTATTTAGCTTGAGGTAGAACAATTTTAAAGAATACCAATGACAAAAAAAAAACATTTTTTAGATAAAAACGATTTAATCACAAAGAACATAGTAATGGTAGTTTGCTAGCTGAAAAGTAAAACTTGTAAATACTAATTATAAATATCTAATGAATTTTTTTATTAACAATTTTTGTCTTTTCTTTCTTCTTTTTCACCACTTTTTTTTAAATGCACAATTTTTATGTTTAAAATAAATATTTTTTTCTTTGTGAAATTTGGAAAAAAAAAAAAAAAACACCACCACCACAAACTTAACATCTTATGGAAATTTTAAACAAACAAAACTATTTAACAACAATGAAATTGTATAATATTTAAAAAACAAACAAACGAAAAATGCAAACATTCCGATAATTTAATTAACTATTAAAAAAAACTTTAATTTTCTAAGGTCAAGAGAGATTTTTACATATGGGAGACACTACTAACATGAGGAAAATCTAAAATCACTTGAATTTTTTATGTATGGTTTTTTGCAAATTCTAAAATTAATTTATAAGAAATAACATAATATTTATGATCTTTTTTGCTAGTTTTTAAGTTAAATTAATTTTAAGATTAAAAAGAATTAAAGTTAGAGGTTTATGGACTTAAATAAAAACCTACATAATTTTTAAATCAACTTATTTAATTATATTATGAAAAACAAAAAAGAAACAACAATAAACACATACGAGTACATTACATCATATTTCAAATAATTCTTAAAGAATTTCATTTTCTAAAATTAACCTAAAACAGCAAAAGAAAAATATATACAATTCATAAAAAAAACTAATACTAAAAAACATTTTTGGAAACGATTATTGTGATATAAAATTAAATACAACAAAATTGGAAAGAATGTAAATTATTATCTTAAAAAAAGAATAGATTTACTCAAATATAAAAGAAAACAATTGTAAATTTCTCATTGGAAAAAATACTAAACAAAAACAAGTTTGTAAAAGAAACCACCCCATGGGATGTTTTTCAAGTTGATATAAATTTGCAAAAAAGAAAATAAGCCACTTCAATGTTATAAAAAAAATACGAAAAGGAATTAAACAAAAATTGTGTGAATATTGGATACATATTTTTTTTAAATTAAAACTAAAAAACAAACATATAGGACTATTAAATTGAACAACATAAAGAGAAAGAACACTATTTTGATGAAAAACTAAAATTAACTTTTTTTTTAAACATGTTTACTGGCCAAGAGTAAAGAATGACAGAACCATGCCGTTTCTAAATTATCAAAGACGTTTTCACAACTATTCTACCTGCGAAAAGTACAGAGTTTGTTTCTTAACAGAACTTTTTTAAATTTAGTATATTTAAAAATAAAAAATAAATTAATTAAAATAATAATAAAAACGAAACAAACCATAAAAAAATTTAATGTACACATTCTATACACATTTTTTTTTTAAATTCAAATTTGCAGAAAGTGTTCGCATTAAATCATACAGAGTTGCCTCTAGGAACATTGTTCCCTGAAATGTTGCCAAATTTTGAATTTTAGAATGTGCAGTTATATTTCTACTTAAAGGCCTAATATTTTCCAGTGCCTAAATTATTTTAATGTCACTTATGCACCATAAATCAGTGATAGATTAAATTGGAAGAGAAAGCAGTTCCACCTTTGGTTTCTATGTAAGCAAATTTAGTAAACTCGGCATCAGATTTAACGTAAAATTTTCATTTTTACTTAAAGTTGAGAATTTTTATTTGAATTGGGAAACGTCGAAATCATAATGAAAAATCTCAATTTAGATTGAGAAATTTCCAAATCCTGTTAAGAAATTTCCCATTTAGATTAATAGATTTTTAATTCAGATTGAAATTTTTCCAATTTAAATTGTCAGTTTCTATTTTAATAAGTTAATAATACTTTTATTTTAAAATTTTAAATTAAAAAATTGTTTGTAAAACTTGGAAATTTACATTGAAATTCGAAACATTTAAAATTGAGAAAATTCATTTAATGCTGAGAATTTAAAATTGAGTTTTCTTTCATAAAAAAATCAATTATATTAAATAAAAATTCAATTATAAATAGACTTTTCTTTTCAAATTTATAAAATACCAATTGAACTTTAGAGTTTAAATTTAAATTGAGTAAATTTAATTTGAGTTTATTTAAAATTAGGAATTTAAATTTTAGAATTTAATTTAAAGTGAAGTTTATTATTATGAACTCTTTAAAATTTGAACGAAACAAATATTAATTTAACATTAAAATTTCAAACATAAATATCAAATTGTTCAAATTTTTTTGTAAATTTCTACATAGACCATCTTCTACAAATTTGATTAAAATTGGAAACTAATATTTCAAATTGTGAAAATTCCAATGAAAGTTGAGAATATCCATTTAATAATTCAGAAATGTCAACTTCATATTTAGAAAATTTACAGTTAAATTGCAACTTTGAAAATATTTTGAAATTAAATTTCTCAAGTTCAAATTAAAATTTTGCATTTATAACTGAGAATTTGTGTTTCACACTGAGAAAATAGCAGTTAAAATTCAGAAATTAGATTTGAAATTAAACAAGTTTCAATTGAAGTTTAAAATTATTTTTCAAATGAAAAAAATATTCAATTAAAAATGAGAATTTGCTTATCATGCCTGCCTAATAAAGTCAAAATCTAAAACTGAGAATTTGTGTTTTACACTGAGAAAATGGCAATTCAGAAATTAGATTTCAAGTTAAAGAAGTCAATTGAAGTTTAGAATTCTTTTTCAAATGAAAAAATATTCAATGAAAAATAAGAATTTTCTAATCTATCCTGCCTTATAAAGTCAAAATCTATCCTAATTTGTATGGAAAGTAACAGCCAAAAAATCCAATGAAAATTTAATTTTTGATATTTCGCTCGCATATTTCAAAAAATTTTGATCGAAATTGCAAATTAAAATTTCAGATTAAGAAATTAAAGAATTTTCCAATTAAAATATAGAAATACTAATTTAAATTAAAGAAATTCAATTTTAAATTAAGGAATTTCAAGAGGAGTATATGTGAATATAAATTTTAATTTTAGGAATTTCAGATATGTATTTCAAATTGAAAATATATATTTACAATTGAGAATACATTTTTCAAACTGAGAATATATATTTTAAATTTGGAATATATATTTCAAATTGAAAATATATATTTCAAATTGAGAATATATATTTCAAATTGAGAATATATATTTGAAATTGAGAATATATATTTCAAATTGAGAATATATATTTTAAATTTGGAATATATATATATTTCAAATTGAGAGTATATATTTTTAATTTGGAATATATATTTCAAGCTAAGAGTATCATGTAGATATTCTTGTAATTTTCTCAATATGAGATCGTAAAAAGAATTTATATTAAATATTTGTTTTTAAACATTTATATTTGATTGAAATTTTTATAACTTTCTCATGTTGAGAAAATTCCAATTAAAATTAAGAGTATCATTTGGTTAGAATTTCAAATGCTTAGAATTAAATTGATTTTAAGAATTTCCTTATATTCCTCTGAAAATTCCTTAATTTTAAATAGAATTTCATAAATTTTAATTGGAAAATGCTTAAGTTTCCTTAATTTGAATTATTAACTTCCCATTTCAATCAAAATTTCAACATGATACTCTCAAATATTAGGACAATCCATATGAAATTATAATAACTTCATTTGTACTTAAGAATTTATATTTCTAGGAACTAATTTTAACTAAAATTGGAGGAAATCCGAAGAGCAATGAAGATTTAGTGGAAATATAAATAAAATTACTTACTTAAGTTAGTCCACAAGATTTTGTTGGTCCTAGTCTGATCAAAAACAGTTTAATAAGCACCTCGGCCTTGGACGTGTATTCTCCAGTTTCAAATAACAGGGATTCTTCGATCTTCCTTTACATGGTCCTTCTAACGGAGTCTTAGTCTTTCCTGTCTCCGCTTCCCGTGAAAGTAACTGTTTAACGCCTTGCTGGCTGAAGCGTTTGTTTCCATTCAATCGAAATGTTCAAGCCATTTTTGCCGGAATGAAGTTCACGGTTCGTTCGACGCAAGTACTCTTCGAAAATGCAATCGGACTTGAAAAATTTCCAAAAGAGATTTCTCGAAAACTCCCGATATTGCGTCAGCAGCTTTCGCTGCCCATGCTTCGGCGCCATATAGAAATACAAGTACTATGAAAGTATTCAAAAGTATAATAGTCGTTTGTTCTTACGCTTTTTCCGAAGCCAAAATTGCACATGTTTGCCAACGCGATCCTTCATTTCATATCTATAATTAAAATAAAAATATCATTAAATATGAGAAATTTAGAAATTCAAATGAAAATAAACAGCACTAGTAATATGTTAACTTTAGCCACACTTGGCACTTCAGTAAAATCCAACAATTTTTTGTTCAATCAAATCGATTTTTTGAAAAATTATAATTATTTTTTGTGTGAAGGAAATAATTATTTTAATTTGAATCGACTACAGCGCGAAATGAACCTACAAATATGTTGTGAAAACGTCCAATATTACAACGAAACAACAGGCGTAGTTAATATTATTCAAAATAACAACAGATTAGTTCTGGCGAATTTAATTGTTGGCTAACTCAACATCAAAATGTATCAATATTTCTACAAATAATTCTTTTTCGTTAATATTTTAAAACTATTTCACACAAATTCGTAAAGATCACATATAACAATTAATAATTTGTGTATAACCAACCATTATTTTCACTTACACTTTAAATTAATATCACTACACTCACACAAGAAAAACAGAACAACAAAACATCAAAATTAAAATAATTATGAAAAAAATAAATATAAGAACAACCTGCCAGATTTGATTTCAAACAGTTTTTTGAAATATTCAACTCCAACAAAAAAATATATAAAACCATGTATAAACTAAAAAAGCTGCTTTTTAAAATATGTGAAATATTTTAAATAGGATCTTTTTTAAAAGAAGAATAAATTAAAAAAAGTAAATAACATGAAACTAGTTACCATATTTATTTTAAGGTATTTTTTACAAGTATTGAAAAAAAATACTTCGAAAAAAAAAACAATCTACTGCAAACTTTAAAGCCCCAAAAGTTAGGCACTACATTGTTTTTTAAAAAATCCAAAAAAGGAAAATCTAATTTTCGGTTTAACACCGCTCCATCTATCCTGTCTCTCCAAACTCACACAACTCATATTGTAGACGAAGACAATCTTTATAAAACAAAATAATAATATTAAATTATAAACAAATTAAATAAAAAAACATAACTCATCAATAATTAATTGTAAAATCATTGGAAGATCGATCTCTTTACTAATAACAAAAGAATGATGTTTCCTTAAAATTTTTTGCTAACTGAAAAACTGTAAAAAAAAAAAAGAAAACTTTTTGGTAAAATTTTGAAAATAAAATCATTTATAATTAATACCACTTAAAGGAAACCAAAAACTAAGAAAAGCAATTTAGAATTAATATTTAAAAAAGAAAACTAAAACACAGTATAAACTCGGAAAAGTTTAAATTTGAATTTTATTAAGAAAAAATAACTTAATTATTATTAAAAAAAAACTCTGCAGATCCTTCCCTCCAAACTCCTTCAAAAACCCTAAACTTTAGCTATGTTTTAATAAATATTAAGATAATTTTTTTTTTCAAATTCAAAGCACCCCCGTATTTTTAAAGACAACTTTATTATAAATAACAACAAAAACACCACAAACAAAATATACATTTAAAACAACAAAAAAACCCATACACTTGTTCGGAGTTTAACCGGGTCCAAGGAAAAAAATACTACTATTTTAAACAAAAGATGAACAAAGATAACTACGAGACACTCAAAACCTTAACAAAATCGGAAACCAAAACTGATTATTTTCGTTAAAACGCTTTAAAGAAGAAAAAAAGACAACAAAATTTAGTAGAAAGAGAAAACTTAAAGGGAATTAAAAAAAAATTGGTAAATGACAAATACAATATAAAAAGGAAATTTTTTTGGTGAATGCAAATAAGGATTATAAGGGTCATATTCTTTTCGGTGTTTGTCACTTCCTAGTATGGACGATGAGATTTGGAATTTATTTAAGCAAAAGTGAATTAGATTAATCTTAATCGAAATAAAGTTATTTTTGTTAAAATTTTATCAACATATCCCATCGTCGTGACTGAAAAGTCACTGTTTACATTACAAAAATTAATCCAAATTATTGCCCAAATGTGATTGAAATAATCTCGATAATACACTGGCATTAGTCAAAGTAACTGCGATAATCCGTTTTTAATTTCTTTAGTAAACAAGGCTAAGTGAATGACAAGACAGAGAATGAGGCCCTTAAACAAAAAAATTGTAAAGCTCAGTTTTTGAATGAAAGATCATTTAGGTTGTAAATGTAAAAACAAACAATTCTTGTTTTAGAGAAAGATCTAGAGATAAGAAATCTTCCCTGAATTTAAAGGTGACTTCAGTTCAAAGGTTTCAAAGAGAAATTATTTATAAAATTGTTCATGTGGCTTGAGAACATTTTTGCAGCCACAAGTAAATCAATACAAAATTTTAAGGCCTAAAAAGGCAAAATATTCTACCCTATCTTGAATACTATTACCTGGAATGGGTTTTCTTTGCAGTTTTTATAACTGGTGTATTTTAGGAAATTTTTGAAGACATTTTACCATTTCCCCCGAACTTTTACTCATAAGCAAAATTAAACAAAAAAAAGTTAAAAAAAATCTTGACCCATACAGAGAATATTGTTCATAGGAAATAGTACATTCTGTATGAAAAACATTTAAATAATCACCCTGATTATTTAATTGGATCATTTGCTATCCAATGAAATATGCAAATTCCCGAAAAAAGTAAACAAATTCTTGGCCCATATAGAGAATATTGTGCCTAGGGAATATTTCATTCTGGATGAAATAAATTTGAATAATCACCCTGATTATTTAATCCTGTATCTTGGAAAATTTTAAAGACATTTTACAAATTTTTACCCGTATAAGCAAATGAATAAACAAAGAATATTGCTCCTAGGGAAGTACATTCTGAACAAAATAAATTTGAATAATCACCCTGATTATTCAATACTAAGTTTGTCACTTTTAAGACTTTTAGTGCGGCAGTCGTCAGGTCGTCTCGGCGTAAGTTTACGGCGCGTCGATGCTGACCTACGCTTCAGTGTTACCCCGCGCGATTTGTATTTGTGCAAAAATTTAGCCACCAAAGTTTAAAAAAAACAATTTTAACTAATATTGGATATTTTAAAAGATTAAAGTAGACGTTGACTAAAAGATAATTTTATTTAAAATTGGTTTTAAATATTAGAAGATACAAAATACATATCAGAAGAAAGAAGCTCCGGTAGTTTCATTTGGAATTAACGTGAAAGTTCTTCGAAATATACGAAATTTTGAATTATAATGACCAGGATGCCGACGCACATCCAGAGTGAAATCATCTCGTTATTACCTAATTTAATCTCCCCTCAATCTCGATTTTAGCTCTTCATATTTTCAAACATAACTCTCGACTTTAATTTCTAGTGTAATTACACTAAATGTATAAAACCGGGTTTGCAAAATAAAGGCTTTCTATCGGATTTGTAATGAACTCGTTTGTTTGCATTTTTAAAATAACCATGCTAAATCCTCACTTATTCTAATCTTTCGGGAATTAGCAAAATGGGCGGAAAAAATCGAATTTTCGAATTATTAATTTTGCTGACGACAAATTATTTATAACTTGCACGGAAATATAAAATTTGCATGTTTTCGTAATTTGAGCGAAAACGTACAATAATTAACTTGCACAGCAACATCAATCTAAGGAGGAGAACCAAAAATCAAAAGGCGAGCGAGAATTCACTAGAGTACCTATCATTGTCCGTGGAAATAAATTCTATATATGATCTTTTGAAGATTCTCACTATAGTTCAGGTTCTACAAAAGTGCATTCCAATTTTTGCTAAGAGTGTTTTACATCGGGCGCTCGTCCATTGGAAAATATATTCTTGTCTAAACTTTTGTGATCTTCACGAAATCTTAAAAATGATTGTAAGTTTTCTAGACTATGTAATATAGACATTAACCAATTTTCACTCCTTTAGTTGGAGCTATTTGCTATACTATTGGTTGAAAGGCCTGAAATTTTTTTTTTTTGACAAATTCGCCGATAAAACCTCTTGTTAATTGACTCTATAAACAATGTTGCCAATTTTGCTCAATTAACAAAATTGAGTTGCCAGGTTACTATATAGCAATCTATCTAACCATGGTTATATCTCAAAATAACTCAAGAAAACTGATCAGGATTTTTTGTAAAAAGAAAATATTTCATAAGCGAAATGATATTCGCAAATAAAAATTGTTTTCTAAAATAAATGTGCAGATCTAAAATCTTACAATAGGATAACTCATTTTTGGGCAACTACGCCGTTCTAAAGAAACAGACATCTACACAACAGGTGATCTAATTTCTCAATCTCCTTTTTGTCATCACAGTAGTATTCGATTCCCACCTATTATTTCCCAGTCATTGTCCTAATATAATGTTCCGTCAGGATACCTACGAGCAATCATACATTACATTACTTCTGTAATTTTCCAGCAGGGTTTTGGTTATGTTCCTGTCATTTGTATTGTCAATTTCTATCAGGAAGAAAGAACTGTTGGAACTTTTATCAAGTCAAGCACTGGTGTTGGGTAATTTGATCATTTACCTATCCCTCTAAGTTACCTAGAGCACCCTGTAATTTAATGCGACGAGAGACCTGCATTCTGAGTCTCAATGCCCCTCTTGTCGCCAATCCTCGTGTGAAGTCACCAATTGATCCCAAATCTAGGATTATGTCGAGGACTGCCTGTGGCGTGCTTCTAATATCTTGTGGTCCGGAACGCAATTGAGGTATTTAACCTCTGTTGAAAGACACAAATTTACATCAACAGCATTCTTAAGTTCATTAACGTATATCCGACAAATCATCAAAATATGAAAAACTTAAATTCTAATACATGCTATTGGCAGTATATATTAAAATGTTTCCTAAACCCGAATTCAAAAACTGAGCTTAACTTTTTCTAAACGAACATATACGACCATGTTGTGTCTTTTTTCGGCAACAAATCAAAAAAATGCTTTAATTATGATTTGTGTTCGAAAAGAGTCAGAACGAACCATGGTCGAAATCCTTAGAACGTTTTAATCATTTAAATTTGAAAAGTAAATTTGAAAGCATTTTACCACCATTAAGTATTTATTGAAATCGATTTATGCAAAATGGCAATGTTAATTGACAACAATTGTAATGAGAAGAAATATTAAAAAAGACGATTTTTAAAAAAAATAAGAAAAAGTGGAAGAAAAACGAAATTTTTTGAAAATAAATACACATTTGTAACGAAAGTCTTATGATTCTTAGAAATTAAGGACACAATTCATGTTTTATTTAATATTCAAAAAAAATATTACTTCAACTATGCGCGAAATTTGTTTAATTCGGGTTTTTAAGTATTTATAATTTTTAATTGTTATTTAATAATTTCGAAAGAAGAATATATATAAGTATAATTATTATTATATGATGGTGTATTGTAAATATTTAAGACGTTATTTATTATAATTTATTTGGTATTTACTTTTAATAAATTATGTTCAATTTCAATGAAATTTTAATTAAAATTTAAAAAAAAAGCTTATCTTTGTTTTTTTTTAAGTTTTTTTTGCATTATTTCCTAAAAACTTACTGTCGATTTGTTATTTAATTTTTAAAAAATACATTTAATTTCATAACAAATTCAGGGCGAACTCAAGGTAACAACTTTATCTAAAGGAAGTCAATAGTGTCATCCCATTCTTGACATTGTGATGGTCTATTGCAATGATGGTCTATCCAATGGTTGCATTAATTTACTCCTTAAAAAACTCAAGCACTAGTAGGGCAGATGCTGACAACTTTGAAAAAGCTCTATCTGTGAATGACACGAATTTATACCAAGATTAACCTTTCTTGGACTAGCAGCGACCAACGTAAGGTTTTTTGAGCTTTGTGGCCAGAACAGCACCAAAACCCTTCTATAAATAAGAAAAGTGATGTCAAAGACCTCGTGGGTGTCCTGACGGGACACAGTAATATTAGAGAGATGGATACTTAGAAAATGACAGATAGGAGTGGTGGAATAGTGCCGCCTGTGTATGGATGATAAAAATGTGTAAGGAAAGTATAGATCTGCAAAGCGGAAGATCTGCTGAGTTTTATAAACAGTTTGTCTCGTGGCTCAAGGGTAGCTTTCTACAGAACTTATGGACCCTTTATGGGCCACTGAGTGGTGGTACCTCGTGACAACTTAACAAGTTTAGACACCAGTACAAGTCCTTCTAACTTCACCTAAGAGTGTGTGGACATTAAACTGGAAACAGTAATAATGGCACGAAATCAGTTATCTAGTCCCATGGGTTTAGCAGCTCCTAGAACTGTTGTAAATGCCGGCGAGGTTACGAAATTTATCTGTAAGCTATGTAAAACTTCTCTATAAAATGCATTAGCCGTTCGAAGCCGGTGTTAATCAGTAGGTACCGGTCAGTGAGTATAAGAATTGAATCGAGCGCAGTTTCCCCTTCTTCATTAGTGGAATGTTTAGGAATTTAGTAAGTAGAACAGTTGTTCTATCCTGGCTTGGTGTGGAATTGCATATTAACCGGGTGCTACGACCCATAGATTTGCAGGCGTTGCAAATTTCTATCAACATCAATCGCTTAAACGAATTAACCTAGGATCCTGAAATGTTGCATAATGATGGCTTACGGTCATAAGCTGTTATGGATTGAAAATGTGCGTAATCGGCCAAGGGAGGAAAAATTTTCCCTTTAGGGGAAATTTTTGTGAATTTTTTTGTGTATAACGTTATGCCTGGCCAAACTTTACGACGTTTTTACTTATATTATGTAAAAACTACACTATTTGTCCGATCGCCCTAAACTTTTTTTAAACGATTCTAAATAAAATTTTCATGGACCATCATGGAGTCAATTTGAAAATGAAAAATATCCTCAGGTATCCTCTCATTTATCGGGTTAGCTGAAGGTTAGATCTTTCTTTAAGATTGGGTAAGGAGATAAGGTTACGTAAAACTTACATATGAGTATAACAAATCGCAGCCCTTTTTAACTGTAGCTCTTGCTGTGTGGGTATAATAATAATATGACTTACCGATTTTAGAGACGTTCGTTTATTATAGGATGTTTGGGGAAGTTAGAATTTTAAATGTCAGTCCTCCCAGCTTCTTTGGATGACAATTGGACGATTAAAAATCTCGTTTTATTTAAAATGCTGTAAAACAGGCACGTATGACATTAATACAAGCAGGATATGGTTTAAGTTCACATCAACTTACCGATTTTCAAGTATGATTTGATTATTAAAGCTTCATTTATTACTCCGTATATTAAGCAGCTATTCAAGCGGTGACCTCCGGTTTATTCTTGATCTATTATTCGGTCCATTAAATGTAGATTTCAGCTTAAGCAATATATACCTCTTGAAATTATCGCTGTTGTGGATCCAATGTGATGCAGAGTAAAAAACTATATACGAATATAAAGGATGACAATAGAGCATTCAAGATTCCAATTTGATTTAGAATGTTTTAAAATAAAAACATTTAAGGCACGGGTACATTGAAGCGTAAGAAAAAAAGCTTTGGTGTGTCCAAACATTTATTAATTAACAGATATAATATAAAATTGTTTAATAATACTTGCCATACTTTGCAGATTAATACGTTTTTTACGCTCAAATGTTTTCTAAGCATTTTTTCCAAGTAATTCGAGTGTAGTTTCTTTCGAGTCCATTTCGGACATTGTTCACCTTATAGCTGCACCAACCACATATTTACAACATGGACAAGTAAACGTCTCTCAGCTGTTTAGAAATACTTAAAGCAGGGCAGGACATTTGGGAAAATCTGAACTATTTCAACGCGCAAGTTTTAAAGGAAGACAATTTGAAGGGCAGAATCTCCGTTTGATGTGAGATGCTGTAAAAAAAAACAGTGGTTATTGAGCATACATACTTTAACTTGTAAAACACTTACAATATTAAAGGCTCAAATTATTTCTGATAATTTTCCAAGTAATTGAAGCGATATGGCACAGCTTCTAAATGATTGTTGACTTTTATTTTTGGTCGCTTGGCATGATTTGAAGAAGTGCTTTCGGATTTGTAACCTCTTAAATGGACCGCTGTTGTGGCATTATATCAAATTTGGTATGGTTACTTCAGTTCCATTTAAATATATGAGAATAGGGAGCACCACGAAAAATTTCTTGATATCTTGTGGTTTTTCTAGAGACCATTGATGAGAATGCAGCATGTACTGGCGAAATCCGTAGAACTTTAGCTGGTAACTTTGGCAATTCGGACAATATTACATGATAAACGTCGACAATCGGTTCTATGCTCCGGAGTACCAGACTTTATTCCAAATGAAGATTGGCAACTCAGCGACTAAACTTTTTCTCGAAGAAAAGCAAATTTGTTTTACATCAACAAAAACGTCTCTCAGTTTTTTTTTTATGAAAACAATAGGAATTGAAAAACCTCCGTTTAATGTGAAATGCTGTAAATAAAGAGGATAAATAGTGTCGAGTATAGTATGATTCCAAAACTTATGATATTTAAGAGAAAAATTGGGTTTATCAAGCTCAATAAAATAATTATTAGAATTTGTAAATGTTTTTAAAGCGACAGGATTTCTAGCTTGCTACGATCTTAATTGAAATATTTTTCGTTTAATTCAATTAAATTTAAAAATTCACTGTAAACTGTGTGGCAATATCTCGAAAACCACTTACAATTTGGACAGACGAATATGCCAGACCTAAACTATGTTAAATCTAGGGTCGCCCAAATATAAATTTTGTTTATTGCTTCGTGTTATTATTTTTATATTTTAAGTTTTGCCATTTTCCTTTTTTTCTACAAATGTTAACATTTTTATTTTAAAAAAAAACCAAACTATTTTGTTTTTAAAAAAAATACTCAAGTCTGACTATTTAGAAGAAAGTAAAAATCACATGAACTTTAATAACAAAAAAAAAACAAACTGGCGAAAAACTATTCACTACAAAACCTCTTTAACAAAAACAAGAAATAAACTTAAAAAAACGTTACCTTAAACGAAGGAATTACAACAGTTTACTAACTACAAACAACAAACCACAAAACAACGCGAATATTGTAAATATTTTATCTAACAAAAACAAGAACAACAACCAACTGAAATCTACTTTATAAACAGTATCGAAAATAAAACAGAGATTATTAGGAAAAAAGCTAGAGATCACAAAAAAAAAATATTTTAGTAAATGTACATTTAAAAGTGAAACAAATAAATACTGAACGAAATAATGAATAACTTATAAACAAGAACATTATTTAAAATATATACACATAAAACATAAATTTAATAAAACAAAAACATACGAGTACTAAATACTACAACAAAATTATTTAAAAACAAAAATAATATTGCACTGCAAGCACTGAGGAATTTGATTCAATTTTAAATAATAAGAAAGCAACAACAACAACAACAAAATGAGACATTAACTCAAAAATTATTCTTTATTTTCAAATTCAAAAAATAAATAAAAAGAAAACCAAAAGTCTATAGACATTTCAAACACCCAAACGAAAAGTGTATTTGAAATACACACATTTTGGTATTTTTGAAGCTACATCTCTTAATTTTTTGTCGATAGTTTTAAGAATTGAAAAACCAAAAAAACAAAAAAACCGGGACCCATATTCAACCTAACCCTTACATTGGCTCTGTGTAGGGGTTTGTGTTACAACGAGGTCCACACCACAGTTTCGATTTTTTTTCAACTTTTCATAATACGATTTGTTGTTTTTTTTCATCTCATCTTCTATATAACATTTTTTCTTTATTCATATATATTCCATTATTTTGTAATACAATAATTTTGACGTTTTATTACTTATAGCCGATATTTATTACCAAATAACATAAGACCTTTTTGAATAACATGTATTTGAAATCAGACAAGATCCATACTGCATAGAAATTCATAATATTGTAAATATTAGCAACTTTTTTGGAATTAAAACTAAAGAAACAACTTTATTTGAAAAGAATAATAATTAAAAATTCTTAATTCGAAATAAAAACTAAAAATTTTCTGATTTAAAAAAAAAATAAACTAAGATTTTGAATTTTAAGGGTCATGCGGAGGAGAACAAGAAGCTTATAAAGGGTGGTTGACAAATTCAACCATGGAGAGATACACAATTGAGCAGGGCGTTAAGATTGTTGAAGCATTTTACGAAAATGGGCGTTCAAATCAAAATGCATTTGTGATTTTTTTGGTCACCTAGGTGTATTCGCTAACAAGAAGAATTGCCGCAAATGAGAATCCACCCAAAGAGTGACGGTTTGGTGCGGTTTATGGGCTGGCGGCGTCATCGGACAGTACTTCATCGAAAATGTGGTCGAAAAGCTGTTACTGTGAATGGTGTTCGTTATCGCCAGATAATAACGAACTTCTTGTGGCCAGAAATTGAGGATATGTAGCTGGACAATATGTGAATCAAACAGGATTGTGCCATTTGCCAGACGGCCAACGAAACAATGGATCGTTTGCGCGAGAAATTCAATGGACGTCGTCGTGATGTTAATTGTCCGCACGATCATGTGATTTGGGAATAAAGAAAAAAGTGTACGTGTAAGCTATCTCACGTCGTCGCGATGTTAATTGTCCGCACGATCATGTGATTTGGAAATAAAGAAAAAAGTGTACGTGTAAGCCAAGAACAATTGAAGAGGTAAATAATGAGTTAATTCGGCACACATACGACATTGAACCTGCATTATAACTCAGATTTATTAAAAATATGGACCATCATTAAAAAAATTAACCATCGGACAGAGACATGGCACCGAAGCCGTGACGAGCATTTAACCGATATTTTATTTCACACACAATTGTCAAAGATCCTTCTACAGGGTGGGCGATTTAATATTTTTAATTTGGGGTGATAATGTCTTCGAACTTTTTGTTTTATTGGAAAGGTTGAACTTTGTCATTTATGACTAACACAACTGGCTCGGAGATGAAGAATTGGGTTGATCAGATGAAGTACTGCCGAGCCAGTTATGGCAGTCATATAAATAATATTGTGTTCATTATTAAAGGGCAAAGTTCAACCTTTCCAATAAAACCAGAAATTTGAAAAAAATATTAGTACTTTTTGTTTACAGCTGATTCAAATTTAAAATGTTACATCGCCCACCCTTTATAAGCTGGCGTTGTTTCTATTAATCGACAGAATCTTTTATACATAAGAGGAGACCACGTTCCATAGAATAGCCAAATTGCAAAAATATCGAAATCTTTGGCTTTGTGAGAAGAACATTAGTAAGGCGCCAGTATAAAAAATACGCAAAAATGGTCCAAGAGTAGTTATTTGCAATGCGTAATATGCACTATGGCAACAAAATTTCAGACTTTATCTAAGGAGTGGAAGATTCCTTCGGAAAATGAAAGATTTGGGTGAGTATAGTAAATCACTAAAATGGCAGGGTTTTGGTAGGCCTGCGTTCTTTTGGGGCCGATTAAGTTTTTGTTTGCAAAGCCCGAATGAAATGTTTTTAAGAATTACACATATTTCTTGATTTAAGCGAATTTTTCGATGAGAAGTCATAGTTCTTTTACATAAAAAATCTTAAAAAATTTATATAAAATTTATTTTTTTCCAAAACGACAAATGAATACTTTTTGTTTGTTTCTTAATTAGTAATGTTTAATTAAATCATTTCAGATTAGAAACGAAAAAATACAAAGGCTTTTAGAAGTCGATTTTCGACTAATCAATTTATTGACTTTTGGGGATAAACAAGTCAAAGTCGGTAAGTTTGTTTTTAAAAAAAGTGTAAAAGTCGACTTTTTATTTTAACTTCTAATAAAATAGTATTTTTAATTGTCATCCCAACAATGCGAATTGAGTAAATTTATGATGCGTTTTCATTTAGTTTCGCCGATTGAGAAATACATATAAGTTTTATTTTTTGTACGTTTTACGCATACGCAGGTTTAAAACTTAGGCCTTCAACAATGTTCGGAATTCATCCGAGCAATCAATCTAGTCAGTAAATATACTTATACAATAACTATAATTATATTCAGCTGTATACCAAGTACTTCAGGGAGTACTGATGAACACCGAACTCAGAAATTCTCGGATATCTATTGATACCTAACGGGTGATCAATCTAGAGGTATTTTTTTCAATAAGGTTTTTTACCGATTACGCGTGAGTTGTGTTAAACATTATTTTTATTGCTTTTCTGTATTGTTTGGCATTTCAACATGGAAAGACTAACACCGCAACAACATCTTCAATTTGTGCAACTGTATTATGGAAATGAACGTTTGGTAAGCAACGTTTTTCGACCAAAATTTTGTTCAGTGATGAGGCCCATTTCTGGCTCAACGGCAAAGTCAATAAATAAAATTGACGCATTTGGGCTGAAGAGCAACAAGAAGAGGTTCAAGAGGTGCCGTTATACCCAGAGAAAAACTCGGTTTGGTGCGGTTTATAAGCTAAGCGGTTTATAAGGTGGAGTCATCAGTGCATATTTTTTTCAAAAATGATGATGGCTGGAATCTATCGCGCCATGATATCGATCTTATGCTACCTGAAATTGAAGCCCGTAGTCTTGACGAAACTTGGTTTCAACAGGACGGTGCCACTTGTCACACAGCTGCTCAAACAATGGATCTATTGAGAGGTCATTTCGAAAAGCAGCTAATTTCACGTTTTGGACAGGTAAATTGGCCGCCTAGATCGAGTGATATCACACCTTTAGAGATTTTTCTTTGGGGTTACGTAAAGTACAAAGTATATGCCGACAACCAGCTACTATTCAGGTTTTGGAAGCCAACATTACGCGTGTCATTAAAGCCTTGCCGGTCGAAATACAATCAGAATGGAAACCCTGAGGCGTAGTTGCGGCCAACATTTGAAGGAAATTATATTCAAAAAATAAAAGGCATAAAATTTCCTTTCAAATTACCAATAATGATTCCACACTTGATTTAAATTTTTATATTTTTTTTGTTCTGAAAAAATACTTCTAGATGGATCACGCTATATTTTCCCCATCTTGAAGTGGCGGAAGAGATTGTTGGTTCTAAGACCGAAGAAGAGGATTACATATGGGAGCTCCTTGACAAGAGAGTAAGCACTTGAAGCGACAAAGACCACAACGATGGCAATGGTGTTCTAATACAATTGAAGCACTATTTGACCACAACGCCTGTTTGTCATAAAACAAACCCTTATCAAATACTTCTATGGAGAACAATGGACAGCGTATGCTCATTTATTGCAAAAGTAGCGAAAAAACTGTCTATCGTTGCCACTTCTGTTCAGTGTAAGAGCCTATTTTCGCATACAGGACATATTGCAACTCAAGTTCGGAGCCAAATTTCTCAAACAAAATTAAATATGATTATAAGAGTGGGTCGACTTAGCAATCAATATTGTGCCATCGATTTTTTGATAGCTTTAAAGACAAAAAAAAACAAACTACGACATAACAAAAAATCAATTTCGAGGCCCTTAAGTTCAATTTTTTGACTGTTTCTCTACTTATTTTAAAGGGTTTTTTGTAAGTCATATGAAAAATATTTGTTTTTAAATATTAGCTTTCCAAGGTGGCGTACAAAAATACATTACCACATACAATGCAATATAACATATAAGCGCGTGAGAATAGAGATACGACTGAAAGAACCGTAGAGACTAAGAGAATCGACGCGAGATAATGCTTTCAGCAAAAGTTTCCCTCAATAAATTGATTGTATCGTTGGTTGTATGGCATGTAGCGCCGTCTTGTTGGAACCAAAGGTCGTCCACATCAACATCCTTCAATTCAGGCACGAAAAAGTCTTTATCGTGACTTCCCCATTGACTATAACATTATGGCCTGCTTCATTTTTGAAGAAATATGAACCAATGATTTCCTCTGCGCATAGAGCACACCAAACAGTGACTTTTTGAGGATGTAACGGCGTCACAACAATGACATGTGGATTTTCATTACTCCAAGTGCGAAAATTTTGGTTAATAACCAAAATTGTACCCGTTCAACCAAAAGTGAGCTTCATCGCTTAACAAAATTTTCTAGTAAAAAAAAAAAAAAATTTTCCGGAGTAAATGGCAAACCAAAGTGAGCATTAACCAAGTGAGAGCTATCAAAAAGACCAACTCCAAAAAAAGTGTGGCCAGATTGAACACCTCACGTCTTAAAAAACACTCTTTACATAACCCTAAATACCTCACGGCTTAAAAAACACTCTTTACATAACCCTAAATACCTCACGGCTTAAAAAACACTCTTTAAATAACCCTAAGACAGAGCTATTGAATAAAATATTCTAAACATGTTTAAGAACAATATTTAAATTTGAACCGATTTTCTTGCATTTCAATAAAAAACATAATTCTACAAAATGTCATCAAGATTTGATCTTATATGTGGCTTCTACAGCTAAAAACTAAAATCGGTTGAACAGGTGTGTCCTTCCTTGGTAAAAAAATACTTCTGCAAAGTTAATTGAAGGAAATCGGACTACAATTGTGCTTGTAATTTAATTACAACCTATACATAGATGGAGCTTGTACAGATGTACGGGCAGCCGTGGTATAATGGTAAGTATACTGGACTATCACATAGTCAACTAGTTTAAACTCCGGTAATTTTTCTGAGGCGGGCTTCCGTCTTGTAAATCACGACGACTTTACGAGTAAGAGAGTTATCTCAGAGCCATGAAAACCCTCTCTATAAAACACAACAGTAGGCGTTTTAAGTAGGTCCCGGTGAGTGAGTATAAGAATTATATCGTGCATAGCTTACTGATTTGAAAGAAGTTTCTCCCTGTTGCCTAATGGGATGATGTGGAAAATAAATCGAATCGGTAACGTAGCTCAAATATTTGTGGAAGTTACACACATTTGCCATGAAAGTAATTCATAATACGCTCCACAGAGTGGTGCAGGGTATAAAAATATAAAGATATATCTTAGACATTAACTACCAAAATGTACTTACCTAAATGACTGTTCTCTGCCTAAGTAGTTCTTTTGTCGTGATTAAATTTGAATTCAATACACTTCGATCTTGTGCGCGAGGCCTCCACCTTGTTATACCCACATTCTTTAGGTCTTGCTGGAATTGGTCTATCCACCGATGGCTCGGTGGGCAACTACAGATCGCGCCCACAAACTTGCCGTGAACATTTTTCAGTGCAGCATTGTTCCATCCTAACAATGTGTTTCAACCAGAGCAATTGTCGTTGTTTGCCTACGTTGATGTCATCCTACAGCTCACTGTTCATTAGAAGTCTTTATTCGCTATTACAGCAAAGCGGTCAGTTGATTATACGAAGAACCTTAGGAAAATACAAAAGTTAATAAAAAGTGCACAATAAATATCAACGGCCACATTCTACTTACATATACCAATTAACTCGACGGACGAATAAACCAAACTGCTGATGTTTTTCAAAATACTTGAGAACAATTCATTTATATTCACATGTTGGTTGCTATTGGTAAGATCGGAGTATAATTAACTGCATGTACACTCGAGTTTTCCCAAAGGTTTTTACTCCAACAACTTTTACAATTTTTAACAAAAACGCATCGCAGAACTAAACAATCGATTTAATGCAAAATCAATTTGGTGACAACTTCATTTCTAAAAGAGATCCTTTTCACTGCCTCCCTGGTTCATGCGATTTACCGCCTCTGGATAAATTTGTTAGGACTAGGTCAAGTCATTGTTAAATGCCGATAAACCAGCAACTCTTAAAGCATTGTAAGTCAATATTGAAGGCATACGGCCCGAATAATATAAAAAAGTAATCAGAAATTGGAATGATCGAATAGACCTTATAACCGGTTGCCGCAAGTCGGCGGACTTATGCCGGAAATCATATTTAAAAAATAATTACCATGAAATTATCTACCAGTATTTATTTATTTATTTCATTATGTAATAAAACTATTTTATTCAACAATATTTCTGTATTGTGTAATCATTTAAAGTTCTCAAGCTCTTAAAAAACTCCCTATATGTGGAGTGTGCTTATATTATTTAAAAACATATGCACCGCAATTTCACTCATTATTTTATAGTTAGTTTCACACAAATTAACATAAAAAGGCGAACTTAGTACCAGTACTTAAAAGCAAAACTTTTCCCTCTGGGTTGATTTCGCCCATTTACAATACCAAGCAGCTTATGACTGTTAGCCAACATCGAGCACAATTTTAGGGTCCTAGCTTTTTTTTGACCGTTATCGAGCTTTAAACCGACACACAAGGAGATACATGGACGGACATAATAAATTTACTTAATAGGGTCTTCCATTATTATTTCAAGATGTTGCAAAAGTAATGACAAAATTAGTACAGGCTACATCTTATTTTAATGGGTATTCAACTTTGCAATATAACTAAACAGATAGTTGTGTAGGCCGCCGTCGTGTGATAGTGTGCAGAACTATCATTCAAGTAAACCCAGGTTAAAATCCGAGAAGGAAAATCTAAAAGATTTCATTGTCGACTTTTAGAAAAAGAGATGAATCGATTTGCCACGTAAATGCCTCTTAAGAAAATGTATAGCATGCAGAGCTCACTGATTTTGAAAGAATTTCCCCGTTTATATACTTATAAAGGATAAAACCTAACTTCAGTGGATAGATCAAGTAATGATCTAGAATTTCAGAAAATAAATGGAAAATTCTAGAATTCTATTGAAACATAACTAATTTGTTTGTGATTGGAGTAACTTTATTGAAACATTCCAGATGCATGAATACACATAATAATGTATAAAAAGGTCAGTAGTAGGAGCTTAAACATAATATTATACGTGAGATAAACTAATAAACTTAATTAAACTATATGGTAAATAATATATTTTATACCAAATAATAAATGAAACTGACTCTTCAGCGTAAAATTGTACGATTATCTTAATGGGTATGAAAGAAATGGTGTATAACCGCAAAACGAACACATACATAAAATTAAGGGATGTTCTGCAATTCACTTTTGATCAAGGATGAAAAGTAGTTTCTTTACACAAACTTGTGTTCATAAATTCAAGGTAGCTTAAGGAGCGCTTTCTACATAACATAGAGTTTAAATTGGCAAAGACAAGGAGAAGTCGCAACGGACCAAATCCTTGTAACTTAAAAAAAATGTAAGTTATTGGCTTAAAGGCCCGGGCACACTGTAGGTTGTTTTATTAACGCTGCTTTTTTCATTTCCGGTTGTCCAAAAACATTCAAATATATGCGATCCGGCCTATGAAAAGGGCTTATGACTCAAAAAAAATGTTTTGACTTTTTTTGTTTTGTTTATTGTTTATCTTTAACAGCTGTTTCTCGCAATTTCTTTTTTGAGTCATAAGCCACCTTTTCATAGGCCGCATCACATATGTTAAAAACTGATAAAATGTTCATGTTATTGCAGTGTCTGCGTAGAAAAGTCATCTCATATATTGATGGTAAGTTTTTGACACTTATTTCAATGGTTTTAAGACAATCAAAAAAACTTCAGTGTTGCCGAGCATTAAATTAAAGTTGTGAAGGCAAGCAATCAAAGCAAATTTCAAATAAATTTTGAAATTGCGAAAAGTGAATTTATGACGTGTTTTAGAACAAAAACAACAATAAAATTTGGACAGACACTTGGTCCACAGATTTTTTTAAAACATAAAAAACATATTTCACAGAATTTTCTCATATTCTATTAACTTGGAACCTTTTAAAACTTTTTAAACACAAATTTGACCTGACCATGGAAGTCTGAGTATGTTTGGTTATTGAGTAGGCACGTAAAACCACTAAATTGTTTTATATTTATGTTGTACGCTCTAAAACTAAAATTCACTTTCGATTACAAATGAATTGCAGAAATCCCCTTAAGTGTTGTAAAAAGGGAGGGACAAACATATAAAATAACAATTATAGTAAAACTTAAGGCTACGGATGGGCACACTGAGGTGTTCACCTATTCAAGGCGTTCTTGTAAACATAAAAAACTTTTAAAAATGTATGAGGATGAGGATAAAATAGAGCCCCATTGTTTAGATACCCTTTCCACAAAAAATCGGCGTAGTTGCCTGGGGTAGTGCTTTCTTGGAGAAGTTACCATCCTGCAAGACGGCAGATTGGCAGAGAACTTGTAGCACAATTGGATGTAGGTTGGATGTACCGTTTGTGAAAGTTCAAGCTTAACACAGCTACACGTACTTCCTAACAAACCTAATCTTGAAATCTATATAAAATGTATAGCAGAGTCTTACCATGCTGACACTGCGTTCTGTAAAGTGGCAACAAAATCAAAAAATACGCAACGCAGAGAAAACGCTCCAGTGTGTTCGTGCCTAAAAACATAACGTAATATCCTTTAAAAAATATGGTCAAATCATAGAAATAAAATAGTAAAAGTTTCTTAATAATTATTTTCAACATTTAGTCGTTTTCTAATTATAAATTGATTTCTGATACGAATGACCGGCAATAAATATCGGATTTGAATTGACACGTTGTTCTTTTTGATAACATGTTCTCTGCTCCAGACCCAATAGGTCCACATAGCGCAAAAAGTTCTTAATGCCATAGCCGTGTTGCGATCTCACGGTAAAAATTTCAATTATTTTCGGTACGTGATGATTGCCTATGTAACCACTTTCTTGAGGCAAAATAACATGTGGCACTTTGACATCTTGAGTGGCTGCCAACAGTTC